>OZ037776.1:19784503-19822003 GCA_964035525.1 Porites cylindrica | reverse complement strand
GAGTAATAAATGAGAACCCCTCCGGTCCTTGGATTAAATAACAACTCTCAGATTTATGAGATGACAAGTGAAATTACAAATGAAGTTAATGCTTACTCTACCAAGGCAGGACTCTCGCGTGGCAGGAATGATGTGATTGATGTGAAGGAGCAGGCATAATCTGGTCGTTATCCTTTTACTGCTCCAATATTTGGAAGGAATGGAAGTCAACACAGATTGAGATGGAGTATGCAGGAAAATAGGGTAGCATTAGATACCAGAGAGAAGAGGATACAGACGGAGGATGATGGAGTTGTGGATTGAAAGATGTACAACTGAATAAAGGATGGCAGACTAGGTACAGCGGCGATACTGGAGAATCATTGGTTCACTGAGGAAGAACTTGAGGAAATGAGAATATGTGAAAATTTTAGCCCTAGTACTGAGAGGTACCAACCACAGACAATAATTTAGTGTATTCAGGAGTGGTTGTCATTACAGAGAGCTCAGAGGTTAAGCCTGCAAGACAGAGAAATGTCAAGGAACCTTGGTGGAAAAGAAGATTAGAGGGTCAGATTAAGGATCTTAGAAGAGATTTGAACAGACTTCAACAGTTTAAAAGGGGAATGTTCAGTGAAGAAGAAGGGAGTAATGGAGAGTTTCCAGCACAAACACTACTTGCACAAGAAGGGTTTAGAGGTGGTAGTAGAAGAACTGAAACAGAGAATAACAGCAAAGGCCAACAAGGTGAAAAGTTACTATGGGAGAGTCACACAGTAAAGCAGAACCGACTGTCTGTCAACAACAGACATCAGCCGGATGGAGATGTACAGGAGGAACAGGAGGCCATCTGCCCACCCGCCTGATGTCTGTCCGTCTGCACCATAGGTTAACCAATGTGAAATTACCTTCTTTACTTTGTGTGGAGCCTGACAACTGTGTTTAACCACAGGCGGCCCAGATGTAGTGTGTGTCAATAGTTTTTTAGAAGACCGTGTATTTTATATTTTTACAATACCTAATCCCTCCCATAGCAAGTGCTTTTTCTTTTTTTTTACAATGTTAGCTAATTTTAAATACAGCAAAGAGAAGAAGGTGTACTTCGTAGACTTCCTGTCATCCGTCCAGAAAGTGTGAATGCTTCCATAGGATAAGATCAATTCTGAAGTTGAAGTTGAATGGAGACAATGTTGTGGCAGCTATTAATGAAAGAGTTGTATCAGTTTCCTGAGATATAGTGCAGGTATCTTGGAGTGAAAGAAAGTGGAGGTGGAAGCTATTGACAGAAAGACAAGAAAATTCTTCACAATCTATGGTGTTCTAAGCCCTCGAGCACATACAAGTAGAATATACTTGCTGAGGAAGGAAGGTGGACATGGGTTGATAAGTGAAGTGGATTGTGTCACCATGGAACATTTGAGTTTGAATCTATTCAATATGTTTAGCAGAGGCAAGAAATGCTGCTAAAAGCTACATCCCACGCCTTGATGCCTAACGCTGAAAGTAACCCTTGGCAGTATAAGCACACGTGGCCCAAGTGTAATATGAGAGTTTGTATGGGAAAGTAAAGAGGTTGTATGGGAAATGAAACTTAGATGAAATAAATGAACTGAAAGTGATAAAAGTTATCTATAAAGTGCAGGGGTGAAGGGCAAGTGAAGTGGCCAGCAGTTTGGATAGACTAACCGACTGTATCAACAAAGGGCCGTTGGTCCCCTTCTCTAGGGGGGGGGGGGGTCAAAGCACGTTCCGCCCCAGAAAATTTTGAAATTTCAAAGCCCCAAAAATGCGATTTTCAGTGTTCTTGGGACTAAATTTGAGAACAAAAGGGCGTGTTTTTCATTCAAGAAAATGTAGCTATTGATTTACCAGTCACACAATCAATTCCCATGAGCAATGAACAAATGATGAAAACTAAATTACGTACTTTTGTACATAAACAAATTCTGTGTAAACCTGTAAGAAACTTTTGAAAAAATGACTGAAATATAGCATTCACTTGACTAAAGAATAACGTAGAACCAGTAAGCCTTTCGGAAAACAAATCATAATTACGTTTTCATTCAGATTTTATGATATATTTTTTGTTTAAAACGTTATTCAAACTAGTTGCTTCTTCTTTCTGTAAAAAAGTAGCCAACCTCTATCAGCAAAGAAGCCGACGTGTTTCATCGTCCATCGGTGCTTATTGAAACCCCTGAAGTGTAAATATTGTTCCCTTGTCTTGTTTCCCTTGTTTTTAGAAGTTCCAGTACGATTTGAGTACTTTTACATCATCTGACCTGACAGTACTCTTTATTTTCCCATACAAACTCTCATATTACGCTCGGGCCACCTATGTTATAAGCAACAAAGGAATGATGAGAGAATGGGGGACTGGAAGGAAAAACCATTGCAAGGTCAGTTTTTAAGGCATGCAAAAGGTGTGAAAAGTAATATCTCTCGGATGTGGTTGAAAATGGGGGAATTTAAGGAGACAGAAAGATTGTTACAGAAGCCCGGGACCAGGCATTGAGAACCTGAATAAAGTAAAGTGGCCAAGATCAGTGTTGGCTCAGAAAGAATATAACTTTAGGTAGACATGATGGTGTTGCAAAAGCCGTCTATTGGTGCCTCTGCAGAAAGTACGGATTGGAAACTGTTGCTGACAAATGGTATGAGCAAGTCCCTGGAAAAGTGCGAGGGTCTGAGAAAGGTAAAATCCTTTGGGGTTTTAGCATTCAGACCGATCACCACCTTGAACACAATGGATCTGACCTGGTTGTAGTAGGCAAACAACAAGCAGTTTGCCAAATTATCAAAATAGCTGTACCAGGAGATGCTGGGGTGGGACTGAAAGAAAAAGTCAGAGACAAGAGTCCAAAGGCAAGAGAATGGGGAAAACTTAATTTGGAAGGTCAAACTAGAGTTGTGCTCATTGTTGTCGGAGCAATTGGGACAATCTCAAAAGGAGTAGTTGGCCACCTTGAAAGCATAGGGCTATGTTGCTATGTTTTAGGCCGATAGTTTGCCTATTTCAACCACGTGAAATGAGTGAAATGTTCCACCATTTTGTATTCACTGCCGTGAAAACAACTCAACCTTGTTCCCAGGTCTTCTCGCCTAACTGTTCAGTTTTCTGGCAATTATGAAGTCATTTTTCACATATCACAAAATTCTTCCAAATTTGGTTGACAGGAGCTGGTTATGATGAATTTTGCGGGGGATTTTAGCCAGTCAGAGATGGAGAAATATTTTGAATGAATGATAATATTGTTTATATTTTAACTGATCATGTGATCAACTAATACAAATTTAATTTTGTACTCTTAGCCAATACCGGGCTGTCTTGACCTAACATAGTACATGGATGTGACACATTTTGAAAGATTTCTTAGAGTGGGTGCTTTGTAGAACAGACTTGATCCATACTGAGTTTAGAAAGTGACCAAACATTTTACTGACATTTTACTTTCAATGACACAGTATTGACCTATCTTTAACTCTTTATCCATTGAAGTAAGACCTGATTTGTTTTGACTTTTATGTTTTTTTGGTGTGTTTCAAGGGCAAGCAAGTTAACTTAACTGTGGATCAGACAAGTGAACTAGAGCAGCGCTTTGGAGATGCATTAACTGTCATTGAGGTACTTACATATTAAGTGATGTTCTGTATTGGGCGATCCAAGCTTAATGATAAGGGTAGCACAAAATGTTTTCACAATAGTATACCTCATAATAACAACATGGTTCTACGCATCCTGAAAACCAAGGCGCCCTGGATATCAAATGATTATAACCAATCTATTGCATAATTTTGGTAACATGTATCATGCCAATGATGCTAGTGTGATATTTCAGCGCATGACTTTAACTTTGACTTTTTGGTAAGTCAAGCAACATCGATCGAAAGTAATAATAAGAAAATGTTTACTTAACCTGTGAAGTACATCGCACAAATACATAAGCTTAACTGAAACAACTTCCATTTATTGTTTTCAGATATATTTGATTCAGTTGTATTTGATAAATGTTGCCTCACAGTTGAGTAAAGCCGATTTGTGATATATTTGATTCAGTTGTATTTGATAAAGGTTCCCTCACAGTTATAGGGGCCTCTTATTAAGTATGTAATTGGACCTTTCTTTGAGTAATGTTGCCTCACAGTTATAGGGACGTCTTTTGTAATCTAATTTGAGGGGGCCACTTTTGGCACCATTATCGCCAGCCCTCTGGCGATTTTTGCCAAAATCGCCAAAATCACTAGTCTCCATGGGGCCACTTTGGGCATCCAATTCAAATCTCCAGAGGCTGGCGATTTTTCGCCATTTTCGCCATTGCATGCATTTCTGGAAGTAAGTGGTAAACCTGATAATTCTAGTGTTAAAAATGTGAGTAGTTTCCACTATTAAATCTTTATTATGTAAAGAGAAACTGGAGACTTAAAAGTTATTTCAGTTCACACTTTTTATACAATGAAGCTGTCTAGTATATCTTCCCCATTGTTGCATTTTCTACTGGACTTACTTTGTTTTTTTTTTCTTTATACCAGGAGGTGATTTTTTAGTCGTGCGAGAATTAGAATATGTTAGCTTAAATATTCTAATTTACTCTAGGACGATTTAATAAAGCCATATTTGGTCAACTGCTCAAAATGAAGTCAGCTAAAGCTACTGGTTGCGATAGTATTCCTGCTCGGTTACTAAAGGATGCAGCCAATGAAATATCTAGACCTATTGCCTACCTCATAAATTCAACAATTTCTACCTGTATGATACCATCTGAAAGGAAAAGTGTGAAGGCAACGCCAATTCACAAATCTGGGGATAAGAGCGACCCAACTGATTATCGTCTGATTTCAGTTCTTTTATTGATTTCTAAAGCAATGGAATGTGTAATTCAATCACAGCTTGTGGGATTTTTTTACAAAAAACAATTCATTGTCAGTACATCAATAAGGATTCCAGAAGAAACATTCTACCAAACTTGCCACTGTACACTTTGTTGATCTCATCTTAGAACAAATGAATAAACAGAGGATCACAGGGTCCATGTTTATAGACTTAAAAAAAAGCGTTTGACCTCGGTGACCACCAGTGTCTGCTCTATAAACTAGAACATTATGGAATTAGAGGGAAAAGTCTGAAATGGTTTGAAGACTATCTTAAATATAACCATGTCTTGTCGTTCAGTTTCGCCTTTGGTTATGGGGTCCCCGAAGATCCATACTGAGCATATCTGGGCAAAATCTGGGCATGATACTGTTTGTGATAAACATCAATGATCTCCTGCAAAGTGTGCTGAAGTCATCAATAGACATATATGCCGATGATACTGTTATTTATTTCTCTGATTCAAGTACAGAAATCATCAAGCAGGTTCTACAAAACGATCTAAACAGTGTTGAACAATGATTTGCAGGCAATAGGCTTGTACTCAACCTAAGTAAGACTAAATGGATGCTGTTCGGTACTAGGCAGAAACTAGAACATTCAGACCATAGAATACAACTTCACGGGAAAGAAATTGACAGAGTATCAAGCTTTTGTTACTTAGAGGTTACATTAGATGAGAATCTTTCATGGAGCGAGCATGTAGACTTGATTTGTAACAAAGTGAGCTATCATCTTGGCCTGCTGTCCCTGCATATGACCTTACTTTACCCTAAAAGCTGTTAAATGCGTGTATAACTGTTTTCTAAAGCCGATTTTTTATTACACTGATACAGTATGGGGTAGGCTGTTAATCAGGTGTAGTAACGGCTTACAACATCTACAAAATAAATCAGCGAACATAATACTAAGGAGAGCAAGAACCGAAGAATCATTCAAAATGTTAGGGTGTGTTACGCCGCAAAATGTAATAATCGCCACAAAATGTAATATTAACGCAAAATGTAATAAGAATCGCAGCAAAATGTAATAACATTGACGCAAAATGTGATAAAATTTTCAACGCAAAATGTAATAATCTTTCAACGCAAATTGTAATAACTTTTCTAACGCACAATGTAATAACGCAAAATGCAATAATTTCCGAAATAACAACGTGCATGCTATTTCAAAATCGGTATTGTGGCTCAGTAATCAGTAGCTGATGCAGATCTTCATGTGAATTATTATTATTATCAATATTGATATTAATAATAGTAGTAATATTTATTTTCTTGTTCTTGTTCTTGTTCTTGTTCTTCTTCTTCTTATTATTATTATTATTACTATTAATGAAATAACGGTTGAAACGTCGTGAGCTGAGCTAGTCTCTCTCGATCGCAGCCGTGTTTTGTCTCGTCACGCAACACTCTTCCCCAACAAAGGAGGAGGAGCATTGCGTGACGAGACAAAAATGGCTGCAAGAGCTTGCTGTACTGTACCACAACTGTAGCAACTGAGAGACTTTGTTTAATTTCAGGTGTTGAATTTAATTCAGTCAAATAAAATAGCTGTTGTCGAAAACAAGTAATAGAATCAACTTTCAAAGCGTAATTCAAATGCATTTAAAATATAAGATATCTGTCACACTTTTTTTCATGAGAACCAGACAACTTTGGCTGTAGCTTACTTTTCCTAAGCTCTCATTTAATAGAGGCTGAATTGTTCTTAATGCTGTTTTTTAGGTCCAAGTTTCTTTTATGTTGAAGTTTCCAAGCTTTGCAAAGTCAAATCAGTTTGCCTTGTAAGGCAGTTGTCGTTTGCCTAGAACAGATAGCGCAAAATTTTTTTAGTTAGCCCAGTAACGCATTTTTGATTGCAGTAGAGCTAAGCTGATACACAAAAACATTGAATTTGCCTGGCAAGGCAGTTGTGATTAGAAGACAGGCCATCCTCTTTTTTTTCTCCGTTTAGCGTCCTGGGGTACCAGGGCCTCCTATTCCGAGACTTCTTGTGATTTTGTTTTTTAGGTTTTTTATTTCAATCCGACCGACCGACTCAATATCAGGAAACGTATTCGATGCTAAACGAAACCTTGAATTTGCTCAGCAACGCAATCGCCATTGGCTTAGAGTTGACGGCGCCAAATCTTGAACTGGGAGATCCATAAAAAGTGCGCAATTTCGTCTTTTTAGGGCCGACCATTTTTGACCAGGGGGGAGGGTGTATGGGTAATTTAGTTTGGGTTAGAATTTTTGGATAATTAAGGGAAACTGTCCACATACCCCTCCCCTAAGCCAACATTAACACTTATTTCTCACTTAAGGCGAAATGTTGGCTTAGGACGGCTAGGTGGGCACTCTATTGGGACCTGTATTACGTTCAAATCAGCGGAAACAAACGTCCCATTCGGTTCCCTAAAGATGATTACATCTCCTCATTTCAACTGTTTCATTGTAATATTAACAATAATAATAATAATAATAATAATAATAATAATAATTAATAGTAATAGTAATATTAATATTGCTAATAATGTTAATATTAATATTAATATCAATAATAATAATAGCTTATAATTTAATTGACGATCTGAATTCGCTACTACCGATGACTAAGCAACAATACCGATTTTGAAATAGCATGCACGTCGTAATTCGGAAATTATTACATTTTGCGTTATTACATTATTATGCGTTAGAAAAGTTATTACAATTTGCGTTGAAAGATTATTACATTCTGCGTTGAAAATTTTATTACTTTTTGCGTCAATGTTGTTACATTTTGCGTTAGTATTACATTTTGCGACGATTCTTATGACATTTTGCGGCGATTATTACATTTTGCGGCGTAACAGGGTGGGTGAATTTGGAAACACAAAGGAAAGCTCACAAATGTAGTTTGCTTTTTAAATGTCTAAGTGAATTAGTTCCTCCATATTTATCAGATTATTTTATTAGAAACCGCCCTATTCACACTTACAAGACAAGCCAAAGGAACAACATTCATCTACCAAACCCTGAGTGAACGTTAGGAAAAAAACACGTTTAGGTATTCAGATGCGGTTCTTTTAAGGTGACTCGACTGGATTTTTTGGTGGGGATACCTCCCAAGTTTGAGCATTAACTACGTCGCCACGAGTAAAGATATGGAAAAAAGATTAGCACAACTGTATTATGTAAAGATGATAATTTCTTATGATCTGGTTTTTATTGCAATCGGAGTCGCCATGGCAACGTAACGACGCCATTACGTTTTTTATTTATCTTCGTGTTTCTCTGTACCAAGAGTTTTTTTAAGAAATCGCTTAATGGAGTTTGTACCTTCCATAATTGCCTCAATTATGGCAAAGTTTGAACAAATTCTATGACAGCGTTTTCGAGATATTTTGAAACGAAGTTTTAAGCATCATAAAAAGAGTGAAATAGCATGCTATCCACACAATTAGCTAAATTTTTAAGAAAATGATAAGCTTTGGAAACGCGGCTTCATCTCATAGTGGTTTGATTCCATTGAAAACTGCGTACAAAAAAAGAGGAGCATTGCTCCGGGCGATCGCGAGTAAGAAGAATCTTAGTAACTTGCATTCAGCTGCTTTTGTTACAGTTTTTGCATGTAATTTGGTCCATGCCTACAATTTTCGCATTTTTCCAAAAACCGCTCGATAAATTTTTTTATAAACTTTGCAATCCCGAGATCAATCGTCTATAAATATACCCTGCAAGTTTTAAGAATATTGAAAACAGAGAAGGCTTTCAAGTAGGGCCTCAAATATAACCGATTTTACCCCCAGATTTTGTGTTTACAAGTGAGCGTCCTCATTATTCACTGGCATTGTTTCCACGTTTCATATGGGAGGTATCCCCTCAAAAAAATCCAGTCGAGCCACCTTAAATAATCTTCCTGCATGAATGAAAAAAGTTACATCGGTTTCCATTGTTAAGAACTTTGTTAGACTTCATTTCAGCCTTTTTTTTCCTCATTGATACATGTACACCTTTGTACCTTATGGCAGCCCCACTATTTGTCTTTATCTTAAAGATGTGATTTTTATGAAGATATGTAATTTCCATTTTATTCACTTTTTAAAAATCCTTTTACATAATTTTAAGTAATTTTTTGTTTTTAAATTTTTATCATGTAGTCATTGTTTATGCAGGGCCCCTCTTGATACCAGCCAGTGGCTGATAATACTACCCTGCCTAATTAATGTTGACTTGACTTGAGCAATAAATCCTGATGACTTGACTTGAGCAATAAATCCTGCTTTGGTGAGCCAATCAAAAAGCAGGAAATTGCGGACTCACCAAAGCAGTGTAGTGTTAAAGTATTGTATTATATTATATATTCATTTAGTTGTTACAGTTGGTAAAAGCGTTAATGTAATTTTTGTGGCTTTACTTTCACCTTTTAAACTGGTTCTCAAAATTTGAAAATAAAAATAATTCTTTTTAATTCTCTGTTGCACATGTTGTTGTTTGTGAGCCTCTCCAGCCGCCTGTTCTGAAGTGTTTAGTGATTTGCTATTTGTTTTCTAAAGCCTCATTTACACATTAGACTGTTTTTAGTCCTACGAACTGCTTGTTACTAAAAACAACAATATTTAATTTTTATTACAGCTAGTTGCATTTAAACCAAACTTTGAAGTGGGATCGAGCTCGCAACTGTCACTTTCAATCCCTGTCAAATCAGGTTGGTATATATTTGTAGATAAATGACTGCCAATGATGATCCTATAATGGAATACCCAGGGTCTTGCACTGGAGGGCTAACCCCGTGAGTGTTTACTGCTAGAACTCCAGGTACCTGCTCACTGAAACAGTACTGGATCACCAGGGCGACAGACAAAACTTAACGAAGCCAGTAAGCATTTGTTGAAATTTCTGCTGCGAACCCAGCTGACACTGTTACATTGCTCTTTCTTCAAATTTCCCTAGTGACAGACTGTATTTCGGCAAGATTGTAAACGTCCTTGTCATTATATATTATTTTAATTTATTCAGTGAAAGTGAAAAGGGTATTTCAGGGCTGCCATTAAGAGGCGGGGCCGGGGATTTCCCCCAGCTACTATGGGCGTGATCCCCGGCTACTTTCATAGGAAAACAGACGGAAAATAGAGCAGACGAAATTCCTAGCTGTTTGATTCCCGGTCTACTTGTTGTATTTACCCTGCAACTTGAAATCTTAGTGACAACCCTGGTATTTAATATTTCATATCGACTATATATTTTGTACAATATAATTACTCCACAGCCAAACCTAAGTTTAAAGATGAAAATGTTGCTAAAATTTGGACTTTGTCAGCTCAGGACATTGATGACGAAGAAACTGTAAGTACATTTTAGCACTGTATGCTAATACATTAAGGTGGCTAAATACAGTTTTGCGGGTGGTCAGCAGTAACTCGCGTGACGGTGCGTGTTCTAAATTAGACAAACAAACATGGCGGCGAAAAAAGCAATGCTACACAGAAGACGATTTCTCAAAATCTACTCATTAAAAATTTTGTGATATTTGGCAGAATTTTTACTTCTATCGTATTTTAAATAACGAGAACTTTAAAATGGAGGTTGAACAGACGAATTTTGTGACACATAATAATTACAGTACAATTATATTATTGATTATGTAAAAACCCGTCTGTTAAGATTTGATCAAATAAGTTTCAAATGGTAATGATTAATTATAGTAAGCTGTGTGCAAGTTCATGGGAAAATCTAATGAGTAAATTTTATTTAAACTGAGCAAAAGTGAAATTTTAAGGTTGGATGCAATCGTTCATGTTGCTATGGAAACTACGAAAACGTCACATTTTACCTGTCAATCAAAATCTTTCATCAGTATATTTTTCACTTGCCAAATTTCAGCTTGTGAGCTGCAACCTTTCTCGTGCCATAATTTGGCAAATGACATTTACTTGATAACTGACAAAACTGTGTTCAGCCATCTTAATAATTGATATGTAACCACAACAACAACAACATTGCCAATGGCTAATTGTTTAGAAAGGCAAATCTCATGAATATCATACATAGGGTATTGACATGACTTGCGGAATTGCATGAAGAACATTAACACGGAAATGCGTAATAACTATGAAATTGAGCATTTGCATATTTGTTTTATTTTGAGCAACAGCTCGAGTGCTTGAACCTGTTATGTAAGGTTGAGAACAAGGCACAATTCTTCTGCATCCGCTCCGGCATTCTGCCGTTTTCTGGCACTTACTGTCAAACTTTTTATTTCCATTTTGTCAGTATCTATGTTTAATGTGATTTTTCGGTGCACTTACTTTTGTAGGATATTGTTGACTCAGACACTCTCCTCGATGACAAAGACTTGCAAAAACCTGACCCTGCATCACTTAAAAGTATGTTGTCTCTCTGTTTTTTGCTGTTGGACACATCGCAATCAAACAAAACTCTTTGTAGAGCTGACCTTTTCAAATGTAACTATTTTGCAGTGGTACAAGGGTAGAGGACATATCAAGCATCTAAAAGGGAATTCCAGGGGCATCCATTTTAAAATTCTTAAATTACAACTTTTAAAAGTAATTTCATGATCAACAGTCCATTTCGCAGTTCTGTTACAGTGTGAAGTTTATGCAGCAACATATCATTTTTTTTGGAAATCTACGTTTACTCTTACAATGTCTAGACATGCATGTCTTGTCCAAACCTATCATTTTAGTTACAAAGCTACAAACCAGGCTAATATAAATACACGGCTATTTTAATGCTTGCTCCTTCTTTAAGTTATCTATAAGCTTATTACGCCCGGGAACAAAGTAGAAGCCGGTTTGTACGTATTTCAGCTCTCCAAGATGACTTGCCAGTGCCGGATCTAGACCTTGAGATAAGGGGGAGCCCGGTCATCCAGACCCTGAGATAAGGGGGTGGCCCGGTCTCCACAACATTTTTTCGGCCCTGCGGGCCTCAGTTTACTCTAAAAATAACGGGGGGGGGGGGGGGGGGCTCCGCTGGATCCGCCACTGAGTGCCCTCTTACAGTGCGTCTTTTATTGATAAAGTAGTGCTGGTCGTTTTTTAAACGTTACTTGATGACACCCGTCCATTAGTTGTAGTAAATTTTTGTAGTTATTATATTAACGATTTTATAAGTGATGATAGCACTGAGCAGTCAGAGCAGTAGGCCCGATTAGCGTTTGCTTATGTCTAACGACTAGACAATACGAAAGGTGATTTGATATATGTATATGTACATGTTTTAGGTGATTGTGGGACAAACAAAGCAGGCAAGAAAAAGGCCTGCAAGAATTGGTGAGAAAGCACAATAATTCCTATATAGGTTCTGCTTGTTCATTGACCTTCTTTAGCTAAGGTTGTAACTTAGTGTAACCATATTCTCATTTTTTTGCTTTGAAATCTTAATTCGTACCGTCATGACAAATTGTTCTAATGTATAATTTTCTGATAGTACTTGTGGTTTAGCAGAAGAAATTGATCAAGAAAAAGCTTCGGCTAAGACGACTGTCACATCATCCTGTGGAAGTGTGAGTATAGTGTGGTATAATATATTAAACAAGGGTGTTTAATCAGTTATCCAGTCAACGTGAATCCAAAAACGAAATCATGCATGCCAGGTTAATTTTTCCAAGGGACGCAAAAGTGGTAAGGGGTCTGGGCACCAAACTCTCTTCAGAGTGTTAAATGTCAGACGTTGCAGGTTCAATCGCCAGCTAGAGTAATATTCTTTAAAAACAGATATGAAACAATGCACTGTCTTTGTACACATAGCTCTAATAACGGTGTAAAAACTAAGCTCTCTCCAGTGAATAACGTCAAAAAAAAAAACCAGATTTCTCAATTAGCATTTCATGAGCTGGCAGAAACACTCACCAGACAGTTTTGATTGTTTTCTGTTCATGATATTAATTTGCAAATAATGAATCTTTACATCAGGTCTCTTGAGAAATTATATATCATAAACAGCAAATAACAATAGACATGACTGAAAAAATAACCAGGCAGGACAGGCAGCAGACCTGACTTGAAATCAAATGTACAAACCCCCAGGCAGAACTCTTGTCCAAGATGTCGTTTAAGAAATAGACTTCATTTTCCCGTGTGCTTGTCCTGTGGTAGATCAAACTTATATTGAGGCCTTAACTCCATTCCGAAGACAGTTTTACTGCCAAGTTAAGGTAACCGTGGATACCTGGAATATCTTTGGAATACGTCCTGTATAAATGTGATCACTATTGGCAGGCTTTACCTTCTTAAATACGTTATAATTAGGAAACCACTCATTTCTCTCCAGTATGTTATTTGTAATAGACTTGTAGCATGATTGTGTATTTGTTACAGTGCTACTTGGGAGACGCATTTAGATGTGCAAGCTGTCCTTACCTGGGAATGCCAGCTTTCAAGCCAGGAGAAAAAGTTGCACTTACAAGTAGACAGTTGAAAGGAGATTTATAGTGCAATTAAAGAAAGTGAAATGTTTCCACACATTTAAGTCACCATACTGTGATTTAGTTTTTCTGCATTTTGCAGAGATAATGTACCACGTTTTTGTCATAGCGGAGCTCTCGCGCGCGTGGTAAGGTGGTAACCCGAAGATGCGAGAAATTTAGTAACCACGTGACCATCCTCGGTCCGCACGTCCGTCCTCACATGTAAGCCTGAGCCGAGTTGTTCGAAGCTGGGTTAAGATAACCCAGGGTTAGTGCGAGATTGGAATTAAGATTTGAAAGCGTAAAAAGCAATTCAGTTTTAATTCTTTTTGTCCACAAGTTGATGATAGGAAGCTCTAAAAATAAGAGAGAAAATTATCCGAGAAAATGCTTTTGAACACAAGAAAAAGAAACCAGGGTTAAATTTAACCCCGGGTTAAGCGCTAACCGGCCTTCGAACAACTGGGCCCTGCTGAAAAAAATTCTTATTTAAGCACTCGTGCGTTTTGGTGGTAAATCGCACGGCCATTCGCACTTTTAGAGAGAAAAAAGGTAACACAAAACCCGCTCTTTTTTTTTTCGAGTAAATTTTAATTTATCTACACTGAGGTGGATAACAGACAAAGAGCTCAAGGGAGAGATATAAAACAAAGGAGACTTATTTCGTTGCAAGAAAAACATGAAAATTTATGGCGGTGGTGAGCAAATGTGAAGGTTTCAAGTTTATTTTTTGTTTAAGTAAATTATAAGTATATAAAAGAAAGCTGCGCCTTTAGCCTTGGCTAAATCTACATATAAGCGAGATTTAGAATCACGTTTACGGCAAACGTCAATTTGTACCACGTCATGAAGTTTTCCTTTTACTCTTCTTCTCATCATTTCATAAGTAGGTCGAGTATGATCGTCCGGCTGAACGTAGTCCTGAATAGGACTGCTGTTGTTGACAGTGACTGACGTTTCGACAACCTGTGCGGTGCCCAGTTTGACTTTGCTTTTGGAAATAATGAATTGCGCGCACAACCTACAGATTAGTTAATCTGTCGGCTGCGCTGATTTCCAAACTTTAAGCCAATAAGAACACAGATAGTCCAATTTACAATATATTAGGAACTGAACTGGTCATACTATTAGTGAATTAGTCTGCTCCTTGGAGCATTAAAACGCTCCTACTAATAGTTTCTCAAACACGCCCTCTTTCCAGCACTTCGTTGTAAAAAGAAAAAAAAGTACTCTCTCGGACCTTTTACGAACAACGTTTGATATCAAAAGACAATACTCTTGGACGCTGTTAAAAACCGGTTTCTGGCGCTGATCTTAGAATTGAATTTTTGGTGGCTTCACTTTATTATACGTGTATTTTATCCTAATAATTCTCACTCGACAAGGCGGTGCCTCGCATGGGCCTTTACGTCCGGTTCGCACGTTTTATTAACCAATGTTAATGATTTATAATGCTCATTAAATTGAGTGGAGTGCAATTTGGTCTGAAATCCTTAAACCCCTTAAATCCTTCGAACTTCTTAAACATGACGAAAACTGTAAAAAGGTACAGTAAACTGCGATATTTCAATGACAGGTTAAGATCAAAATTACTTATCCAACGAGTTTTAATCAGTCGAAGTAATCTTCAATGTCTATGTTTGGATCTAGTAAATGATCCCTCAGAAGAGTTAAATCCATTTCATTTAGAATTAAGTTCTCAAAAGTCTCTTCCAGCTCTGTTTCACCAATAAGAACAGCTCCACACATTTTACCACGGTGAAGAACAATTTTGACGTATTCCACAGCCTTGGTACATCTGACCAGCAATTCATGGTCACTACCCAGTCCTTGCGCATTGTATTTACCTAACAGCACTATTTTATATCCAAAAAACTGTGTCACATGTGTAAACAGTTCAAAGCAAAAATCTGTCGATATTTGCTCATTAGATAAATGAGCCATCATACACTTAGCTGCAAACACTCCCATCTGTCGTGCCTGACTCCACAGCCTCATTTGGAACCAACAAGGAGCTGGGTTCCAGCCAGTGCTGCAAACATCACCTGCAGCATAAACGTCTACAACATTGGTTTGCATATTTGAGTCAACTAACAGGCCACCATCATCGGCAATATGAAATGGAGCGCATGAGGCAAAGGGTTGTGTATTTGGAATGACTCCTGTTGCAGAAACAATAAGATCACACCCATATATCTCATCATTTGTAAGCTGAACATACACTGGCCAATCAGGCAGATCTGCTGATTCCTTTCCAGTAGTTTCATGCCATGGAGAGGATGCTTCGTTTTGATTACTTTGTTTCAGTTCCTGTGGATCAATCAGGTGTTTGACTTCACAGTTGTACCGAACGTAAACTTGTCTTTTAGCTTCCTTTTCACTGTTTATATCACATAGAGTTAGTCCTGAGCTCCAGTCTGGTCCCAGTGCACCTCCACACAGAGTCTGAGTTGAATCACTGGAAGCAGAGCTATGCTGAGAAACTGAAAAAATAAACAGGCACTTTAGAACTGTCTTCATCAGTTTGCCTACCCTGAGAAACGCTCAAGAAACATTTCATTATGTACAATTTAAAATAATCCCTGAAAATACATTCTTCGGTCCATTTAGCTTGCCCTAGATAATAAGTAAGTCTTTAGGGTTTCCTCAAGGAGAGTAGAGAAAGTGAAAAACGTAAGCACATGTGAGACTGTCTCCTGTGAGAAGTGTTTGCATATTTTGCTGCACATTCTAATTATCTTTGCATTCATCTCTTCATTCCGCGGTTCCAATAGATGAATTCATGATTTCATCCGTTGTTCATCTTGCTAGGGTATATCATGAACCAGTCTATTAAAATGAACAGCTGCCAGTTAGTATGTTAGCTCAATTGGTTAGAGCACTGAATTGGCATTGCAGAGGTGAAGGTTTGAATCCTGGCAAGCCTGAAATTCACCACTGCATAAGCTGCGTTTTTAAAACGCATTGCAGTTAAAAAACTGCAATGATCTTCTTTGCCTTTTTGTTTCATTCCACAATTCCAGTATACGAAATTCATATATTCCTGATTTCATAACTCTAACTATCCCTCCGGAAATGCTACATCCCCCGGTTTCTATAAGAAGGACCTCCTTGCGGCACTTTCAAAGGAAACAAAAGGTAAATAGAACCAACAAAACTTCTGAGCTGTTCAATTCTCCACCTTCTGATTGCATACAGTCAGCAGCTTGAAATCTAACAGTGACATCCCTGTAAGGTACCACATGTATTCACTAATAGTTTAGGAATACCCTAAGCAAAATACTTTTGGTTGGAGAATTTGAATGAATTGTCTTGATATCAGACCCCAACATTCATGTCAGTACAGTCAAGTCAAGCAGAGTGAAAATTCAGGCTTGCATGTGCGAGCCCTGCATAAGCTTGAATTTTTCCAGGCTTTATTTTGCAACTGTAAAATTGTGGTTAGACTGCTTGAAGTCTGCCTTTTGTCTCAAAATCCGTCTAGTTCTTAACTCAGCCAGCGCGATTGCAAACCATGACTTTATGCTACAATAAATATTATAAGGGATTGGGATTGGCATAAGCCCTCCCCTCGATCGCCGCTTGCGTGCTTGGGTTTTGCGTGCAGTAACTTTGCAAAGAAAAATAAGAGATTGCTCGAGAAACTGCTCGAAGTGTAAATTGTGGTGTACAAAACTGATCTTAGTAGTGGACTATGTTGGAAGTTAACCCCATTTTGGATTTCCCTTGGATTTCCCGCATACTAATTTGGATTTCCCGCATACTAATTTGGATTTCCTGCATACTAATTAAGTGTCTTCCTCCATATATAATGAAGTGGATAGGTTTACTAATAAGCGTCACTCTACTACAATAGGAACAATAGGCTTGCCTAGACTTGCCCGGTAAGTAACTTGAGCCCGGTTTTCGGACCGTCTATTAAAAGAAACATAGTAATAAGAGAAGCGATCACCTGGCAACGCGAGAAACGGCTTCCTATATCTTAGTTAGCGCACAATAGGAATGGAAATTAATTAATCTTCATCTTCGTTCTCCTCTGTAGAAGGGGAATAGAAATTGGTTTCCAACGTCTTCGCGTTTTTGTGTGTAACTGGTCCGCAATCGTGACACCGAAGAAAGCCCTCTTTCATGTAATGTCTCCCCTCGGGAATCTGGTGATCGCATATAAGACAAATCTTGTAGTAATCGTGCCAAAGGCATTTAGGACATTTCATGATCAATGTCCCGTACACATTAGAGTTCTCGCATTGTTCACAGGGACTTTTGGAGTGAAAGGTGGTGGACGTTTCAGGGTTACTACTTTCTATCTCCTGACTGTCGTTTTCAGTGTCGTCGCTCTCTTGAATGCCTTCAGCTTCAGCGCCATTCTCAGAGGCCACTTCCTCCTCCTGATTTTCAATATCCGATGAACTCTCCTCATTATTACTTTCGTTATCGGAAGTATTTTCTACATTTCGGTAGCCTTTTTCTTTTTCCATTAAATCACTTAACACCTTTTTTTTCTTGATTAAACCTTTATCTATCCCTAACTCCGCAAGTCCATCTAGAAACGTATTCAGCGCACGAGGCTTGGTAACTTCATTGTTATGAGGGAGTGACACATACTCAACTAGCTCAGCGGTGTTTGTGACGGGAATAGTGCGTTTATTTCGAAGTAATTGTCCGCTGGGGGTCCAGAAAAGAATATCTTTGGACGCGGCCATACTATGCAGCAAATCAGAAGCACGCTGTTCCGGCACTGCTCGGGAAAGATGACTCAAAACATCCTTTATTCTTGGTTCTTCATCCTCGCTTTGATTATCAGAACTTTCGTATTCATCTTCACTCTCGTGATCTTCTTCTTCAACCAAATCTATCTTTCTCTTCATTTTTGATGAGCACCCGTGACAGACTTGGCTTCGAATGATCAACCTAGCGATGTGTCACCTCTCTTATAGCATTAGAAATCCTAAGCTTGAAACGACAGGGGCTAATACATCTTCAATAAAACCACTACCCTCTTGAACAAGGACTTGCGTCTTTGTTTTGAAAGGGACATTTGGTCTAGCCGGGTTAAGTAAAGCATCCTTATGTTGCAGCAATATCCGCTTATTTTCTTCGGAGATAGGAATGTGTCCCATGAGTATATTGTATAAGACTTGGACTAGTGCATGTAGTTGTTTTGGAGTAGCTGTCTTTAAAAGAAACTGGCGCTGATAAGCAGGGCAATAAGCTAACAGCTGAAGAAAACCACGATTGTTGTTCCCTACACGAGACATTGCTGCAAAGTGAACTAAAGATGGCAGTTGGCAGTCTTATATAGAATCTCGTGGAGAAAAAAAAATGAAACGAGTGGGCGAAGGACAGAAAACAATAGAATGAGGAGGAGGAGGAGGAAAAACAATAGAAATGAGGAGGAGGAGGAGGAAAACAATAGAATGAGGAGGAGGAGGAGGAGGAGGAGGAAAGAAAACAACAGAAATGTGGTGGTGGTGGTAATGGTGGTTTTAGGCGAGGAAAACAATAGAATTTTGTGGCCTGAAAACCTATATAAATGTGCAACATTCTACCTCTTTCTCAGTCTACATTTTGCTCCTGAGGAGTTGACATGAGGTGGCTCTGTTCTGTCTGCGACAAATCCTTTAGTAGAAAAGATAATATGCAAAGGCACGTGATGTCTAAACACCGCAATGCTAGTCTCACCCCATTTCAAACAGTTCCAATATTTTCACAGAAATGTCAGCGGTTTTGCTTCGAGCACCCTTTCACCTCCATGATTGCCGGAATGACCGGGTCCGGAAAAACGGCCTGGGTTCGATCGCTATTGCAACAAGCTTCAGAAACCATTTACCCTCCCCCGGAGAGGATCGTTTGGTGTTATTCACAATGGTAGCCTGCCTATACATTGAATTCGTCAAGGGAATTCCTACGGTTTTGGAGCACGATTCCTATTTTGATGTGAACAAACGGAATTTGATCTTGTTTGATGATCAGATGATTGACGCCAGTAAAGACAAGCGAATTGTGAACCTCGTTACTCGTGGTTCTCATCATCGCAATCTGAGCGTCATTTATATCGTGCAGAATCTATTTCATCAGGGGAAAGGTAGCCGCAGCATAAGCCTAAACAGCCATTATCTGGTGTTATTCAAGAATCCACGAGACAAATTGCAAATCCTGACTCTGGCGAAGCAAATGTATCAAGCAGGGTTTCAAGAAAATATTCCCCAAGAGCTTCTATAATATCTGAAGCAGCAAACTCTTTCGCCTGTCCCGCTTCTTCCAGCTATGCAAGAAATACAAAGCAACCTGGATGACGTGCTTTCTCGAAACGATCTTCGGGACGATGATAAAGCTAAACGATACCTTCAGTGCAAAACAGATACCTGGCTTTTAAAGAACAATTAAATACAAGAACACGACCGGAAGAAATAATCAGCACTGTTCCACACTTAACATCAAGGACACAAGATTCTTGGACGAGTAGGCCTTGATCATGAACGCGAGGCTCATGCATGCGGGGACCTTCTCGCCAAGAGGACAAACAAATATGAGAAAACTGCGGCTGAGTTTGCCGAATTTAAGGAAAATGTTTAACACTGTAAAGTTCCGAAGGGCTTAAATATTTGAGAGGTCATTATTTCAAACAACAAAAGGAAGATCCGCTCATTATTACTACGAAAAACAGCGATCCTAACCATAATTATATTGATGAGAAGATAACCTGAGATCAGGCTCTATTTTCGTTTCGCTTTGAAAATTACATTCCGGCGGGCATGGCGAAACGGAAAGAGAGCCTGATACAAACCTTTAACGAAATGTCTGCCAACCACTTTTTTTGATTGATTGACATTTGCCGAATCAGCCAATCACAACTACTTCCGTTGCTTGTTTTTCTAGTATGCAAATTTTTCACGCGTGGGAAAAATGCAGACTGGCTGACTTAAAAAAATAGCTTTTATCTGTTAATCAAAATGCACCTTGTTACCGGTCAACAACTTGCAGAGGGATTCAACTCCGCGATACACTTACTTTGCGTAAATAAGGCAAATCCTGAGAAGATATGAACAACCACATGAATTTTCTGAATTTCCATGGCACATATTAAGGCATATTTTCCTACCATAAGACCATAAAACAATAAAAAGACAGCAAAATCGATCCTTCTCTCCACCGACGACGGATCATTCACGAAAACAACCACGCGAGGAATAAGCGTTTTCAACTTCCGGCGTTTCCGACAGCCAATCAGATCTTGTGGCATTGTTCTAACAGCCAATCAGCGTTACGGCCAAAATCTGGCCGTAACAAGCAAACTTGTCATAGTTTGTATCAGGCCCAATTTCAGCGGTAGCCGTTAGAGAGAATCAGATAAAGGTTGGGCCAGGGCGGATAAATAGGGAACTTAAGAACCACGACGAAGTTCACGACGACGACGTCTGTTGACTGGGAAAGGACTGGAACGAGAACGTCAGTTTCGGCGGGAAAAAGGAAACTTAAGATGCAGTCGACCGGTAGGTCGACGACGACGACACTGAATGTAAACAAACATGTAGACTGTGATGTTCGTTCGCAACAAAGTCTTTTCGCAAAGGCGTCTTTTAAGACGATGTAAGATCTTATTTTATAAGCCGTACGTCTACTTTCATTGACGATAAAGAATTTTTCGTGTTGTCTGACCTTATCGAATGGAAAAATCTTTGCTTTCCGTACGAAGGTTATTCAACTTTCAACCTGAATGACATGACCGAGTCCGAGTGTCTGTCAGAGTTTAGATTTGGAAAAAGAGACATTCCGATGCGATGGCTGTTTTCCATATGAAGTTCATTTCCTTTATATTAAAGATATATGATTTGCCTGACCTAAATACGTACAAATAAATTTGTCACTTACGAGTTCGCTCGCACGGCCTGCACAGCTCAGTGTTGTCTTCGAAGTAAACACAATTCATCAGTCAAATTTTCAAACAACATCGCTTGTTAGGAGAAAAAAGAAAGGATACCTGGATTTACGAGGTGAAAAAATACAAAGCCCTTGAAAAATCGCTTAAAAACAGGGAGTTATACCTGCCGAAGCTTGTGGATTGCAGGACGACGTGAGTCTACTGTGTTTGGCGTCGTCGACGACACCACGACGACGAAATTTGTTAACCGCGCTTGCGCAGCGCACGGTATCTCACTTCCGGTCGTCGTCGACAAAGTCGTCGTCGTGGTTCTTAAGTTCCCTAATGTTGGGCGGTGAAACGAGCGCTCCGCTCTTCATTTAATGTGTGATGCGGAGTAGGACTGGCACGAGCGCTCTTTCCGCGCTTCTGGTGCGCTCGAAGGCCGGCGAAATTTTCCTTTTTGCAAACCGGAAATCCTATTTTCTTTCTGTAATTTCAGGCTACAATGTTAAATAGATAAATTCGTCTCATAACAGTATCAATAAACAGTTTCATATGTTTGTGTCTGTACGTCTATAAGTCAAACTTGTTGGTCGTATAATGCCAAAATTTGAGTTTAATTTGAAAGTGTTGAATACCTGCTCCTTCCACTAAATATCACCTAATCGTCTTTCGCCGTTTCGTTTGCAAAAGCTTAACACTTCTTAACCTCAATTTTTACATATGTTAAAGGGGGATAAATTTTATAAAACATAACAGAAAATTAGATTGATATATATTGATATAGTGGCGTTGTACTTCTTCAAACTTTGCTTCTCGGGTGCAACGCGCCATGGCGATTCGCGCAATGCGTTGCAAATCCGGTAACCGCGTGTAAACAAAGTTTATTGAGGTTAGTTGTAAGGTTTTTTCTCAGTTTTTCTCTCTAAAACAAAACAAGGTAAACAGTAAAAACTGAGGGGAAACTAATTTTGAAGTTTCGAAGAAACAGAAAGATGTATGAGATGTTTCTTTCAAAATTAAAAAGAAGGATGATGGTGATTGAAATTAGCATAATTTCACCTTGCACGAGCTGCACGCATTTATACTGAATACACGTCATCTAGTTATGAAACACGATCTGCCGTCTTTTAGTTTTGCAATGGATGACATGGATGAGATTTTCCTTCGTGTTTTAGACAGTACTTAGTTGTTTTGGAATAACATCAACATTGGCGAGTAGCAGAACGAAAATATAATTCAGTGGTAGAGTCATGGCAGTAATAAAAGAAACCCTTTGAAAGAGATGTTTAAATTTGTCTACTCCAACTAAACCTCCCGCAAAAAATAGCAACTTTTGCCTCTCGGAGACAGCGTACCAGCACAAAGGAGCGAGGAAGAAGTGCAAGAAAACAAATCAAGCCGCCATAATTCAGTGACAGCGGCAGTGTCTAATGTACAAACCACATCGCAAGCCCTGACCGAAGTCGAAAACAAGCAACATTTCTAAGCAGAGTCCCAGTTCACTGCATCACACCTTTTTGCTCGGACGCGCTCGTTTCACCGCCCCCACCCAACACCGCGGCAAAACGCAATGCGCATGAGCACAAAATTTAATATCCGGTCAGCTTTTTATTTCCGGTCTAGTATATAAACCAATAGCGTAAGCATAACTTTGCCGTCGCGCCAAGTTTAAAAGCAAAAAGGGCGAAACAGACAAAAAAGGGGGCCAAAAAAATCACTTCATTCGAAAGCTTATATATTTTTCTATTCTCAAACTTTTGCACCACATGGTTATCTGTTTGCACCAACGGTGAAAATGATGTTTGAAGTTTGCAGGTCGCGAGCGCTCGACAAGACGAATTTGTTTTTACTGGCTTTCTTGCAGCTACTGGTTTGGCATAAGTTAATTTGGGAGAAGGCGACAACTAAGAAAAGAATAACAATAGTTATGAAAGAAACCAAAATAAAGACGTCATCATTATCATAAAAACACTAAAACCAGGAAATAAAATTTTAGTCCGTTCAATAATTTGTTTTATTATCAGAGAAAACAAGAACTCAAAACAAAAGATGGGCGGGATTTAATAACAACTTTGACTTTGATGACTGCAGTCACCGGGAAACTAAACATGCCTATAAATGACTTTCATTCAAGAAAATGCCTATTTAATTCTTTTACATGGTTGTTCTTTTGTTGACGACTTCAATAATTTCAGACTGTGCGGCTCGGCTGCATCTCATGCAAACACGAAACTTCTAGCTGCTAAATACATGGCATGAAAAGTTCGACTTCTAAAAGCCACTGAACCAGCTTTCGCTCTCTGATTCTGAGAATGGAAAAATAAATAAATAGAGTTGTCAACTTGCTGCCAACCGGCTCAACAGTATAATTAAGCTTATGTTTCATGGCAATCAACCCAGAAGAGTTTCGTTTTAAAACACGGTAAAACCCACTGGTAAACAAAACTACAAAGCGATTGTGTGTTGTCGTTTTCCAAATAAAGTTTGAATCGGCTTTAACACATGTAGACTGAGAAACTGAAGAACTGAAAATTAGAACTACAATACACAAGCTTGCAATGATAACGTTTTAATTTTATGTCTTAGTTTCAGCCAGGTTAAGTGAAAAATAACAGTCAAAAACTTTAATTTTGTGAATGAAAATCAGTTTACCTGACGCTCTAGCCAAAATTACACACTGAGTTATTATCATCTTACCTTTTCTGAATCTAATCGACTAATTGTTTCAGTGATCTGTGCCTGGTTATCCATAAAAGCAATTTCAATAACTACAAAATAGTCAAAAACACGAGCAGCATAAAGCAGAACAACTGAGCCACAAGCTGCACACAGAATGAAGCGGAGAGCGCGCGGGAGACTTTGATCTGACTAGAAAGTGTGAATTAAAAAGAGACCGGAAATGCTCAAACTGGCGCATGCGTAGACGTTTTGCCGCGGTGTTCCCCCACCCTTCCCCCACCCTGGGTTGGGCGGTGAAACGAGCGCTCCGCTCTTCATTTAATGTGTGATGCGGAGTAGGACTGGCACGAGCGCTCTTTCCGCGCTTCCGGTGCGCTTGAAGGCCGGCGAAATTTTCCTTTTTGCAAGCCGGAAATCCAATTTTCTTTCTGTAATTTCAGGCTACAATGCTAAATAGATAAATTCGTTTCATAACAATATCAATAAACAGTTTCATATGTTTGTGTCTGAACGTCTATAAGTCAAACTTGTTGGTCGTATAATGCCAAAATTTGAGTTTAATTTGAAAGTGTTGAATACCTCCTCCTTCCACTAAATATCACCTAATCGTCTTTCGCCGTTTCGTTTGCAAAAGCTTAACTCTTCTGAACCTCAATTTTTACACATGTTAAAGGGGGATAAATTTTGTATAACATAACAAAAAATTAAATTGATATATATTGATATAATGGCGTTGTACTTCTTCAAACTTTGCTTCTCAGGTGCAACGCGCCATGGCGATTCGCGCAATGCGTTGCAAATCCGGCAACCGCATGTAAACAAAATTTATTGAGGTTAATTGTAAGGTTTTTTCTCAGTCTTTCTCTCTAAAACAAAACAAGGTAACCAGTAAAAACTGAGGGGAAACTAATTTTGAAGTTTCGAAGAAACAGAAAGACGTATGAGATGTTTTTTTCAAAATTAAAAAGAAGGATGATGGTGATTGAAATTAGCATAATTTCACCTTGCACGAGCTGCACGCATTTATAAAATACACGTCATCTAGTTATGAAACACGATCTGCTGTCTTTTAGTTTTGCCATGGATGACATGGATGAGATTTTCCTTCGTGTTTCAGACAGTACTTAGTTGTTTTTGTTTTGGAGTAACATCGACATTGGCGAGTAGCAGAACGAAAATATAATTCAGTGGTAGAGTCATGGAAGTAATAAAAGAAACCCTTTTAAAGAGATGTTTGTCTACTTCAACTAAACCTTCCGCAAAAAATAGAAACATTTGCCTCTCGAAGACAGCGTACCAGCACAAAGGAATGAGAAAGAAGTGCAAGAAAACAAATCAAGCCGCCATAATTCAGTGACAGCGGCAGTGTCTAATGTACAAACCACATCACAAGCCGAAGTCGAAAACAAGCGACATTTCTAAGCAGAGTCCCAGTCCACTGCATCACACCTTTTTGCTCGGAGGCGCTCGTTTCACCGCCCAACCTTTATCCGCCCTGGAGAGAATGTATGAGAACCGCTCAAATTGGGCCTGATCTCAGGTTAATGAGAAGAGTGCTTGGTGAGCGAGTTTATAATTTATTATTATACATCAGACTCACTATGAAAAATCTGATTGGTCGAGAGCATTCAATCAATTCACAATAGCTTGTGAACTTGACATGATAAATGCAATATCTGCTGCAGATATTGCATTTATCATGTCAAGTTCAAGGTCTGCCTGGTTACCAAGCCCCTTAGAGTGTTCTCCTCAGAAACAGAATGGCTGAATGTCTTCTTTCGCCTATTATTTAAAAAATGTATAATAAAACAATTATTGAATTCGGTTTTCGCATGATATCATGAATTATCAAAACCTTGTGTCTGTATTATCTGCCTCGGTTTTGATAATTCATGATATCATGCTCAACCTCATCCAATAATTGTTTATTAACAGAGGCAGCTATCTCTCAAAAACCTGACAAGGAAAGCCTCACCCCTCCACCACCCTTAAATCCTGCTTTCCTGACCCCTCCTCCCACAGTAGAAACCCCATCACAACATGGCCCGAAGCGCAAAAGGTGTCGGATTCAATTTCTAAATTATTTGGATGATCATAAATCACATGGCAAACAGCTGAAGAAACGTCGGCATAAGAAATTCAAACCTTACAAGTACTCCATGGGCGAAGAAGAAGGAATTGATTAATTTCCATTCCTTACAAATCACTGTGTATTTGACTCTTTTTGTCATTGTTTTTTAAAAAAGTTGTTTAAAACGGTATCTCTCTTGTCTTTTTATTGCTAGCAATTATGAATCGCGTGTTTTAATTGATCCTTGTTAAGTTATCTGTTTTATAATAATACGTGAATATGCTCCCTTGAGGTTTTTCCTGTAGAGCTAATTTGTATTCAACTCTGGGCTTGTGAACTTGCATAATTAACTGATTAACCGTGCGTGAAAATAGTTTTTCATTTCCTCGAGATAAAACGGAGAAAACAGTTCTGTAATAGTCAGACAAACTTGAAATAAATCGTTTTCAACTCCACTTTCTGTATGTGTTTTGTTTATGTATATCTGAGTTTTAGCGCTAAATAAGATATAGGAAGCCGTTTCTCGCGTTGCTAGGTGATCACTTCTCTTATTCCTATTTTTCTTTTCATAGACGGTCCGAAAACCGAGCTCAAGTTACTTACCGGGCAAGTCTAGGCAAGCCTATTGTTCCTATTGTAGTAGAGTGATGCTCATTAGTAAACCTATCCACTTCATTATATATGGAGAAAGACACTTAATTAGTATGCAGGAAATCCAAATTAGTATGCGGGAAATCCAAGGGAAATCCAAAATGGGGTTAATTTCCGACATAGTCCACTACTGATCTTCTTTACATTTACTTTGTCCTGCAGTTTTAGTACAGTCAAACTTTCCATAAGCAACCACCCAAATGTAAACAGTTAGTGGTTGCTTATGGGAGGTGATCACTTATTGAAGTCAACCTACAGGAGTTCCTTTGCCATACTTTACGAGGAGAAGTCCAGACATAGCTACTTTCTGAAGAGAATGTATTGCATGCAATTTTCAGGTTACAATAAATCCATGTTGTTTCTAAAAGATCTTCTCATACTCTGCATACTCGGGTGTCTAGAAATCTCAGAACTAGAAAACTAGACCCTAAAACTCAGGCCCCCTCAAATCCAGAAAACTCGGCCCTAGAAAACTCAGGCCCCACTCAGTTTTAAAGAATGCAAAGTCACTTTTTGATTGACGTTTTTGCTGCCGTCTTTAATATTTGTGAGTTTTCTTATTATTGTAAGATACAAAGATACAAGATACAAATAACTCTGTAGTACCGTTTAGACCCCCCCATTATGGACGTACACTCTAAGGTAACAATCACTCTGTCACTCCGAGCGCGCGCGCACCCGCCGACACCCGAAACCATGAAAACTTAGACCTACACTAATAAAACAAAATGTAATGGCAGACCCACTTTTCCCCCAAAACACACCTTGTTGCCAACCTTGATAGAAAGATCAGAATCGCCCTACTTTATAACTCCACGATGAAAGGTTACCTGGGTTAATTTTTCCTGGGTATGTGCCGCTGGCCTCTCAGAGCCCCTACCCCATTATAGTCTATTCTGTGGCCAATCATAGATCCCATCTTAGTCACTTTTGGGCAAATATGTAATTTTTGCAATCCCAACTTAGTCACTTTTAATTTTTTAGATTGAATGAAGAACACTTTACTTTTCATCTACAGTACAAACATTCTGGTATGTTTGCTAACCGTAAATATGAAGAACTGTCTTACCCCAAAAAATCCGAAAATGTGCAACCTCATTCTGGTAACTGTATGGAAAATCTGACCCCATTATAGTCTCTCCAGTCGTGAAAATGCGACCCCATCCAGCAGCACATCCCCATTAGCCTCTTATAAGGAAGTACCCCACCACCCCCCCCCCCCCCCCCCCCCGGGTACAACTCTATATGATTCTCATATATTCATTGTTTCATTAAGGTTGGGTGATAATATGAACAGCAGCAGTATAAGAGACTTATCTTATACTGACCAGAACTGAGTGAAGTCTCAATGCCATACTTCATTCTTTTAACATAACTTTCCATACACTTTTGATTTGCCATAGCAACAGGAAGGTTAGACTCCAGGTGGGGAAGAAAGAATGTTGCTGCACCCTTGTCAAAAAAAGCATTCCCTATGGCATCATCCTTAATGGCCCAAAGAACTTGGCAGCCATACAATTCATAACTGCAGTAAGAAAAAAAAACATACAGCAAAGTTTTACTGTAGGACAAACAATAATAAGAAACAAGGCTTTCATCCTCTATAATTTGTTCTCACCGTAATATTTTAGTAGCAATTTTTTGTTAAGAAGAAATAATATTTAAACAACATTAGAAACATGATGACATATTAGGAACCAAAAACAAAAATAATCATCTAAAAACCAAATAAGCGCCAAAAAAAACTCACACAAGTTCCAATGCTATTCCACCATTGCCAACAATTACAACTCTGCGTGCTTTTGAAAGCTTGTCTTTTAACTGTTGAACACTTTCAGTGTCTCTGATACCGACAACAAAAGGACTTTTGGAAATAATGTTTGGTCTTCCTCCTGTGCAAATACATAGCTTCTTGTAAACAAACTTCTCATCTTTGTCGGTCAAAATCCAGTGCTCTGAAATATACAAAAATCCACCTGTCAATTTATCCCCTGGGGGTGGGAGGGGGATCCAAAGACCCGGGTGGTGAATGTTAGGAAACTTACAATAGAATGTTGCCCTTTGGGTCGGGAACTGGAACAAAACTGAAATGGAAAAAATTTCTTGATAGCCATTTTGACAACCTCTTAGTATCAAGAAAATTCAACCAATACACCAGCCATCTTTAAAGGACAATTACATACATGTAGAGCATGAACATAAGTTGCTTACCATATTAACTACCAAGACTTCCTGGACATTAAAAAATTACAACAAGGATGAATGAAAGGAGACACTATAGTCACCTTACGATACATTTTTGTCAAGATATTTTGGGTGTTCTTTATCAAAATTTCAATAAAATAAATTTTGAATACAAAACAAACTTTGATTTAAATTCCGGCCCTCGCATTATTTTTTTTGTATTCACCTAGCGTCAATGCTTGCTTGTCTTAGTTAATGATTTGGTAACAAAAAGGCATGCCTGCATGGGGGCACTCACTCTTGATCTCAATATACAGTCAACTCTTGCCTTGTGGACACCCCGATATAACGGACATTCCTATAATACGGACAGCAGCTAAATATTAGGAAAAAATAAATTACAGACATTTGATGGAAATAAACTCTTGTTATTACGGACTCTTGCTAATGAGGATACTAACTCGAAGTCCCTGGAGTGTCCATAAAGAGAGTTGACTGTAATTAAAAAGAAAAGAGGAAATTGAGAAAAATACCACTAAAAATAATATCTACGAGTTTTTCTAGTCGTTGACAAACAATCCAGTCTGCCCTTTTTCCCTGTAATCTCCCCCATGTTTAGCTATGTTTGAATTCTGAGTAAGAAATCATATGCATGTGATAAGCCTGGCTTGGCAAATGCGTGAGCCCCCAGGTCACAAAAGAGTTGTTTATTAATGCCTAAATCCTGGGACTGACAACATGTGCTTCAAAAATATGCTGCAATTACCCAGGGGGGGGGGGGGAGGAGGATTGATGCAGCTGGAATTGACCGATGCATTATTTTTCCCCTCAGAATTTGATTGGTGTTGTTTTGTAATATATTAAAATCGATGACCTCCCGAGCTCTATCCACTGAAACTCTGGCGAATCTTGCTCCTGGAGAGAAAGGGTTTTTCTCTGACATGCATCTCATTTTCAGTGACTTTTTCCTTCACTACATAAGATAATATTTTCTCCCTTATGTTAACCACCATTGAGTCGAACTGTTTAGGAATAATACGTAAAAATTGGAAAACATCTCATTTAATCTCTAGCATTTTTTGGGTTGTATCCAACAATTTGTACCCCACAAATGAGGGCCATTCCTTTAATATCCACCCCCCCCCCCCTTTAGACTCCCCCTTTCTGGGGTTCCCCCCCTCTCAGAAATTAGCATTTATTCTTAGATACACTCACAAATAGTATTATTTTTGTTCTGTAACCTTCAGAAAATATGGCGATGTTATTTGTCCCCTTCAGAAAAGAAGATTACAGTACTCTTCATAAGAAAAACAGTATTCACCATGCCTATATTGTTGATGTACCTCTGACCCCTTTATCATTTCAGAAATTTATTCTTGGTATTTGCACCCTTCAGAAATTGACATTTTGGACAACAACCTCCTTCAGAAAAACCTCTCTCCTAGTATTGAACCCTTTCTCACAGAAAACCCCTTCAAAAAATCTCATCTATATGGGGAGGGGTGTGGATATAGAATTGAATGGCCCTGAGCCCACAATAGTCTTTTAACTTTGCACACTCAGCTTGGTAGGTACTTAAAGTAGGGTTATTAAAGTGTATCAAGAAATGTATAAATATAGCCATGTATTACCATGTATTGCCATGTATAGCCATGTATAACCATGTATTGCCATACATGGCAATACACGGCTTTATTATTCCACTATTATGTCATTTTACCGTATAAGGTCAAAAGAACAAGCAAAATACGAGGCCGTAATGCACTGTAGTGTCCTGGTTTAACCGGTTTACCACAGGGTGAATACTGGCGGATGCAAAAGGAGCAACTATGGCAGGCAGAATCAGGATGTTTTGGATACTCTTACTAGAAAATAGAAGCCAAAATAACATTTTTTCTTTTGCAGTAAAATCATGAATGAACCTCTCATTCAATAGTTTGGCATATAATAAGCGCGAATATATTGCTAATTGTTAACGTCATTCTTACAGACGGAATCAGGATGTTTCTGAATACTCTTACCTAAAATAGAAGCCACTTGCCAAACAACATTTCTTTTTTTTGTAGTGGAATAATAAACCCCTTATTCGATGCTTTCGCATATAATACGAGCGGACATTTTGCTCATTGCTCCTATTTTTCCTCACACGCAACTCGCAAAATATCCGCACATATTATACGCTAAACCATCGAATAAGGTGTATATACATGGCAATGTATAGTAATACAAGGCTATACATGTTAATACATTATTTCAAATGCATTCTTGATACACTTTAATAACCCTACTTAAAGTACCTACCCTCAGCTTCGATTGAGCAAAAACACACATAGATTGAACAGTTTCTTGTGGTGCAGTTTCAAATCGTGAGGAAACTTGAAATTTAATTCTTGTGATAAGTACCTTCAGGGTTAAACGCGACGACTTGTGACTGCACAATGACAACATTAGGGCAATAGTTGAACACCGAATTGGCTGATTGTTCTTTCACATCAAACTCCTCTAGTGTTCTACCGTAAGTTTTGAGGTTGTGAGCAGCCTTGACCACATCTCTTGCTGTAATAAAAGTAATAGTTTCTTTCGCGCATATCTGAGACAGCTGTTCCACGCAAGAAACACCTGCAATTCCACCTCCAACAACAACGAAGGTACTATTCATGTTCGATGGCTTCGGCGGAAAGACGCATTGCTCGTCGCCGCTCGTCCCAGTGTTTTGTCGATGAATACCACAGGTTACTCAACGTCTGAGCGCAAGGAAGAGAGGGCGAACAAGTGCAACAAGTCCAACAAGCACTTTTCACTGCTGGATTTAGGTTTTATTCTAAAAAACAAATGGTAAGGTGAAAATTTTTACTTCATTTGTGTCGTATTCTCCTTTTATCCTATCCTTCCTTGCCGTAAGAATCAGTTTAATATTTTTACTACGTAATATATTTAAAAATAACAAGGCAGATGAGTTTGAAAGTGAAAGTTTTTGGAACTCGGAAATGACCTATTGGGGGCTAGCAAAGTGCGAGCTCGCAGACAAATTCTGGGTGAAAGTTGCGTCAAAGTTGTGGTACAATATATACCCTCATACATGAGAACCTTTTCTTTAAACTTTGCAGGTACAGTCGACTCCCGATAACTCGAACCTTCAAGGGAAATCGAAACAAGGTTCGAGTTATCGGGAGTTCGAAGAAAATAGCCGAGAGTAAGGTAAAACACAGTTTTTACTGCACAGTGAACATTTTAATCACATTTAATTGTAGAAATGTCAAGTGAAAATTAAAAGATACTTAGATTATAAATCAGAACGTAACGTAACAAAGCATAGCCTAAATAGAGCATGCGGTCAGTATAAAACACGGACTGCGGACTGCGGACTGAGTATAAAATACGGACTAGGGTAGGTACTTCATATATGATTATTATTATGTACCTAAACATACCTATTATGTCTTATTAAATCTTATTATTATACTATAAACACCTACAGATATCATCATACACCCCTATACACCCCCATACATCACCATACACCCCTATACATCACTATACACCCCTATACATCACCATACATCCCTATACATCCCCATACACCCCTATACATCACCATACACCCCTATACATCACCATACACCGCTATACATCACCATACCTCCCTATACATCACCATACAACCCTATACATCACCATACATCCCTACATATCACCATACACCCCCATAAATCACCATACATCCCTGTACATAACCATACATCCCCATACATAACCATACAACCCTATACATCACCATACACCCCTATACATCACAATATATTCCTATACATCCCCATACATCCCTATACAACACCACATACCCCTATACATCGCCATACATCCCTATACATCACCATACATCCCTATACATCACCATACACCCCTATACATCACCATATATCCCCATACATCACCATACACCGCTATACATCCCCATACGTCCCTACACATCACCATACATCCCTATACATCACCATACAACCCTATACATCACCATACATCCCTATACATCACCATACATCCCTATACATCACCATACATCCCCATACATAACCATACAACCCTATACATCACCATACACCCCTATACATCACCATGTATTCCTATACATCCCCCTACATCCCTATACATCACCATACATCCCCATACATAACCATACAACCGTATACATCACCGTACATCCCTCTACATCACCATACACCCCCATACATAACCATTCAACCCTATACATCACCATATACCCCTATACATCCCCATACATCCCTATGCATCACCATACACCCATATACATCACCATATACCTCTATACATCACCATACACCCCTATACATCATCATACGCCCCTATACATCACCATACACCTGTATACAAAACCGTACATCCCTATACATCACCATACACTCCTTATACATCACCATACACCACATGCTTTATTTTTTCAAATAGGGTCATATACATTGATTTGCGCAATTGCGCTCACTGCCGGAGGATTCAAGAACAAGTCACATAGCACTGCGAGTAATTATGGAAACCGAAGATTTGATCTATTTCATTACTGGAAAGGTTCCTGGTTCCAACAAGGGTCAATTTTCGTTCAGATTTTAATGAACTAAGAAAATTACTTACCATTGTTCAGCCTCCGTGTTCCTATTATTTTTAGGTTTGGCGCTGATCATAAAGCCAGACACTTCACCATCATCCTCTACAAGATCCTCGCATCTAAGAATAAAATTCGTTAGGGATGTAAAAGTGTCTCCTCGCTCGGGTCAATACTCTCCATCCTTGATGACAACTTTGGATTTATCCAGTTCCGGGGTTTTTCTTTTCTCTGATGATTGTTTCTCTTCCGACATTCTGATCTGTACTCGCCGCCCGGCACTCCTCAAATAAATGATAGTAAAAATTTCATCCTCTTTTTACCGTATGGTTGCATAAGTATCACAAAAGGCTTTCAGACGTTCACGTGGCGGTTGTGCAACCCAAGCAGGGTGTGGCGACCTATGTTCTCTTTTCCTCTCATTGAACAACAAAGAAAATTTTATTATACATGCCAGCGGTAGCAAATCGAAGAACACAGATGTCTATAGGAAGAACTTACTTATATTAATATTCTTTAGAATTTGCTATCTAGTTGATCAGTGGAAAGTAGCTTTGGGACCTGCGTCGAAGTTCATTTTATGCGCAACGCGCGTCTCAGCCGTTTCAGTAAAAATGTAGACATCCCCGGGGTGCAACCACGACTCACACAATCGATATGCGCTTGGAGTTCAGCCGGGAAGTGTAGAGTATTTCCAGGTTACAGGTTTATTTCAGTTCATGGTTTTAATCCCTCAATTAATAGTTTCCTCTGTAGATCTGTAGTTTTTTGCGAATTTTCCCATTTTTTGGACTGTAGAAACCATAGTCAAGCCAGCAATCTTGACAAAGTTGCGAAAAAGGACTGAGTAGTATTCCAATTAACAAAAAAAAAATACTTCAACTGTGTTATTAATTTAGCAACTGCGATCCTTGGTCGAGGGTTGCACCAGGGGTACTTTCAGGTCAGCACATGCAAAGTTGTGTATAGGGTGTATGTATGATGCTCTAAAGTACAAATTGTGATTAGAAATTTATAGTGGTAATAGGATCGAGGCCCAACGAATGAGAGCCACGGTTGACCTAAGCTATTGTGGTAAAATTAGTATATAAAGGAGAGATATCTTGAGAGTCTCGAAAATACCATTAATCTCCTATTAAGCCTCCCTCCCTCTTTTAATTTTAGGGGAAGAAAATTAGCCAGCCTCACCCTCTCTCTTTTAGGCCTCCCCCCCCCCCCCGGCCTCATTCATTTGGAGCCGTGATGCTGATATCATGAGCGGAACTTTGGTTAGATAAAAAGTCATTATTTTAAATTCAAATTATTTGATCATTAATCATAGTGAGAGGGGAGGTAGGTCAATCTAAATCTCCTCCCTACATTTTGGTGCAATTCCTTCCCTTCCCTAAACTTGGTTGGCGGCGGGCAACGCACGACTCCTGTACTTAGCAGTAGAACAAGTTATCTTGTCTAAGACTTGACATTAATAATGCGCGCAGGGTGGGGACGTGAAAATCCCCAGTAAAAATTGACGCCCAGTGAAGGAATTTTAAGTTTTGGTCAGTTTTTGGTCAGGTTTTTGGTTATATGGCCTCAACAGAAATGATAGGCACAATAAGGCAAAGGCTTGAGGATATAGAACTGCAAGGGCACAATGGATGAGTGAAATGAATCTTAAATCTTTATTTTAAAACGGTAAAAATTCATAACGTTGGTACAATATGAAACAAAACAACATAATAATTTCTAACTGACAATATATACGTATCTAAAAAGCTTCTTCTATATATAAACGCTATCGCCAATTGGAGCTTTTTGAGTCCTTTTTTTTTCGGGCTTACAAATTTTTGGTTTGATCACTCTACCGCTTGTAATAAACTATGCGTTATTGGGGTGAGCTAAAACGCTTAGGAGGTCAAAGTGTTGGTGAGGTCAGCGCAGGCCTACAACTATAGTCAAAAAGCTGGCCGCGTCCCTGCCAAAGGAACTATTATCAACACTAAGAGTACGACCATTGCTTTTTTTCTCTTCTCCTCCTTTCCTTCCCCTCGCTGTTTTTTTTCTCCTTTCCTATTTCTTCGTTACTGTAATTTTGGAGCTTCTCGGGCTTATCATAGAGAAACCTGACTTTTGACGCCTTTTCACTCACTTGACTGAAAATTTCGTTAGGCTGGATTTCAAAAAATCGGCTAGGTATACAGTGTATATTACTCATAATTACACCAAACAAGGCCAGTCTGTTTTCAATGAATGCCGTGTATAACGACATGAATAACGACATTAGTACCCTGCGAACAACAACAACACCAAATGCTTTATTTGCATGACCATAAAGGAATTACAGTATTGCAAAAGCTATTAGTCTAAATTTAAGTACTAATTCAACTAATTAGTACGTGCAAAACATTACAAAACGTTACAGTTCTCATTCATTCATTCATTGATATTAATTTGGTTCTTAATTCAAAACATTGCGAGATAAATGAAACTAATTGACAGTTAATTAAATAGCTTTAAATAATCAGAAGAATTCATAAGAAGAGATATTAAAGTATCGTGTGAAAGTGATTTGAAGTCAGGTATTTTAGTTTCTAGTTTGGAGAAAAATATGTCTCTGATCTGAGAATAAGCCTTACAATCTAGTAAGAAATGATTTTCATCTTCGATTTTCTTACTTGTACAAAAGTGACATATCCTTTCATTGCGAGGAATGTTTTCGTATCTACCTGTTTCAATTCTAAGTTGATGACTACTTATTCAAAATCTAACTAATCCTGACTAATGCTTTTCTCTAAGGGTTTTTTCTTGTTAAAACTAGGTACGGCGAGGGGCTATAGTCGTCTTTGATTGTACAATAAAAACTGAGTTTTTGTGATTGTTGAAGGGTCTGATTCCAGTAAGAGACGTATTTATTTTTCATTATGCCTAGATAAGTCGGGAAGAGGAAGGAACCTCACCCGTAAGCACTGGGGTCGAGAATGTCTGCCGACCTCTTCGACAAAATTGAGCATGCTCCAAATTCAAATTATTCTGCGACGTCAATCGAACCGTTACCGTAGCATCCAATGAGTTTGTCAGCAAATGTAAATGTTAGCAGGAACGAACCAGTTTGTTTTCACCCTTCTTTATCTGTGTTTCCTCTGGATTTGGAAGGTCTATAGGAACAATTTCACCTTTGAAATCTAAACGTGCCACGTTTCAGTATAATTTGAGAAGTTAAAAAAACTTAGAACTAAGGTAAAACTTACGGTGCTTTTCAAACACAAAGCAACGAACCTTGAAACACAGAAACACACGAAACGGATCGAAATCCACCAATCACAAATCACAAACCAGAAGCTTTCATTTCCTAGGAGGTTCGTTAAAATGTAAAGCGAGAAAGCGAAGAAAGCGTCGCTTCTTCAGATTGTGATTTACGTTGCAGAAAAACACAAAATCCAAAGACGTTCTTGGCATCGCAGGTCGCGTATTATCCAAAAAACAGCTGTAAAAGCATAGATAATTGAAATGCCACCTGGATTCTGTAGCCTCATGATCTTATTTTGAATTAATGTTATGAAAGAGCAAACACCAAAGAATCGGCATAGATATTGTGATTCCAACCCATTTGTTTATCCTTCCAAGAACTTCGCGTATAGAGGTGTATGGTGATGTATAGGGATGTATGGTGATGTATAGCGGTGTATGGTGACGTATAGGGGTATATGGTGCTGTATAGGGGTATATGGTGAAGTTTACGGGTTTATGGAAATGTATAGGGGTATATGGTGTTGTATGGGGGTGTATGGTGATGTATGGGAGTGTATGGTGATGTGTAGGGATGTATGGTGATATATAGGGATGTATGGTGATATATAGGGATGTATGGTGATGTATAGGGGTGTATGGGGGTGTATAGTGATGTATAGAAGTATATGGTGTTGTATAGGGGTGTATGGTTATGTATGGAGTGTATGGTGATGTGTAGGGATGTATGTTGATGTATAGGGGTGTATGGTGATGTATAGGGATGTATGGTGATGTATAGGGATGTATAGTGATGTATAGGGGAGTATGATGATGTGTAGGGATGTATGGTGATATATAGGGATGTATGGTGATGTATAGGGGTGTATTGTGGTGTATGGGGGTGTATAGTGATGTATAGGAGTATATGGTGTTGTATAGGGATGTATGGGGGTGTATGGTGATGTATAGGGATGTATGGT
>OZ037776.1:19759503-19782003 GCA_964035525.1 Porites cylindrica | reverse complement strand
TTAGATAATTTTCAACTTTAACACGCTACTTTCTTGATCTGTTTATGTTCCATCGTCGTTATTCGAACTGCCGACCACAAAATTCTGCACGGTATAATCGCATAATTTGTCAAACAGTAGAAAACATGTCATTTCTTGAGAGGCTCACGTTTGCGTTACCAAGGTCACAAATCCAATTTACGGATTTCATGTTCCTTTCGACCGCGAAATCCGGCAAATCTCGGATCAGAAATCCATTTTTGGATTCGCTTAAAGGAACACTGTCAGCACACCCTAAGTGATCCACGTTCAACATTTTAAGACTAACTGACCAGATAAATCGTACGTAAAGGCCGGTTAACGGTGGTCTACGCTGTGCGGTGCTCAAGTTACCTGGTCCCTGGTCTCTCCACCGTCGTCACCGTCCGACAGAGGTCGACAAGGATATGAGAAGTTCAGAAACAAGCAAAGTATTCACCATTTTCACATAGACCATAATTCACCTTGTTTACCCCCCAAAACTTTGCATAACCATTGTTTTCGATTTCTCTTGAGACGACTGTAATACCCTGGAGAATTTGGAAACATTGGTTATGCAAAATTCTGAGGGGGAAAACAAAATGCGTCATGGTCTATATGAAAGTAGTGATTACAAGAGATGTAAAGTGTGCGTAAATTAAGCTATTTGACGGACAACCTAGTCCCAAGGTCTCCCAGGAGTTGTGCGGGGTTGCGTAAATGAAGACTACGCGACGAGCCAACGCGACGCGCTCAGGAGGGTCTACTCAAACTCCCTGACGAGAGACAACCTCTGAAGCGCAAGGAAAATTGACGAAAATTACTTCTTCTAGGCACTCAGACTGGTGATAAATTAGCCAAACCACCGTTCTTTGTCGCATATTCTCGGCTTTGCCGTCACTGTCGCAATTTGGCCGAGGGAGGTTGTCGCTTGTCGCCATTTCATTTTAGGCTCTGTCGCTACTTTTTGGGTCATGTCGCTTGTCGGAATTTACCCTGGCAGGGCCTCATTGATGTCTTCGCTGAGATTGTGTTGGATAGCATCCAAATCTTTCGAGGATGTGAAAATTACTGAGTCATCTGCGTAGGTGATAATCTTAGAATAACGGAGCGATTTGTGGACGTCATTAAAATGAATTAGAAACAATAACGGCCCGAGAACACTTCCTTGGGGAACACCTGTTAAAACAGGGTTAGGTTCTGACAATACTCCCTTAAATTGAACGATCTGGTTTCGGAGGAATAAATAGTCCGTAAACCAGTTCAGTTCATTATCCTGTATTCCATAGCGAGACAGTTTTCTAACAAAACGGAATGACTGATGGTGTCAAACGCTTTAGACAAGTCAATGAAGATCGCTCCTGTAGCTTTACCTCCGCCCGCTTCCTTCCTGATAAGGTCTGTAAAGAGAGTTACTGCTAATTCCGTCGAGCGATTGGGGCGAAAACCAAACTGATGTTCGGAGAGAAAACCGTTGAATTCGAGATGTTTCATTAATTGTTTGTGCACCATTTTCTCTAAAATCTTGGACAGAGTAGGGAGAATTGATATTGGTCTATAGTTGTCAATTTCTGCCATGGAACCAGACTTAATGTTGGGAATCACCTTGGCCATTTTCCATTCAGTAGGGACTACTCCAGTTTCAAGGGATAAGTTAATTATAAATGTTAAAGGCTTTGCGATGACTCCTGCTGCATGAGAGTGATGTATAGGGATGTATGGTGATGTATAGGGATGTATAGTGATGTATAGGGGAGTATGGTGATGTATAGGGATGTATAGTGATGTATACGGGTGTATGGTGATGTGTAGGGGTGTATGGTGATGTATAGGGGTGTATGGTGATGTATGGGGGTGTATGATGATGTATAGGGATGTATGGTGATGTATAGGGATGTATGGTGATGTATGGAGGTGTATGGTGATGTATAGGGATGTATGGTGATGTATATGGGGTGTATGGTGATGTATAGGGGAGTATGGTGATGTATAGGGATGTATAGTGATGTATACGGGTGTATGGTGATGTGTAGGGGTGTATGGTGACGGATAGGGGTGTATGGTGATGTATGGGGGTGTATGGTGATGTATAGGGATGTATGGTGATGTATGGAGGTGTATGGTGATGTATAGGGATGTATGGTGATGTATATGGGGTGTATGGTAATGTATAGGGATGCTGCTGCATGAGAGTGATGTTTAGGGATGTATGGTGATGTATAGGGATGTATAGTGATGTATAGGGGAGTATGGTGATGTATAGGGATGTATAGTGATGTATACGGGTGTATGGTGATGTGTAGGGGTGTATGGTGATGTATAGGGATGTATGGTGATGTATAGGGATGTATGGTGATGTATATGGGGTGTATGGTGATGTATAGGGATGTATGGTTATATATAAGGGGTTTATGGTGTTGTATGGGGGTGTATAGTGATGTACATATGGCATATGGGATGGCATATGGGGTGTATGGTGATGTATAGGGATGTATGGTGAAGTATGGGGATATATGGTGATGTATAGGGGTGTATGGTTATGTATGGGGGTGTATGGTGATGTATAGGAATGTATGGTGATGTATAGGGTTGTATGGTGATGTGTAGGGGTGTATGGTTATGTATAGGGGCATATGGTGTTGTATAGTGGGATATGGTGATGTAGAGGGGTGTATGGTGATATATAGGGGTGTGTAGTGATGTATAGGGGTGTATCGTGTTGTATAGGGTTGTATGGTGTTGTATAGGGGTATATGGTGATGTATAGGAGTATATGGTGTTGTATAGGGGTATATGGTGTTGTATAGGTGTGTGTGATCGAGCGAAGAAAAACTCCAATCTAGAATTCCATATAGGTAAAGAAACCATTGATATTGTCCATGAATATACATATTTAGGAACCCGCATCTCCTCAACCGGTAATTTTAATATCTCACTCGAACACTTGAAAGAGAAGGCTCTGCATGCTCTTTTTAGTTTAAGAAAACACACAAACTTTATCAAATTAAAACCTTCTCTTGCTTGCAAAATATTTGAAACGATGATTTCCCCAATATTATCATATAATAGCGAAATTTGGGGTGTATATGCAAAACATGATTTTAAAGCTTGGGACAATACCCCAACTGAAAAAACCCACTTGAAATTTTGCAAGCGTTACCTAGAAATAAGCAATAAAGCTTCAAATGTTGCAAGTAGAAGTGAATTAGGACGGTTTTCATTAATTATTAATATTTATAAAAACATCCTTTATTACATATTGTATCTTCTGCGTAAAAACGAGGATACTATTGTTAAACAAGCCTTTCGTACTTCGCTAGAACTTCACTGTAATGGTAAAAATAGCTTTTACCATAATCTTATGAAAATATCTGAATATTATGACCTCCCTGATTTTGATCCTAATAATTTAAGTGAAGCTAAGATCAAACACTATATAGAGATATAATAAAACAAAAATATATTGCATATTGGCAACATACAATCCATCATTCTAAGAAACTACAATTTTACAGCTTATTTAAACATGATTATAGAGTTTCAAGTTATCTAGACTTAATTAGAAATTCTGCTAATAGGAAAGATTTAGTGAAAATTCGTATAAGTAACCACAAACTCATGATTGAAACTGGAAGATATAATCAAACTTCCCGCAACGATAGATTCTGCCCTATTTGTAACTCTGGTATAATTGAAGACGAATTTCATTTTCTCTTTCATTGTCCAAAATACTCAATCTCAAGGGAAAAATTCTACAATCAAATCCAACAAAATTTTGTCGACTTTAATCAGCTATCTTACACAGAATTAATAATTAAATTGATGAATTCACAGAATTTTTCCGTAAATTCAGATTTGTTGAAATTTGTCTCATTATATAATGATTTACGTAATAATTTGTTATCAAATCATGCTGATGACACTTGATTGACTATAGTAATTATTGCATTGCATTATCATTGTTATGATTTGTTTGTTTGTTTGTTTGTTTGTTTTTTTTTATGTTAAAGCTTTTGCAATACTGTAACTACATAATTATAGTCATGCAAATAAAGCTTATGTTGTTGTTGTGTGGTGATGTATAGGTGTGGGTATATTGATTTATATAGTACAATAATAATAGGTATGTTTAGGTACATAATAATAATCATATATGAAGTACCTACCCCGACTAGGTATAAAACGCGGACTGGAAAATATGGACTGGGTATAAAACACGGACAAGGTATAAAACGAGGACTGCGGACTACGGACTGGGTATAAAATACGGACTACGGACTACTTTGGTAAAAACGGTGCTAATTGGTTCATAGCCTGCGAAAACGTCCGTTTCTCCTCGCTCTTCGCCGCTGGGGACGTTTTCACGAAACGTCCCCAGCGGCGGAGAGCGAGGAGAAACGGACGTTTTCGCAGGATAATTGGTTCCAGGTAAGGAAAAATAAGATCAAAGATCGCTAAATAGCAAGACACAGCAAGACACGTGAGTTAAAGGTGTAAATACTCCTATAAATTCTTGGTGAAGGGGTGCCGCCCGGTTCTCTGAATCATGAGCACCCATTTTTAGACCTTGTCTCGGTCTCTAACAAATCATGAAAGGGGTCTGGATCAGGGGGATACTCCCTTATATAAGGGAAGGGTGGGGGTTTTGGGCCTTTTTAGTCTGAAAACACTTTGCCCATTTTGGTCTGGAATCGGGTATGGTTTTCTAGGGAACTACGGGAGCGTACATGACTGGACGTATTTATCGTTTCAATTCCAAATGAATAAGAACGAAATAGAAATGTGCGAATTCGAAATGCATTTGGAAAATTTTTTTTGTTTCCGCTCTAACTTGGTAATGATGACATAATTTCTGCCTAATTAGACCTAACCTGTTCCAGGCTCCGAGATAGTTGGGTCCGCTGAATTGGGAAAGCGAAAACACGAAAATAAAACGGGAGAAAACTGAGCCTCCCCAACTATCAGAGAACCTGGAACAGGCTAAATTAGGCCAGGTCCGAAAATGGGTATGGATTTTAGAGATCTGGTCTGAAAACGGGTGTGGAAAATGACATTTTTTGGTCTGCAATAAGGTCAGGATTCGGAGAACCGGGCACCAAACCCCCAACAAGAATTCCTAGTAGTACCCCCCTCCGGGGATCAGGAGCAGGGTGTAAATCATGTCATCATAATCATCGCTTAGAATATAACGTTGGATGATTCATTTCGGTTATTATTCACGAACGTGAGTAATCCCTCTCCCCCTAAATACTGCTTGTGCGCATCGCAGAATGCCCCTACATTGACCTTCTCGTCTGAGTTCTTCATTTAGTCCTCATATTCCCAAGGCTTTATTTGAAACGGAATTGTGGCATCCGATAAGAATTTCACTGATCTGACTAACACAAATACTATTTTTTTTCATTCGGTGCTTCTTTTTGGTTTAAAACTGCAAATTGAAATCTCTTCTAACTCCTTCTTTTTATAAAATTCAGAGTTTAATTTCAGTTTCCCTGAGTACCGGCATAATCTTCCATCTCCGTGGGAAGAATAGACTACGTAAACAGCCAAGGGAATGTTAAAGCTGGGACTACTGTTTTTGCTAGTCCGCTTTCCATTTCTCTCAGTTTTACCTTTGTAAAGCTGTTTTTATATACGTAGTCCGTAGTCCGCATTTCATACCTAGTCCGTGTTTTATACTCAGTCCGGAGTCCGCATTTTATACCTAGTCCGTATTTTATACCCAGTCCGCAGTCCGTGGTCCGCAGTCCGCAGTCCTTGTTTTATCCTGACCGATAGAGCATGCGTTCACAGGCGGCCCAAACTCACGTTGCGTTCACGTTGCGAGGGAAGGGTGTATAATGTAATTTACATAACATAGGCGACGCGCCGGTGTCGCGTTACAGGCGACCGTTGAAAATATAAGAGACTTTGTATGAGAAATATATCAGGGGCACCCAACGAGGATATAGTTCAAAACCACTTAACATAGCATTGTTGAACGTAGTTTAGTATTCAAACGGTAGATATAGGCATATTTTTATCCCCTAAAAACTTTTCATCTGTTCGGATTTCCTAGCTGAAAATCTAGTGATCCGAAAATTATAGGGATAAAAACTTACCTTCTCGAAAATTTCAGCCAGGAAAAGGCTCCCGAAAATTCTAGGTGGCCTTTTTTAGGGTCAAAATCCGTTAAAAATGAGTAATTATTCCATTTTGTAGATGTTCGAAAATCCTAGGAGAGGCAGACAAGCAAGAAATTTTACAACAAATGCTCCGAAAATTCTAGATCTCAAATCGTCTTCCGAACAGATATTTTCCCGAAAATTGCCGTTGGGTGCCCCTGATATATTACTGAGATCTGCGCACGCTAAATAACGCAAAACCTTACTTTTTCTTAAATGAATTGAATAAAAAGAGACTTACCTGCAATGTATTCCACTGCGCTTTGGTGTGTGTTTGTCGTTTTAGTGTTTTTTTGTCTTTATTGCGTAACCACCGTTACTCCTTTCATAGAACGAACCACAGGGAGCCCGCACAATCTGTTTGTGTAGCCGATTGTTATTTTACGGTCAGTATAAAACATGGACTGCGGACTGGGTATAAAATACGGACTAGGTATAAAATGAGGACTCCGGACTGAGTATAGAACACGGACTAGGTATAAAACGCGGACTACGGACTATGTATATAAAAACAGCTTTACAAAGGTAAAACTGAGAGAAATAGAAAGCGGACTAGCAAAAACACTAGTCCCAGCTTTAACATTCCCTTGGCTGTTCACGTAGTCTATTCTTCCAACGGAGAAGGAAGGTTGTGCCGGTACTCAAGGCAACTGAAATTAAACTCTAAATTTTATAAAAAGAAGGAGATTTCAATTTGCAGTTTTAAACCAATAAGAAGCACCGAATTAAATAAAATAGTATTGGTGTTAGTCAGATCAGTAAAATTCTTATTGGATGCCACAAATCCGTTTCAAATAAAGCCTTGGGAATATGAGGACTGAATGAAGAACTCAGACGAGAAGGTCAATGCGATGCACAAAAGCAGTATTTAGGTGCGAGGGATTACTCACATACGTGAATAATAACCGAAATGAGTCATCCAACGTTATGTTCTAAGCGATGATTATGATGACATGATCACACCCTGCTCCTGATCCCCGGAGGGGGGTACTACTGGGAATTCTTGGTGGGGGTGTAGTGCCCGGTTCTCCGAATCCTGACCTTATTGCAGACCAAACAATGGTCATTTTCCACACCCGTTTTCAGACTAGCTCTCTAAAATCCATACCCATTTTCGGACCTGGCCTAATTTAGCCTGTTCCAGGCTCTCAGATAGTTGGGGAGACTCCCCAGTTTTCTCCCGTTTTATTTTCGTGTTTTCGCTTTCTCAATTCAGCGGACACAACTATCTCAGAGCCTTGAACAGGTTAGGTCTAATTAGGCAGACATTTTGTCATCATTACCAGGTTCATTAGAGAGGGAAACAAAAAATTTTCCAAATGCATTTCGAATTCGCACATTTCTATTTCGTTCTTATTCATTTGGAATTGAAACGATAAATACGTCCAGTCATGTACGCTCCCGTAGTTCCCTCGAAAACCATACCCGATTCCACACCAAAATGGGCAAAATGTTTTCAGACCAAAAAGGCCCAAACCCCCTACCCTTCAATTATAGAAGGGAGTACCACCCCTGATCCTGACCCCTTTCATGATTGTTAGAAACCAAGACAAGGTCTAAAAATGGGTGAAGAAAATAGCATTTTGTTCCGGCTCATGATTCAGAGAACCGGGCGACACACCTCCACCAAGAATTTATAGGAGTATTTACAACTTTAACTCATGTGTCTTGCTATTTAGCGATCTTTTGATCTTATTTTTCCTTACCTAGAACCAATTTGCACGGTTTTTACCAAAGTAGTCCGTAGTCCGTATTTTATACCCACTCTGCAGTCCGCAGTCCGCGTTTTATACCTTGTCCGTCTTTTATACCTAGTCCGTATTTTCTAGTCCGCGTTTTATACCTAGTCTGTATTTTATACCCAGTCCGCAGTCCGTGTTTTATACTGACCGTGTTATTTTATAGTAAATGTTCTGGATTTACCGTTTGCCTCACCTATAGCGATATGTCGCTAACTATGTATATAAATCAATGATATATAAACGCTGAATTACCTTAGCTGTGGTATATAGTCGTCCTTTTACCTCAAAAGCGGTTTTTTGAGCGATTTTGAAGGAGTTTGAATTCGCTGTTGACTGTTCCGTATAATAGAAGGGACTGTTCCTTATAATACAAGAAACAGTCAACGGCGAAATCAAACTCCTTCAAAATCGCTCAAAAAACCGCTTTTGAGGTAAAACGACGACTATATACCACAGGTAAAGTAATTCAACGTTTATTTATCATTGATTTATATACATAGTTAGCGATATATCGCTATAGGTGAAGCAAACGGTAAATCCAGTACATTTACTATAAAATAACAATCGGCTACACAAACAGATTGTGTGGGATCCCTGTGAACAAACACGTCGTTCTATGAAAGGAGTAACAGTGGTTACGCAATAAAGTAAAAAAAAAAACAGTAAAACGACAAACAGACACCAAAACGCAGTGGAATACATTGCAGGTAAGTCTTTTTTATTCAATTCATTTAAGAAAAAGTAAGGTTTTGCGTTATTTATTTGGCTGTTGACTGTTCCTTGTAGTATAAGGAACAGTCCCTTCTATTATAAGGAACAGTCAACAGCGAATTCAAACTCCTTCAAAATCGCTCAAAAAACCGCTTTTGAGGTAAAAGGACGACTATATACCACAGCTAAGGTAATTCAGCGTTTATTTATCATTGATTTATATACATAATTAGCGACATATCGCTATAGGTGAGGCAAACGGTAAATCCAGAACATTTACTATAAAATAACGATCGGCTACACAAACAGATTGTGCGGGCTCCCTGTGGTTCGTTCTATGAAAGGAGTAACGGTGGTTACGCAATAAAGCCAAAAAAAACACTAAACCGACAAACACACACCAAAGCGCAGTGGAATACATTGCAGGTAAGTCTTTTTTTATTCAATTCATTTAAGAAAAAGTAAGGTTTTGCGTTATTTAGCGTGCGCAGATCTCAGTAATATATTTCTCATACAAAGTCTCTTATATCAGGGGCACCCAACGAGAATATAGTTCAAACGATCAAATTTGGGAATTTGTTTTTGATTACATATTTCGAAAATGTATGTAAAAGTGACTTACCGTGCCAAGTTTGGAGTCCAAATATGATCTGGAAGTGTGTTTATTTGCACGGCAATTTTCGTAAATGTCTTGCCGCCATTACTCGATTCAAAAAATGACCGGGAGTAGTATTTGAAGGAGTTGGGGCGAGATGTGACGTAGAAAAATCAACGCGACAAAACAAGGTAAACAAACGAGGCTAATTTCGCATGCAGGACGAGATATTTTTGGAAACTTTTGGAGGTTCTTTCTTCGCTTTTTTGACTTAAAGCGAAAGTATGCCTGGTAGACGTTGTGTTGTTCAGGACTGTGGAAACGTAAAGAACGACGAATTCTCCTGATTCGGGCAGCGTTAGATTAAAGTGGAAAAGGTTCGTGTCCATTCATCGGAAGGATTTCAACACAGTGGGAAAATTTGCTGTGTGCTCGGAGCATTTTACAAGGGATTGTTTTACGCTTACTTTTCCGATGAAAGGCATGAAAAGGAATTTGAAGAAGGGGTCGTTTCCAACCATTTGGAAAAAATCCTCTCAAACACTATCAAAGCGGAGTCGACGATCGGTGAGTGAAATTACAATGTATTTGCGCTGTGCTTATCACCATTATATTTATTTCCCCATTTACCTGTGACATGATTTTTTCTGGCATCGTTGTTCAATATTCGTGTAATGAATGCTCTGACTATTTGGACTTCCCATATTGTTGCATGTGTTTTCATACTTTTCTGCTTTCTTCTCATAGTTATAGTAAAACGGGTATTTGCGCTGAGTGGACGTGAAGTCAATTCCCCAATTCCCAGACCTTTCCACTCAAGCGTAAAATTTAGAAAAAGTGAAGCTACATAGAAATCCGGCTCTCTACTTTTTGAGAGATTATCTTGCTGTTACTTTGAGATTTGACAGTACTCCAAACTTCCCTCCAAAATGGACTAAGTCTGATTTCTACATTCTATAAGTTCAGTTACTGTTTGCGGGTTTTTTTTTTTCGTTTGTATTTTAATTCTATTTTCACTGTCTGCAAATGAAGCATACATTTTAAGGCAAAGATGCGGTTAAACCTTGCTTCCATTTCTACTTTTGAAAACATCGACATAAAGCTCAAATTTAAACTTGTTTTGAAGGGGAGATATAAAAAAATGGTCGTACCTATTTTCATTTTTAGCTACTAAATGAAATTCTGGCTGGTCAAACTACTAATGAGGATGCAGAGGAAGAAGACAATCCTGAAGAAGAGGTGATCTCTTTGAAAGGAAGTTCTGCACCTGAGGAGAGTGCTGACACTATGGGGGCTCCCAATCTCAACCCTGAGGAGTCTCCAGAAGTCGAGGGTGTTCTGAACACAAGTCAGGGTTCTTTGCTTGAGGTAAATCCTGAAAAGGGGGGCTGCATCCCTGAGACTGAGACGGGTGAGATAAGTGTTGATGCTGAGATGGCTCCAGAGGTCCAAGGTACTCCTGGTGGTAAGACAACTATCGAGAGCCAAGGGATTTCCGGCACTGATGAGGTTACTGAGACCATGCAGATCCTGGAGGCTCAGGGAATCAAAAAACTGCAGGATATGGATGAAGTTATGCAGATTGATGAATCATTAACGATTCCTGAACTTGAACAGGTTTCTATGGTAGGCGCATAACTCTAATTAATGTTTATTTGCATCGTTGTATTATCATAACAATGGAAAACTGCATGTGCAGTTATTTTACAACAATACTAAAACACAAAAATTCTGAAGTCTTGTTATTACAGCCTGTATTAATGTTGAAAGTTTGTTTTTTGTAGGATACTCCAACTGGACATGCTGGGAACTGCACAACATGCAAAACCCTGAGGAGTGAGGTGACTCAGTTAAGGGGCAAAGTCACAAGACTGAAGAGTAAGTTAATCTCCAATCAAGATCAGTGGGTTGAAACCTTTAAGAGCATACAAGAGCCAAAGCAGTTGCTGATGGTGAATGCTGGTGAGTCAACAATAATTATTGATGTTGATGAGTCATATAGGCATAACTGCCTATCTTTATATTTTTATTACATTTTATCAATATTTGATTATTTAATAATAATTAAAATTTTAATGGTAATAGAATTTTTTTAATTCCATTTGTTTAAGCTATTCAAACTGATCCATGGCCAGTAACAAATGAGACAGAGTTAGGGCTAGAGGATGAATCAGAAGGTGAGCAGGAAATGCAGCACGACGCGTATGAGGAGTTTGAGTGTGATGAAGACCCTACATGGAGTCCTGAATGACTTGGTGAAGACTCATCAGAACCCAAGGTACAAAGATGCAAAATTTATTGCATTTTAACATCTTAGCTCTAAGTATCCTCTGGGAAGTGATTTAGGCCTAAAACTAACTTCCATTATGAGAGGATCTATTTAGAGAGTACATGAAATTTGTTTTTTAATTTACTCAGATAAGAATTGCGAAAAAAAAAAAAAAAAAAAGGAAGAGGCATAGCCAGCCCATAGACTGGAAGTCCCAGGCCTAAAAATGTTTGGTTTGTCCACTCAACCACTTGTAATAAATTATGCATCGTTGGGGTGGGCTAGATAGCTTAAGGGCTCAAAGTTGTCATGTGTGCAATCAACAGAATTATTATAAAAAAGCATTTTTCAGGATGTATGTGAGAATAAAATCCCAACCCACGATTAGCCAGGTTTACAACAAGTTGAAAAACTGGCAACACCCTGAGAAAAACAATAAAAATGATAATTATTTTTTTTAATGTTATTTTATTATTTCAGATGCTATGATTAAATGAGTATTTCCTTTCAAACAATTTTTACAGGTTGGATCTACAAGGAAAAAACATTCGAGAGGAACCGAAGGGAATTGTTTTCCTTTCCAAACTTCTTCTTTTGTTTCAGTTCTGCCACTTGTGCTTCCTTTCAAAACCCAAACTTTCTGTATCACAGACAGGTACCTTGTTTACCGTAAAAAGTTTCTGCAGAAACTGTAGCCAGACAAAAGTCTGGAAGAGTCAACCAGACCTGCTAGGAAAGTTTCCAGCAGGTAACCTGCTATTAAGTTTTGCAGTGCTCTGTGAGCCGAGTGAAAAGAAAGAAACGATACATTAAAACTGTAATTAAATTCAGGCTGAATTCGATTTAATTTTTATTACTTGTGTACATGAAAATTGGAGCAGCATCAGAATTCCCAGCCACTAAACTTGAGTTTAACTGAACGCTAGAAGAACAGGGCTTCACACAGTGGGCAAGTTTGTCATTCAACAAAAAGCGAGTAAGTGGCTGAGAATTCTGAAGTTTGGCCCATAAAATTAAGTGATTACGGACAAGTATTCACGCAACTACTGTAGGTCCTTCTTGGCCCCAATGGCATACATGACACTCTTCAAGAACAAACAGTGCATTTATTATTCATTTTCTTCATCTTCAAATCCACAATAATGGCCATTTTGACTCGGAAATTGTTTCCTGATTTTATTGTAGGCACAACAGGGCAAGGGGTATCGCCTGGAACTACCAATATAACTCCACAGCAGTCTTGTCAATTGGCGATAGGCCACAGACCTCAGGAATCTAGTTAGATAAATGAGATCACTGTTAATTCAAGGAGGGATTGGATGGAGATCCCGGGGGGGGGGGGCACTTTAGAAATTTCTGGGTGGGGATGTGCCGCTGTGACCGTGGAACCCTTGACCTATACCAGAGCTAGTTCAGCTGAATTTTGCTACCCTATACTAGAGTAAACTCCCCAAATCCCCCTATCCTAGAGTAGCTGTTTCCCCAGTCTAGATAAAATCTTCAACCAACTGATCAGTTTCGTGAAAAATGATACCCTATTCGAGACCCAAAGGCTCTGATTTATATACCCTATCCTAGAGTAAACTGCTTTAAAACCATACCCTTCACAGCGGCACATACCCATATAGCCCATATATGGCAGTACCCCCCCCCCCCCCCCCCCCCCCGGGATGGAGATAAATAAATACTCCTTTTAAAAATAAGCAGTTGGGGCAATAAAGCCATTTAGAAAATAAAAAATGTGATTCTATGAGATCAGTCCACGGCGATAAGCTTAGATGTATCAATTATTCAATGCTATGTACGGTTCGATCGTTCCGATACAAAGTCAACAATACCCCAACTTACTCATTATCACTTTTGTTGCTTCGCCCACGAACAGTTTTGTACGACTTTCCAGCTCGCGTCTTTAGGTCCAGTGCAGCCACTTCTAATACGTGGCGGTTTAAGCAGACGCTTTCAAACACTGGATGGAGGGTTATGCATAAGGTCCGGTCTCCAATGGCTTCTTCCATGACCTCTTCGCAGCGATCGATCTCTTTGCAGCAAATGCACTCCTGCGCTTTTGTAACAAGGCTGACAGAGCAGTTCGAGCACGAACACCTGCAAAATAATGTGAAAAATTCGTCAAACACAAGAAAAATACGTCTGTATAAAATTATTAATTGTCTGACCTCTTCAAGAAAACTATCGCATAAAATCAGGACTACAGTTAATCACATAGCAACGAAATTGTAAACTTAAACAAAACACAGTCGCGTTCCTCACGCGCACGATTTAACGACGGGTATGTTGAAATTCGAAAAAAATATATAAATCTACATTCCATGATAATACCATACCATTCATTCGCTGGCACCTCTCCCGAATATCTTCGCTGAAACTGTTGTTCCTCTTCTTCTTCGCGATGAACTCTTTCGTTGTAGTCCGCGGCTTCTTCCTCGGTTGCAAGGGGTTCGCAACTGTCGTCGTACGGCGCAAATTCAGACAATTCCCCCATCACTTCGTCAACTGTAAAACTTTGTAGATCACTTTCAGATGTGCAGGAAGAGGAATCCGACGGAGATGACATCTTAAACGTCTTGTTAAAAGACTCTAAACTCACAAACGTTTCCCAAATGCGAATCTTTTGGTTGATGTTTCTACGTCACAGTGCATAAATCACGTGGTCAAACGCACGACCGCTTTGCGGAGATCTCGCGGGCTATTGCTTTGCGAACTTTGTAATGGCGGACGGTATTTACGCACTTTTCAGTGGGAAATTTCCAGCCCCCGTACGCAAGTATCGTTCCAATTTTTCGCTATTTGTATAATTTTGAACATATACAAAAGATTTATGTTAAAAAAACTCGGAAACAAAAACAAAAATTTTCGTCGTAGTAGCACATAGAATTGTTAAACGTATTTTACTATTTAAACGGTAGATATAGGCATATTTTTATCCCCTAAAAATTTTTCATCTGTTCGGATTTCCTAGCTGAAAGTCAAGTGATCCGAAAATTATAGGGATCAAAACTTACCTTTTCGAAAATTTTAGCCAGAAAAAAGACTCCCGAAAATTCTAGGTGACCTTTTTAGGGTAAAAATCCGTTAAAAATAGGCAATTATACCATTTTTTAGATGTCCGAAAATCCTAGGAGAGGCAGGCAAGCAAGAAATTTTACAACAAATGTTCCGAAAGTTCTAGATCTCAAATCGTCTTCCGAACAGATATTTTTCCGAAAATTGTCGTTGGGTGCCCCTGTTATATTTTCAACGGTCGCCTGTAACGCGACACCGGCGCGTCGCCTATGGTATGTAAATTACATTACACCCTTCCCTCGCAACGTGAGTTTGGGCCGCCTGTGATGCGTTTTCACCCTCCACTAGTAACCTATACTCCTACAACACGTCAATAGGAAATCCAAAATTCAATGTTTTTCGGACGCCTGTAGACGGCTTTTTTCCCGACTTTTTAAGGCTCAAAACATGCTTCAGTTATCGAGGGTATTATTGTACTGAAAATGACCTGAGGAGAAACGAAAATTGGTTCGAGTTAGCGAGAGTTCGAGTTATCGAGGGTTCGAGTTACCGAGCCTCGGTAACTCGAACCTTCGATGTCTCGGCGAGGGTAAAATTACTAGTGAATGTATTACGGAAATCCAGGGGAAACCGATTTTGGTTCGAGTTAGTGCGAGGTTCGAGTTAGTGAGGGTTCAAGTTATCGGGAGTCAACTGTATTTGCAAAATCTGTCCACATTTTTGTAACCTGAGATCATGCCGAATTTTAGCAGTTCTCATACACTCTCTCTGTTTTACGTAGTCCCGGATTTCAGGTTAACATTCTTGGGATGCCTTTGTTGAACCAACTAATAGACCGTAAGCACTCACGTGACATGATTCCATGGCAACCATTTCCGTCCGCCATGTTGGTGTTCCAAAAAAACGCCTGCGTAGGAGGCTAAGGGGCTGTTTACATGGAGGGAGCAAGATCCTATTACCAGGAAGATCCTAGAAGGTGGAATAACTTTACGTTGGGTTTACATGCAGAAATTTCGGCCCGTGAGTTGTCCAAGTAGAGAAGGTTAGAGAAGGAATCAAAAAGGGCGAGCGACAAAATCAAAAATGCAATTTCGGTCCTTCTGCCCTCTTTACTGGCGTAAATAACTACCTTTCAGCTGAATTAACACAATAATCTGCTCGTGGATTACTCCAAACGAAATGGTCGGCATTTATTGCCGTAATTAGCCACTGAACAACCCGCCGACATTTTTGTCGCGTTTGTCCCTAGTACTAGCGAAAGCAGTTTACATGGTGCTAGGATCCTCCTAGTGCTAGGATCTTCCTACCTCTCAGCTAGGAAGATCCTAGTACTAGGAAGATCGTAGGGCAAGGGACAAGTACAACCCTTTGCATGTAAACTGAACACAGAAAACATATGGCGCTAGGATGATCCGCCCTCCAGGATCTTCCTCGTACTAGGATCTTCCTCCCTCCATGTAAACAGCTCCTAAATTTGATACGGAGTACACGCAAATCAATAGCTATCAATCAATCAATCAAAAACTTTATTTCACTTCGAATTTCAAAAGATGGCAATATCTCCGAACGAAAAGCAAAACAAATAGAAAATAAATGAAAATGGTAATTAGAATAAAGTAATACTATATATTTATGTACGAATTTAAGATAACTTAGACAAGAAAAATATTATATACATTGTGACTACAGTACCGTAAAATTCCGAAAATAAGCCCCTCCAAATAGAAGTCCCCCCAAACTCGTAACGCAAAAAACCTTCTGTTAAATCGCCCCTCCAAATATAAGCCCCCCAGGGTGGCTTGTACTTGAAAATTGCCCTCAGATACAAAGTAAAACAAAGAAAAACGGTAAATTTCCTTCCAAGAATAAGGCTAGCCCAATCGATTTTGAAACGGAAATTTCCCTCAGTACATAAGCCCCTCCAAAAATAAGCCCCTCAAAAAGGGCCTTTACAAAATATAAGCCCCGGGGCGTATTTTCGGAATTTTACAGTAACTAGTGATAATTAAAACTAATTACAAAAGGAGCAGCATTTATTATCAAAGCTAATGCTCTTAATTTCTGATTTAAAAACGTGTAATGACTCAGTAGTTCTAAGTACCTCTGCGAGCATATTCCAATGTTTGCTGGCAGAGTAGCGAGAGGAGTGCAAACCATACTTGGTCGATTGAACTCTGAGAATACAAAGAGAGTTTTTACCACGCAAATTGTAAGAAGAATTTCTTTCTATTAGTAGGTCGTTAATATAACTAGGGGCCAGACCATGAAAAGACTTATAAACAATAGACAGATTTAACATATCATGTATTCTATGATGGTGCGGGCTAAGCCGATTGATGTTATCCAGAAGTTTATATTACTACTAATAATAAAAGCTTTATTTATACTGGAGATATCTATCGGCATTATCCAACGCTGGTTTAACAAGATGTCCAGTAAATAAAATTTGTAACAATATTATTCTAAATTGCATTTCGAAGACGCTAAAAACTGCCAAGATTAGACTACTAAAAACCGTTAATTTAAGAACAACTTAAAACTAATTAGAAATTTTAAGAACCACTATAAACTATAAAAAACACGAAAAAAATCCACCTCGTTACACTGTACATTTATGATTACTAATGTCACTGTCTCTCAGTTGTTTAAAATGATTAAATCTAAAAGAGCCCATACTAGTTGTTTTCCTGAGTTCTGTGGGGAGTGAGTTCCAGTCACTTGCACCAGCAATTTGGAAGGTCTTTCTTCCTGAAAAAGTTTTAGATTTTGGTACGTCAAGAGTACCTTGGTTCCGCAGATTTCTGTTTTGGAACTCGGCCCTATTGGTTAGGTAACCCTCATAGTTGCTTCGAACAGTTTTGGTTGTTTACAATCTTAAAAATAAAAACAAATCTGAGGAATCGTCTCCTATAGTACAGTGTTAGCAGCCCTACACTGTAATTTTCAGGGAGTTATAATAACTCCTCTAGTGGGGCTAATTTAACTCCTGACAGTGGAGTTATTTTTCGTGGAGTTATTTTAACTCCAAAAAGGAGTTTAAAGAACTCTTTTTCAGGAGTAAAAGTGACCCCAGATATTGAGGAGTTAAAATAACCCCAAAAAAGGAGTTATCCTGTACCTAAAATTTTTACTCCACTTTCAGAGTTAAATTAACTCCAAAAAGAGTAAAAACAACCCCTGTAAGGAGTACAAGTAACCCCATTTCGGAGTAATTTTAACTCCAAGACTGGGAGTAAAAAGAACTCTTTTTCAGGAGTAAAAATGACCCCAAATTCGGAGTTAAATTAGGAGTTAAAATAACCCCAAAAAAGGGGTTATCCTGTACCTAAAATTTTTACTCCATTTTTGGAGTTATAATAACTCCCTAAAAATTAGGGTGTAGAGTGTTCCTCATATATTGCGTTCAGGTAGTTCTGTTGGCCCTCAGAATAACCGTCATGGCTTGGTTTTGAAGTCGTTCGAGTTTATCTGACAGGGACTTATTACATTCATGCCATACGATGCATCCGTAATCGATCACCGGGAGGATTGTTTGTTTTTAGATCCTCAGAAGTATCTTTGTGTCTAGAAAGCCAGCAAGTCTATTTAAGAGTGCTATTTTTGGTGAAACTCTTTCAATTAACTGTGATATGTGAGGTTCCTAGTTAAGACGGCTGTCAACAGTCACTCCTAGGTATTTGAAGGTCTCAGCCACATTGAGCTTATTGTTATTTTAGAGTATGTCAGCACTCGACATGGGAGCTTTCTTTGTTATTATTATTGCTTCTGTTTTGAAGCGTTGTGGCTTTGTACAGGAACAAAAGGGTTCTTGTAAACATAAACAAACGATACTTGTAATCCATAAGTCGGTTCACTGAAGACTCCTGTACAAGATCGAGAGCACATGTAAAATCTGGCATCCTATTGGATAACAACTATCACGTGACGTTACACCCTTCCTTTTGTAAAGAAAAGAAAAATAAAAGATAGAACTTAAACTACAATAAAGATACGAGTAATAGTCTTAAAAATGTCCTTCTAAGTAATGAAGACAACACCGCATTGAGAAAACTATGAGCCGAATAAATGGTAGCGAAATGGGCAAAAGTTCAAAGTTCCTGAGTTACAATAGAACATAACGAAAAGTTCAATGTCTGTGAGTAAAACTAGGTCATCTTAAAGTCCTTGAAACGAGCAGGTAACTTAACCTGACGTCTGCTCCTGGTCGCTTCGGCTAATCCTGCAGGTGGGTCTTTCACAGGTGCTGGTACTGGTACTGTGGGAATCAAAGTTGGAGTAGAGACGTCTGCTGATACTTGTTGGGGTGGTTGTATGGGCGGCTCCTCAGAGTCCTTTACCACTCCTTCTTCTGGTGGTGTTGATGTAACCGTGATCTTTGAAGGCCCGACCTCCACTTCCAGAGTGTATGTAGCTGGAGGTGGTGGTACTTCTTTACGTGCCTCTGGTTTCTCCGAAAAACTCTTCCGTCTTCAGTGCGTGCTGCGTATAACGGCTTGGAAACTAAAATTTCGAGGACGTTTTTGGACGTTTTACATTTAGGGCATGAATTTTTCGTCACTTCAGGCCATGGAACCTAAAAATGAGCCTAGCTAGCTGTAAAAAGGGGCAATACGGAGGCAATACGTGCTAGCCGGCATGATCACATGCTGTTTACGGAAAATTCCCTCATCCATGTCAGGAAATTCTGTATTTTAAAGCCTTCCCTAGGGCATGACTCAGCAATTGAGGACATTTCTGCTATGTTTTCATTGTTGGTTAGCATGCAAGGATTTTTCGCATGCCTATCGTCAATGATTTGCTCACTGGTAATAGAGGGGGTGGCCCCAGAGTGGTTTTGCATTGAAATTGGCATGCAACAGAATTTCGCATGCCCTGTAAGCACAATTTGAGGTTCTGTGACCTTCTCACCCTGGCCGGGAGAAGCCTAGGTTCTAGTAATAAGTAATTCATACCCAGCAAAATCTCCGGCATGCCGGGCATGGCAAATTTTCTGACATGCCCGGCATGCTACATTCTCTGGAATGCCGGGCGTGCCATAATCTGGGTCATGCCGGGCATGCCAAAATCGGTCTCTGGCATGCTCTCAACGCACAGGTTATAATTCCTTGAATCTACAGATATTTTAAGCCTGGCTAAAAAAAAAAAAAAAAACTAAACAGATCACAGTGCTTATCTTTTGATCTACGGTTACACGATGACGTCATTGCTATTCCTTTCATTTTCATAGATTTGGTTGTCCCAGAGAACTTTAAATAACAAAAGCTCTAATTTCCACAAGCAAGTAAAACCCTGAGGGATTCGCCCGTAGTAATAAAACAGCGTCATCGAGGAGATGACCTGTTGGGGGATTGTAAAAACTCCTCACCCCTTTTAATGAGTCTTTAATAGGATTCCCATTTCACATTGCGAATAAAATGGAATTGACTGAAATCAGTAAAAAGAGAGACAGAGACTATTTTCATTGTATAATAACATGCATCTATGTTCCATGAAAGTTTTTAAAAATACAAAGTTATAGAATATCTTTCAAAGTTCATTACAAACTGAGCTAAGCCCCAAAATCACTGTTCATTATTCAGTAAATTATGATGTTTGACAATGCAATGTGCTTGAATATAACGTGGCAATTACAAATCTCTCTAACGCAATTTTCCCTACGTTAGAAAAGCTGTTAGAAAGTCTGAGTTCCTCTTTCTTGTTTTGTAGGCTTGCCACGGATTAATGTTTTTGTGTCATTACCAGTGTCTGTGTTCTTTGTTTTTAACTCAAAGCAAGTCAGTAATAACTGACAGTATCATGAAAGAATTGCTCTCTAGAAAAGTAATTATCTCCTCGTCATGTCTGGAAGTTACCTGTAACAAAAAAGAAATGGAATGTTAACACATGCAAGGGCAATATGAAAAAAAGAAATAGAACATGTAGACTCTTCTCTTAACATATTTTCATACTGGATTGTTGAGTCTGTTAAAGGTCGCAACTAATTGTCTGAGGCTAATTTCACAAGAGTGTGCAATTGAGATAAATGCATGGTAAATAAAGTGAAAAAAACGTGGTTTCACATTAGCCAATTTACATTGCGCTGTTCGATGATGTTTACACGTTTTTCTACTGCGAAATAAACCTTTGCATTTGGATTTGCAAGTCAAGATTATACCGAGTTTGACTGACACTTAATTGAACAACAGTTTCATTTTTAAGCAGGTAAGGTGTAGACCCATATAAAGCCGGAATATGTAAAGGAAACTTAGCGAAAACTTTTTCGCATCTTTTTGTGGCGATATTCTCTCACGGCCCGTCAACTGATTAGGGGTTGCGAAGAAAAAATAAATTAGGACCAAAGGTTAAAGCCTGTCCGGTTACATCACTTCGTATGTTACCTAGAGTTCTAATAAATAGGTCATAAAATAGGATTTAACGAGAGCGAATTTGTTTCTCAATCGGTGTATAAAAAAGTGAGGCTATCAAATGAGAAGTTTATAGAGTATCAAAATTATTAAATTAAAAGCTCATATAATTAGGAAAATTCCTATACGAAAATAATGCTAGTGACATTAAATTGATCAGATAAAATTCTCAGAAAATATGTCGAATAAAAGCCTCATTGTTTGCTTTTGTTTTTGCGTAAAGGTAAATTTTTCGGCCCACAAAGCAAAGTTGAAAAAGCGACTAAATCTTAGTTTTTTTACATTGAACATGTTTATTAGCTTAGTTTTCGTCCGTTTTAAATGCTTTATAACCCAATCATAATTTAATCATAAAATAGTACAAAATCATTTCAAAAACCATGTTCATTTAAAGTAGAGCTGGCAAACGTGAACATTTTGTAATTCAAAAGTCGAACCCAGCCAGGTTGTTTAAGCTTTGAATTATTTGCATTTTAGCGTCCTATAAATTTACCAGAATCGCCTCTCAGAGGCTTACTGTAGCAAAGCATTTTGTAGTACCCTCGTAGACAAGCAATGTAAGCCTTCAGTCTTTGCTTGGATGAGATGTCCAAAAGAAAAATTAGTTTTGTGGACCTAAACGCACATTCACAGACTGCTTATATTGAGTTTTTTACAACTTTGCATTGACACACGCGGCATGTTCATTTTTTTAAAGCGAAATCCAAATCTGATTTTGGAATTTGATTTACGGATATTTTATTTTGTCTCCAAAAGTGATTGTAATATCCGTTTGATTGTCTTTCAAACAACAGTCAAACTATGCAGCAAAAATAAGTAACTTTACCAGTACAGTGAAAAAAATATGACCGTAGGTGCCAAAAATAATTATACTCGAGCTATAAAATTAGATCTGACTTTTTTTTAGCTTTGGTTTCTTCTTATTAAAGTTTTCTCTAGTCTTCTTAGCAGCAGAAGAAGATTACAAGACATACAAACAGAAACAATCCGAAGTGAACGAGATGACAACCACTTATGCCGGAGTTCTTAGGCATGCTCAACAGCAAGATAAACTGAATGCCTAAAGGCTAATTCACGGGATTTGTTCAATATTCAGGCTTTTTCTTTACCAAATTAATACTAAATTTGTACTTACAGTCTCTCGCAGAATCCATTTCTTGTTCAGCATTCACCAACATCTCAACCATACACCGCAGAAAAAAAAGACAAACAAGTGCGAAGAGACATGACGACATCGTGACGCCACAACTGCCACGCTACAACAAACTAGATTCATCGTCATCCGAAAACACTTCTGCGGAAATTCGGCCGATTTCGTGCGTGCTCGGGGTATCTTCGGATGACGCAGATGACGTTGCTCAAACGAATATCGTCAGCAAGGAGTAAAACAGTTTGCGAGATTCGCATAGCCGACAAGGAGCGCACTGAAAAACTAAGCAAAATCTCTCTGAGAAGGCAGTCGAAATTCACCAAATCAGAACGTCTTTGCAGTATTAACGTCGTACTCTCGTACTGACTTGAACGACCTGGTAAGCTTAATTTTCACCAGTCTTTTAATGCTGTTGGCCGGGAAACATTCCGACGCCATAAAACTTAA
>OZ037776.1:19629503-19754503 GCA_964035525.1 Porites cylindrica | reverse complement strand
ATGTCTTTCGTTACTTTTTTACTCGACAAAATATTTCATCATTTTCGGAAAAGTCGCGGACCAAGGGCATCGCGGACTTGCGCGGACCAAGGACCACATACTGTACACGTGATAAATGCAGCCACTCGATACTCATCGGTGTGCTCATTGAGACGCGTGACTGATTCTTAAGCACTCCAAACCTGCTTCCACTGCTTCCAATTATTAGCAAGATTTCCAGATAATTCAATTTTTTGAGGAACAGGGACGTTACTGGTAAATATCGGTGCTTGAACGGCTTGTACGGGTTGTCGTCCCTCATTCGGTGGATTGGCGGGTATGCTTCAATCGCTTTCTAAACTCGCTGTTGACCGGGGTTGACGTTCAAATGACGTTGTTAAACAAAAGAAAGCGAGAATTAGAACCGCTTTCTGACACCATGTAACGTTGTGGCTTTGTACAGCAACAAAAGCGTTTTTGTAAACATAAACAAACAATACTTTTAATCCATAAGTCGGTTCACTGAAGAATCCTGTACAAGATCGAGAGCACATGTAAAATCTGGCATCCTATTGGATAACAACTATCACGCGACGTTACATGTTTTCTTCAAGCTCAGTATCAGGAATGTATCAGGTTCTGCCTCGTACCCAGACGTCTCTCTTTTGATGAAAAAGTGACCTCAAAAGAAGGCGGGAAGGAGTCTGCTGTCTGTACCCTTCCCATGGTCCCTTGCGGTTCATCACCAGTCACTCGCTTCGCGCACGCCTTCTGCCATGCGAAAAACGAAGCGCCTGAGGAGGAGGCTGTATCAGGTTGTTGTTCCGCAGCCATGTAGAGATATTCTGGAGGTTAGAATTCATTTTGAGAACTGCGGGTTCGAGGGTAGGACTCGAATGATGACTACAACGTGTCGTCAGCGTAAAGAAACACGGAGCTCTCGGGTGTTGTTGACACTACACGGTTGATGTGTATACAAAAAATGGTTGGGCCTAGTACGGATCCTTCGGGGACTCCATCGGTGACAGTTCTCTCATTTGAGTTAATCCCGTTACATTGGACAAAATGCGTTCTGTTGGTAAGGTAGTTACGAAACCATGCATGCTCAGAACCAGAGGTTCCGTTTGCTGTGAGTTTTTGGCGTAATAATGAGTGATCAATGACATCGAAGGCCTTCCGTAAGTGTAAGAACATGGCTGTAGTGATCACCCTTTATACTTTGCCCATTTCTATTCGTCAACCACTTTAAGTAACGCGGCAATGGTTGAAGAGCTCTTCGAATAGCAAATTGTTCTTTTGTAATAATCCCGTTTTCTCAAGCATATAATTCCAAATAATTGGGCAGTAGTTGAGGCAAGAGAGAAGAAAGGCATCATGCAAGCGTTTCTTAGCACAAGTAGAAATAAGATGTTTATGGCGCAGAATTTGAGTATTTGTTTATATAAACAAAAATCCAACCTTTCACTGAGGATTACTTTAAATCTGATGACTGACTATCAAGTTTAGACAGACTCTTTTCACTAAAGCAGTTTTAGGGTTTGTTGAGCCTCACATTACCAGAAAGAGCAGGACTCTAACTTCCTAGAGTTAGTTATGGTTCTTACAAAGTTGAGATTAAATGTACCGCAGCAAGATTTGGCTTACAGATTTGATGTGAGCCAGTCAACAGTCTCAAGGATGTTTTTTTAATTATGGATTACTGTGATGGATGTAAGACTGACACCATTAATTGTTTGGCCAGAAAGAGAGGAGGTGCTGAGAACCATGCCAAGGTGTTTCCAATATTCCTTTGGAAAGAACACTAACATAATTATTGACTGCTTTGAAATTTGTATCGAACGCCTTTCAAATCTCCTTGCAAGAGCCTAAACCTTCAGTAGCTATAAACACCATAATACAGTAAAGGTACTCATTGGAATCACACCTCAGGGTTCCATTCGCTTTATGTCAAGAGCATGGGGAGGACGTACCTCGGATAAGTATTTGACTGAACATTGTGCTTTGCTGAAAAATCTGAAGCCTGGGGACCGTGTATTAGCAGATCGTGCTTTCACGATTCAAGAAAGACTTGTCTTTTATCAAACACAACTGGCAGTTTTTTTCGTTAGTTCAATAACCACACCTCAGGTGGCCCGAGCGTAATATGCTAGACAAGATAGGACAGAACTGCTCGATCGACCTTCAGAGTTGCTCAGTATCAGCTCCAAATTTCAAGCGAAAAAACAAACACACTTTTCGGTGGTTTGGATTGGGGGTACAATTTTCTGAGAGGCTTGATTTTGGGGTCAATTTTGAAAATGCACAGAATGTGCGGAGGGCCGAAAGATTTTAAAAGACACAGGACAGGACTGGCGCTCCATGTAAAAGTTGTCAAACTATATCCTGATCGAAGTAAATCCACGTTTCCTTCCAAAGTAGACAAAACAAATACACTTTGGCCGTTCTTTGTCGGCAACAAAATGTTACCCGTATAAAGCTCTGCCCAGATAAGCTAAGCTGAAATCTGGAAAAAAATACATAGATTTTTTCATTTCCTGAAAGCATTTTCATGATTAAATAGGGATAAATATTTCGCATTATATTGGTGTTTTTGTGTTAAGATTTCCTTTTACTTATTAAGTGAAGTGAAATGAATCCGAATGTGAAGCACAGACCTTGATTGAGACTTTTGACCAAGCCAACTCCAATTCTATCCCGGAGTATATGTCACGGCTCTCAATTTGTTAACTTGTCCCGTGTCCTCATACACACCTGAGCGTAGCCTCAGCGGTATGAAGAGACTGCAAACTCCTTTACGAAGGATCATGACAGACGAGAGATTGAACTCTCTTGCAATTCTGTATATGAGCACAAGGACGTAATTGATATTGATGGCATTATAACAGAGTTTGCCCGTCTGAAGGGTACACATCTCACCCTTTGCTTAAAATCTCCTTGATGGCGTCACTGTTTTACCCTTTTTTAACGTAAACACTGTACCTTACGGATAGCACCAGAGATGGGTAAAATAAACAACTAATTACTGCATTTTCCTTCGTCCTTATTTACTGAAAATGCCCTTCAGAAAACGCAGGAGATGGCATTTCCGAGACCCTTAATTGAAAAATTTTTCTGGGGGAGCATGCCAAGTTTCGCATTGATCGGCCCACTTTTCATACATTTCCTCAAGAAAAGTGACATATCTTAAGCAATTTTGTTACTGAACAGTCCTTGTCTTTGAAGTAATTTTGCCCAAATAAACAGTTGAAACATTTGAAACTCACAACTGTCCGCGCGAAACAATCCCCAGCATACATTCATCAAAATGTACCAAACTGGTTCTTGTAATCTTCCATTTCTTTTTTTTTTTCCACCCTAACTACCTGGTACCAAAATATGGCTAAAGGAAGAAACAAAAAACCAAACATGGCCCTAAATAGTAATCAGCGGTTTATCTAACAGAGATAATGATATTTTATGGTTATAATTCCTGTTACCACACAATTCACTGATTTCCGCGGGATAAAATGAAAACACGAATTGAATTGTTTGTGCTCTCAGGAAATGACAACACTCACCATATCTAGAGACCTTTACTAAAAGCTGTCATCATTCAGCTGAATTTTTCCTTTCTTGTAATAACATTAACACTATATTCGGTCTTTGGGTAGGCAATTTTAATTTCAAAGTGGCCATTTTTGTCTCGTTCGGTAGTTAGTGAGAGCTTTAACGTTCAACTTTTATACTCTGAAAACTAAACTACATTCACTACATTCATATTAATGCTGCCTTAGTAGACACCAGTAGGATTATTCAAATAGAAAAATTAAAGTAGTTTTTCCACTCTATTGCAAATAATATGTATATCGGTGGGATAACATGTGACAGAAAAGTAAAGACTTCATACACACTCTCTCATTTACACACCACTATTTATCTACATCGTCGATTTTATTCTAGAACTTCCAAGGTCAGAGAAAGTGCTCTCGAACAACGCTGCCGTCTTGTAATTTTGTGCAAGGCTGCTGCTATGTTCCGTACTTTTTTCGATAGAGCGGCGGGGGTAACTTTTCCACTATTGACTTCCATGGCCTCTCAACCACAACTAAAGAGCTGTCCTTTGCATAACCTGCGTAAAGTATCGGCTGCAAAAGAATAGTATAATATATGGATTTAGCCAGGGCTAAAAGCGAAGCTCTCTTTAATACCTATAGTTTACTCAAACAAAGTATAAAATCGTGTAATGCCAGATGGCGAAGGCAACAACTTGACACAGACCCCTCCCCCGCCCGCACAGTGGGTATAGCTTGTATGTTTTGTTTTGCCAATACAGGTCATGTGATAATACTCTAGACTTCAAATTTCGTTTTATTCACGTGCATGTCTACGCATAACTTATGAAAAGAAAAAGGGTCAAGTTCCCTTGGGGCCTCTATTGGGAAAACAAAACATACAAGCTAAAGTTCTAAAGAGGTTTGTTAGCAAAAAAAAAACTTTGGACGTGCAGCACACCTTTTTTACATTTCGTTGCCGTTGTTTTGCACGACCACAACGTGAAACTTCCAGAAACTTCTTAGTTACACGTCTTATGGAGGAAATGTGGTATGTGTTCCTGTTCACGTTTTTTTCGCTGTCGCTCATTAGGGAGCTTAAGCAACTACGACGACAACAACTTCAAAAAACAATAGGTTTAATGATCAAAACAACAGCTCTGCACGTGCATCACGCTTTTTAGTACGTTTCTTTGACGTCCACTGCACGACTACGACGTGAAACCTCCTAATTTGACGTTTTATGGAGGACGTGGACATAAAACGACGAATTTTCCTTCCTCTTTTTTAACTTCAATAAAATGCTTAAGAATTCAACTCCAAGAAAAGTCGCTTGCATTTGACATATTGAGCGGGTCCAAATAGACGCGATGAAGTTTGAAAGAACGCAAATTCATTTTTTTACCGACGTTTTCACTGCCGTCGTCGTTGCTTAAGGTCCCTATTTTCACCTTGGTGGCCGCTAAAATTGTCATGTTTTTCTTCCAATGAAATTGAACATTATGTCGAAAGAAAGAATCAGCTTTGTTACACTAGAGAAACTCCATCGGCTGCCTCTAGGTAAACTTCCACCATCTTGATAATCTTTCGCCGAGACAACGCAGGCTGCATTGCTTGGATTCCCCGTCTCCCTTGCAGAGTCTACTTAATACTTAAAACCCCCACTCCCCCACCACCACCACCAAAGAGTGTACGGGCGTACGTTCAAGTGACTACCAAACTTTCTTGGATGGATAGATAACCAAATTTTCTTAACAATGTGGCTCCGCGAAGCGCGCGCGTCTAGCTCCGCTAAAAAGGAAAATAACAAGACACTTCGGCGTCATGGTTGTGGAACTGATTAATGCGGAGGAATAGTAAGAAATGAAATATGGTAAGAGTACGGTGTTAATTTGTAAAACTATGGGATTTGTCAGGATATTCTGAAAAGAGCAACATCGAAGAGGCCTATTTGCCAAAAACTAGCATTTCGGGACAAATTGTCTCTCAGCTATGCTCTGATGACTCCATACAAATCCTTCTAAATTTGACTTGGGCCTAAACGTTTAGACCTAGGTCAAATATGAGGTTACTGGCGGTGAATAACAAGTCTAACAAAAATGAAAAAAGAATTCTCTATTTTTCTTAGTCACATCAGGCTTCTAAAACAGCATAGCAGTCTCATGTACTGATTACTAATACTAAAACACTAAATACCAAAACAGCATAGCAGTCTCATGTACTGATCACTAATATGTAAGGCATGGGTAAGGAGTCAATTACGTTGAGCGTGGTATTGGCTAAAAGTCAATGTCACGAGTTCGAATGTTTTGAGGATAATTATTCACTGACTATCAGCACGCGGGGATGTCGGATTAACACAAGGAAGTTCAATATCAAAGGAACATAGCCTTTACAGAGCTTTAAAACACAGCATCCGCCAACACAAACTTGACTTGAACTTAAGGAAAACTAAACAGCCTCTGCCAATAACTAGTAATAGTTGACACTTTGGCTGCCCCCGCTCTGTGTATTGTCGGTCAATAGTATTCTTGCTCGTTGAGTAGCTCTTTCAAATATACCCGTCCGATTCATGATGAAGATTTTCACACATATTCCATACAATAGGTGAGATAAAACTGAACAGGAAACGCAAGGTTCCATGCACAGTTTCTGTTCGATTTACACAGCTTTGATCAAAACATTCTCAGCTTCGAGAATAGTCTATTCACGTTGGGCCTTACATTCAGTTCATTTTGGCCAGAAAGTAAGCCTTAGAAATTAAAAGGACATTTGGTCAATTCACGTTCGCGCATTCTAGTCTTATTTAAACTTTATAGCGGAAGGACATCTGTGAGCAGGGAATATAAAGTCAGCACAGAATTTGATTGTCGGCGAATTTCTGTAATCGTCCATCGTTCTGCTGGTGATAAGCTAGGCGTTGATCTGTTCGCCTTGCTTGTTTGGGCTTGAGTCTTATTTCGGTCAAAGAGAGAGAAAGAGTGTCTGGCAAGGTTTCCAATCAAAGATTTGTGAACTCGTGTCTGGCAAACTCTCCAAGTGTTTACATATATACACAGTTTCGCACCTTATAACTTCATCTGCGCTTAACAAGTGTCTTTTGGTCCATAACTTTGAAAAATACTGCTCCACAGAATGTCACTGATAACACGTAACGCAAAAGATTATCGAAGTATGACTGCATAATAAACTGTCACAAAATCTACCTGAGGGGGATTTTCTGTCTTTACGTCATCCTAACCGTTTCGTACTTGCGGGGGCTAACAATAGAAACATCATCATGACCTACCGATTCCTCGCGACCCCTGTTCAAGCAAATCGAGATTTTTTCTGGCATACTGACTGTATGTTTCAACTGTAAGTACTTTCCTTAATATACGCGCGAGTTACTAGGGTGCCTCCTCGGGATTTCGCCTTGTGGGCGAAATCCCTGCGGGGGCAATAACAAACTCTCACTTGAACTTCAGATATCTTACGGCTTCCGCCAACTTGTGATCACAGAACTTGAAAATCGACCTTCGTCACACTTACAGTCCAGCTCGTGGGACAAAACTTAGTTCGTCAAAAGAACTCGCTTGGAACTTGTATACCGTTTGGCATAAGGTTCTAGAAAATACTAAACAGGCGAATAGTAGTAGCTTTTCGACATATTTTATGATTTCAGTAACTGATGCAAATCTGCTGATTCATACTGAAATGTAAACATGCCCTAATTAATTATTCATAAATAATCCAAAAACGCAGAGAACGTTCGAGAAAGTCACGCAACGCATGAAAGCAATTTTACTACGTAACACTCAACAAAGACAAGTCTTTGTACAGCATTTTGTAACTTTAAATTCATCATAAAATAGTTCGAAAGGAGGGCTCACTCGTGAAATGTTTTTGAATACTCGAAGAGAAATTTCGTGTCTCTGCGCGGCCACGTAATATCCTCTATTTATTCCTCGAGTAAATTAAAGGCTAAGCTCGAAGTGATCTCAAGATATTACGAAGTAGTCCGGTCTCACTTCGTTAAATAGCCGAAATAAGCCGAAAAGTCACGAACTTGCACGCCCAATCTTGTCCCCATACTAGTGCATTATTTCATAACTACTTTTCATAGCCCGAACTACCCTGGGTCGCAGTACCGCAATCTGCTGATCCCTCAACTTAGATTCTCCTCTGATCTGACGGGTCACACAGGTGAGTAGGTTCAAACCCCGGGAAAGCCAAAATAATAATTCTTTCTCCCTCGAAAAAGTTAAAGAATAAATCAAAGAAATCGAAGTGATCTCGAGATATCGCGAACTAATTCGGCTCTCACTTCGTCAAATAGCCGAATAAAACCGGAAACCTACAGACTTTGTGTGTCCAATCTTGTCAAAAAAAGTCAACTTTAATACATTCCTGAGCGTCGCAAATCCTTTACTTCGCGCTCCGCCGAAGTAACAGCCGTGGTTTTGAGATGAAGGGGACATAAAACACGAGGGACAAATGAAGATAACAGCAAACTAAACGCACCACAACCTGGTTGTTTGCTTAGCATTGCGGCTTTGTGGAAGTTTAATCGTGGTTGTGAGTCAATTCATCGTTTCGGGAATTGATGATACCGTGCTTGTTTGCTGGGTGCGTCCTGACCAGTTAGCGACTTGATTTGCTGCCACCATTTTTTAGCGTTGCTTTGAGCAAGGTCGTTGATTTTATTGTTGTAATAAAGGGATTTTTCAAGTTTGATATCACGTTGGGCCTTGTTCTTCCAAAATTTGTAGACAAGAGACTCCTTCCCGTGCCTAATAAACGCAGACTGACGCTTCGAGATTAATAGCTTGATGTTATTCGTAACCCATAGCTTGTCACTTATGTGTTTCTTAACAGACTTCAAAGGAAAATAAGTGTCCATGGCGGAGTTATGTTCTTGTGATAAGATCTCGAATTTTGTGCACAGGAAGGGGCAGAGAAAATCTCCGACCCGTCTTTCCCTGTCATCCAACTGCCAAAGTCTCCCCAGTTATCAGTTCAACACTGCCTAATCCTGATCCTACGGATAGAATCCTGTTTGGGCGGGGATATTTCCGTTAGGCGAGATAGTATTGTGTAATGATCGGATGCTGCCACTTTGGGAATCTTCTAGAGATGGAAGAGGTGAGGCCTATTAGTGCAGAATCAATCCAGTATGCCTGATGCAACAAGCTGTTTGAGGTGGTTTGGGATGCTGACGGATTTAGGGTCCAATCCAGTCGAGGTTGCATTAAAATCTCCGGTTGCTATCACCATAGCGTTAGGATGCTTCATAAGGAAATTATCGATATTCGACTGGATGTGTTCTCATAAAATAACATTTTCCAATTCCCTGTTGGCGGTCGACTGGTATACCACTCCTAGAAGAATAGTAGAGACGCTCCTAGGTATCACATGAGGTCTCATATTGATCCAAACTGACTCTACTTCGCTCTGTTCGTATTCTTTGAGTAGACACATACGCCACTACCCGTTTGAAGATTAAAAGATTAAAACAATAGTACATGATGAAAAAAGCGGAAAGGCTAATCTTCACAATATAACAAAGGTGTGCATGAAAGGTAAGTAAATTTAGGCCATCAGCCCGTAATTCTTTGGGTAACTCGTTCCAATCCTTTAAAATTTAAAAGTAAACTGGCCAATAGTAGATTTTATTTTAGGTAGACGAATTTCTGGTCTATCTCTTAAGGTCCTACCAGGGTATTCAGATCTCCAGGTCTTTTAAAAAACTCTGAAGTTACACAGGAAAACGCTGATGGTAAACAATTTTGAACACTAGCTGAAAATGCAGAAATCTTCGTCTGCTAGATAGCGTTAGAAGTCCAAGTTTGTCTCTCATCATTTGTGAGCAAGTCAGGTGGTTTGCCTTATAGCTTTGTTTTGTAATTGTTCTAACTAAAAGTCAGAGTTTTTCTTGGAGCAGGATCCCCATACAGTAAAACCGCAACCTAAAATGGGTAAAATTGTCAGTTTATAAATCTTCAGAGGGCTAGTTGGATCCAGAAAAGACGAAATTCTATTCAGCAGCTTACGTTGAGGGTAGGCGCAAGGCGACACAAATGATATGTGACTGTTCCAACATAACAAATCATCTAATATCACACCGAGGTACTTGAAGGATCTCTTCTGATCCAGAATCGAATCACTGTAAGAAATATGAACGTCTCTGGCAAGTTTGACATCCCTGTGTGATGCAATAACCATTGCCACCGTCTTTTTCGTGTTGCAAATAAGACGGTTACCACAGAACTACTGGTTAATTCTGTACTCAGCCGCGCAAACGGACGTCAATATTTCAGTTTAGGTTTGGTACGCTCTTTGTGACGAAGAATACTCTTTTTTGGTGTGCTGTAAAAGAACTATCCATAACCCATCTCTCGAAACTACAGAGAAAATAAGCTTTCCACTCGCATACAAGTGAGTAAACAGAATTCGAGGTTCTTCTTACCGAGTCGGTCCCCAAGTCTATGTTGTTGATTTTTCTTTGAGATTACCCTGGCTGCGATCCCTTTCAGAATCAACTTAATTAAGGAGGGTTTGTGAAAATTACGGATAAGAAAGCATACTCACCGAATATTTGAGACAAGCCTTAAATGACTGCTGTCCTTGATCTGTTTGTTCAGCGGAATCAGATGCTGGCTGCTTTCTTTTTCGTCGAACTAATTTTGGCTCGTACAGCAGGGCATCTACGTCTGGTAACGGCTTAAAGGTAAGTTTATAACAGTCAAGGTGGAGAGTTAAAATACTTTTAAAAACTGCCTAGAAATTTCGAATCGTACTTTAACTCTTTCACTCCCAGAGTAATTATTGCGTCTTCAAAGCCGATTGTAACCGACTTTCAAGTCTTCGAATAAAATCTTGTGGTGCACCATTCCCATGGATCCTCTTTGGCAGTACTTTCACATGGTGCTAATTGTTTTTCTGCATTTTACAAAATGAAATTTGGAAATTCTTGTTGAATTTTCACTTTGTCACTTTTAGGGGGTGAAAGCGTTAATACTATGTGTGTGTATTTGGACAGCTGTATTCTCAAAAGAGATGGTGGAAGTAAAAACATTACGTATACGATAACAGAAAGTAGGTATTACCTCTGACAGATCCACAATTGTAAACATTTGGTGGTCCTGCAACAGCATAAGCTGGTAATTATCGGGATGAAACTGGATATTTATGACTTTAGAATGACGTCCAATCCATTGTTTCGGTAGACCCTGTTCAAAGGCCTGTCTTGACCAATCTGTTAACTTACCAGACGTAGGTTTAAAAATGGATATCTACGGGAAAAGGAGAATAGCTCTTCTTCAACAACAACATCACAATTATTTAGCCAGACCAACTTTTTGTATGATAACAAGACGCTGTGGGAGCGTATATTTGGGCGTGGTCGTACTACGGGTACGATACTTTGAACATGCCTTATTGCAGCTAAAGAACTGTCATCATATCTCACCAGAGAAGACAAATCCTTTACTCCACTTGTTTGCTGAACCACACAGCTTAAACAGTATGTCCCAATCCAAAACAAAAACAGTGTCATTTCATGACAATGTTTGAAAATATGCACATCTTCAATGCAGACATGCTTGGAGCCAAATTGCAACATACGACATAAGTGGTTACAGCCCGGAGAATGGAATTTCCGGCGTTTGAGTGGATACGAATTAGCCGGAAACGAAATATTTCTGCGGCACGGGAGCAGTGGGGACTGGGGCAGTTGAAGTGCAGTATGGGTAGAATGGAGCGCTTTAAAAGGGATGCTTATCACGTGGGAAAGCATTCTAGGCCGACACCTCGTGTAGCTCATGTTATTTTTATTTACTTACTTATTTATTTATTTTAGTATATATTTGATTTACTAGTGGCAGTTCGATTTTTCCAGTGGTTTCTTAGCTTGTTTGCGTTTCCTTAAATTATTTAGAGTTTGCCGTCCTTTGTTGGAATACTTGTTTTGTAAATAAGGACAAAGTCCTTCCAGCCGTGTAGCCTTCGTAGGATGGGCTTTTCAGAGCATGAGCCATGGATCCTACCCAGATTTCCTGCCGAGTTTTTTTCCTTACTGAGGTTTTTTTCCGGCAGGTTTTTTCTGGCCTCTGTTCTGACAGTATTCTGTGTAAACTGTCGCTCAGCTCTGTTCTAGTTCTTACACCACATATTTGAATGTAATAGAAGATGTTGTATAATGTATTGTTATATCTGCGGTGCTCGGCCGAAACAGCCAAAATAAACCTAATGGTTTTTCTATTCATGTTGTACTGCGTAGTGGAGCCGAAATGTAAGGTTATCTCAGCTCCACTGATACTGACAGATGTGTTTTCACACCCTTCATATTGTACAGTGTATTCCGGTTACTAACAAGGGCAAATAAAGTTCCTTAAGTCCAGTATCCACAAGAACTAACAAGAGAGTAACACATTGCATAAACTGCTATAGCGCAGCAATGTTTACAGGCACATTGTTAACTATTAACATTTGATATACTACAATGTTCAACATTGCTTCAGAAAAGATGAGGTTCAAAGGTGCCAATATGCCAGGGGCGGATCCAGGATTTTTTTTAGGGGGGGGGGGGGGGGTGCACTCGTCTCTTGCTCTATTTCAACACCAATAAACCTCATAGTTTTTTTTTTGGCAGAATACCAGTTGAAAACCGCAGGTCATCTCAGGGGGGGGGGGGGGGTGCGTATATATATATATATATATATATATAAACAAATCCAGGCAATTCACCGTTGGATCCAGAACAGTGCTCTACAATTAAGGAGCGGTTTAACAGTCAATAGACTACTCAGTATGAGTACATATGGATTTTAATACAGGTCTGTTTCGTAGACCGACAAAAAGTTGATCCACTCATCAGTTTTGGATGGTATTTCCAACAATACACATGTTGCCTTACTATGACTGTAATGATACATATCTCTAGCTTAAAAATCAAATACATTTTGTTATATTCCTAGACTTTCACTCAACTAAACAGGGGCTGTCAGTGGTTGATTCCTGGTCACGTGGCCTTGACTAAAATCAAATGTATCCCGATCGTGATACATCACGCAATGTACCCCCCTCGGGATACATTACAGCACGTGATCAAAGCATGGTGCAAAGTGGCGTGATTGAGAGCGGGAATTTTAACTTTTGTGAATGAACGCAGCAAAACAAAAAATATGGAGCCTGAACCTGTAAGAAAACGATTCAAACAGCTCACAAATGAAGAGATACAGCAACTGGTTGAGGCCAAGGATTCCGAAAATACAAGGAGAGCGACTAAAAATGCCGTTGCTACTTTTCTAGCATTCTGTAATGAAGTTACGCCTGAAGAACCCGTGAAAAACACAGAGTCCCTGGAGAAAATGTCGAAGAACGAACTGAATGAACTTCTAACGAATTTCTGGCCGAATGCCCGGAAAAAGAATGGAGAAAATTACAAAAAGACTGCCTTGATGGGACTACGATTTGGTCTGCAAAGGCACTTTCTACTGAAAAGAGATTTTGACATCATTAATGACGGCGAGTTTTCCAAATCAAATCAAGTTTATGAGGCGGCAGTTGTCGAGTCAAAGCGGCAAGGATTTGGCAGAGTTGATCACCACAGGCCGATATCAAAGGAAGATCTAGAAAAAATTCAGTCTTGCTACAATCCATCCTCTCCAGATCCTAAATCCCTCCAGCAAGTGGTTTGGTTTAATCTCATGTTCCACCTAATTCGCCGCGGGAGAGAAAATCTCCGTCTTCTTACAAAACAGACGTTTGCCGTGCAGGCTGATGCAACTGGTAAGAAGTACGTATATCAAGCACTTGATGAACTGGACAAAAATCACAGGGGAAAGGATCAACCAGATGATTCTCCAGGTGAAGGCCGTATGTATGAAAGACCGAATAGTCCGTACTGTTCAGTAAAAACTTTTGAACTGTATTTATCAAAGCTTAATCCTAGTTTGTCGTGTTTGTGGCAAAGGCCGAAGGTGCGTGAAAGTTTTAGCGAAAGTGATGAAGTTTGGTATTGTAATGCTCCTCTCGGAAAAAATACGCTAGCTACGTTAATGAGTTCCATTTCAAAGGAAATACAATTGTCTTATCAGTACACCAATCATTGTATTAGGGCAACTGGCGTATCGTTATTAGACGAGTGTAATTTTGAGGCCCGCCATATAATGCGTGTTTCTGGCCACAAGTCTGAGAGCAGCATTCGCTCTTATTCAAGGCGCCTTTCTGAGGTTAAACAAAAGGAAATTTCCCATTCACTCAGTGCTGCATGTTTTGAAAGTTTAGAGAGGCAAGAGCAAACTGCAGAGGCAGATTGTCCTTTAGTCGGAAACACAGTGCCAAGATCACCCATCACGATGCAAAATTTCGCATCGCAAAGCCAGGAAACGGTTAACTTTAACGCAGGCGCATTTTCAGGAGCAACTGTTACTATAAACTTTTATCAAGGTAATTCAAAGTGATTCTCTTTGAGCTTATCTCAATATTGAGCTTTTAAGTCCAGAAACTACTTGTTCATATACTTTGTGCTAAGTAATTCATTTACAGATTTGAATTAAATGTGCCCTTTGAAGTACTAACATTATTTCCATTCGTTCTTTACTTCTTTGTCACTGTTGAAGTAAAAGTCTGGGAATATAACAAAACACTTAATGTCAGTTCCCTCGGGAAACAGTTAGTTTTGTTTTCCCTCGACTTCGTCTCGGGAAACATCAGGACTCTCAGGAAAACAAAACTAACTGTTTCCCTCGGGAACTGACATTAAGTGTATAATATCCCCCAGCCTCAATGCTGTAGATACCAACACCAATAATTGCCACCGTTAAAACGAATGAGTTGTAGTTCAGTGCCAACAGTGTTTCAAATGCAGTACTCTGTGAGTGGCATGTACAGTAGCGATGGATGTTACAAGTATAACTGCCACTGTATTCAAGGTGGAAAAATTGCTCAAACACCGTAACCATTCCTGCAATTCTGTAACATCAACATAGATTGTCTTGCAAGCAGTGACAGACGAGAATATAATTGAATACCAACAATTATTATTTGAGCCATATCATCATCTTACTGTAAATTAAAGCGGACAGACTCATTGCGACACATTGTTGTCCAGCATTTTCCCGAAATACTGTAACATTTCCTTGACAGTATGGAGCATTAATTGTTTTTGTAGCATCTCCATAAACTGAAGGTCCTGGATTCTTCTCTATATCAGCACAAAGCTTAAACTGGCCAAAATTAACCCGGTGATTCAAACTCTTGTAAGCACTATAAAATGGATAATTGCATGTACAGAGGGGCAAATTCTTACTTAAAAGCCTATTTGGATGTCTCATTCCACCTAAATCGCCTGTGCTTTGATGCTTAGACGACAGATACACCTTCCCTCGTTTACGAACTAGTTTTGGAGTTGCCCCTTAAGTAAAAACCTCACATTGTTACAGTTAATTCTGTTCCTGTTTAAGTGTAAACCCTTTCTATTTCTAACGTAACAATGAATTTCAGACGACAATGGTGTATTTTTCCGAATACTCTTCCATACAAAAAGTGTCACTTTCCGTGTTTTCTGTAACAAAGATTTTAATTTGTTCATCGGTAGGCTGCTAAGTGCACATGACGATAACCGGTAATTTCGTTCCATGGTCAGATCGTTCCATAATATAGTCAGTTCGTTCCACTAAAAAGTCAGTTCGTTCCACATATGAAAAGTCAAGTAAATCTTTCTAAATTTGTTGAATGAACTTCATCGTAAGAAAAACGTTTCGTTCGTACCACAAGCTGATAAAATAAGAATCGATCCAAAGTCGATTTGATCCATCCTAAATCGTTTGAAAACAAACAAGAGACGATTTCAACCAGCCACGGGCTTTAACATTTAAACCGCGGCTTTGAGAGTTTTTGAGCAAGAATCGATCGATGGTTTTTAAAGATATAGCACAACAAGTAAAAGCTATGCCGTTTTAAAGGTACACTGTTTCGAAGCGCTTGTAACCTAAATATTTCTTTGCAGCGCCTGATTTACGCAAATTTTGAAAACAATGCGAGTTTCCAATTACAATCTCGATTTTATGGTAATTTGTCTTGCCGAAAATATGATTGACTAACCAGATTGAAACCAACGGAATTGTAAGTTCTGTTATAAATAAATTTTCCACGACGAGATCTCAATTCAACCTCTTTTATTTCCTCCACAACACAATTTTCCTTCTGTACAACTAGCTCATTACCTTCTCTTGCCGTCACCTCGCTGCCATCAAAACACTCTAACACAAAACTTGCTGATAATGCAAAATCCCGACGCACAGCATCGTAAATGTACCGCGTCACAATATACACAATTAGATGAAAAAACACAACACGCAGGGTGACGGTTAATGTACTTGTTTTTGTGTTGCTAAACAAAATTGAAATAACACAAAGAAGTGTTGCAGTTATCACAGTAGTTCCAAAAGAAGCTTCAGTCCCTTTTGGTTTCAATTGTTGACAATCGTCTCTTCCTTCATCGGAACAGATTTTTATCACAGGCAACTCGTGTTCCGCAATGCAAAACTCAAAATCACTATTGTCACACTGATAACCAGCTACACAAATCTTGCGACTCTCAGACTTGTTACACATTCCTCTGTTCAAACTCTTATCCATTTTACACCTACACTCCTGATATTCCGATGTGTTATTACGTCTATGGGGTCCACGAGTCTTTGATGTCATTGAATGTCTAGATAATTTCCTTTGTTTTTCTTTGAGTTCGCTGACCAGGCCATTCCGAAAACACTTAGTGTTATTTTTTAGTGTGGGCCTACCGCGAACACATTTGTAAGTTTAACCCGGGATAACATGATTGAACAATATATTAACACGTTCCTCGAAACGCCGCGGCTAAATGTTATCCAAACTGCTTCTTACTGCTGCTTCGAAAAATTTCGGATCAAACGATATCCAAATCTAGTCCAGTCAAATTGTAGTTGAACATCAAACTAATTGCAACATCATTTTTTTGACGCCATATAATTGTAGAATGACTTCTTAAAAACATACTAAAAATCCGCCAAAATCCGTTTGGTGGAAGATACGAATTTTTAGTTGTTAACAATTTCAGCTTTTACCACAGGACACCCAAGAAACCAAAAAACACAATCTGAATAAAAGCATCTGTTTATGTGATCTTTGTTGTTGAAAAGCTTAGAAATTGTCAAAATATCTTTTTTTTTGTGATTGTACTATGATATATGCCCTGAAATACTATTACGAAACCCGAATTGGTCTTCCTGTCGTGTCTCCCACAGGACACCCAACAATACAGATGTATGTCTGATGTATGTCTGTATGTCGTGCAAATTAATGCAATGAACAAAATCGATCTGAGTAGCAATAAACTATTGTATCCTTGATTAAAAATTACTGATATATGAAATAAGTAACAAAATTGTGCGAGAACATACATGCCATAAATTGTTCTGCTATCGTCATACCTGAAGTTTGAATTTACTGTATTGAGTAACGTCAGAACAATCTTAAGAGAAAGGTTTCTTCAGCAAATTGAAAACGTAAAATCTTTGAAGTTCACAAAAAAATATCACGCGACATCGCATTCCAAGTCAGGTGGGGCTGAATTCACGCAGCTGTAGCCCTTGCATTCTCCACAAGCAGGTGAAGAGTCCAGACCGTTCTTCCTACACGTACATTTCTGTGTACTGCAGCCTTTTTTACAGTTACATCTTACAAACTCCAGAAGAGACTCGTCAGCTGGTGGTAATTCTGTTCTTATAGGTAGAAGCTTTCCAGAAGACAATTTCCACCCCCAGTCCTCAGGCTTCAACAATATTCCTTTCCATTGCTGTATCTGAAAGTAAACCCTCTGACTATGATAGGCGGTTCTCAGGCTGTAAGAAAGATTTTCCTGTGGCAACTTTCTGACAAAATCTTGTATAGGGCAGTGAGTTAAGGCTTTCATCAGCTGGCTTGTTGTTATACGGACAGAGCAATGCTTTCTCTCCCGCTTCAACAACCTCTACCTTAGTAGCAACGGCACGCTTAAAAACGTCGGCTTGCTCACAAAACAATGCGTCTGTTTTAATCTTGTGGAGAGCTACTCCTTTTCCAATGCCGTAGATACTAGAAGTCGTGTCGCATCCAAGCAATGCCTGAACAAACAAAGTGTTTTTGCAAACGGAGGGGCCAAGCAAGTTTTGTCTCTATGATGTTCCATACCCTCTTCGTCTTGGAACTTTGCTTGGGCTCGGGCCTGAAGAACAAATCGTGCGCATCCATTTCCGCATAGAAGCAACGTAGCACCAGGAGGTCAGTATCATCACCGACAAGAACGGTCGAAAGTGATCTCGCAGACTGAATGGCGGTCTGGGCAATGAGAAGACCTGCATCCCCTGCGGCGCGGTTAACCGTACATCCCGACTGTTCTAATCTTTCTCCTAGATGAAGAATAAACTTTTGCTTGTTCACCTTGCTAGCAAGAAATTCCTCTTTCTTTACCTTAGCAACCATGCTACTATCAAAAGCAACTGTTGGCGTGGGATAAACTTGTACGCCTTTGGTGAGTACAATCATTGGTGGATGCCCCATTCTTATATCCATCGAATACGACCGTGGCCTTTCCATACCTTTGGATAACGCACTGAATATAAACGGAATAAATGGCGTCGTATGTAAAAATGCGATGCCATGAGACACGATGAATAAGGGCACCTCCATCAAGAACAAAATGAACGTTTCCTGTAACTTCAGTGGACGTATTTTAACATCAGTCCAGATGGCATCTACTAAGACTGGTTTGTTCGCTTTTCTGGGTAGTAGAGACGTATCGAATAGGGCATGCGCGTAGCTGCACATCTCGTACTTAAATAGTGACTTAGGATTGTCGAACCGTCCTCCAGTGGCAATAATACTAAGTCTCTGAAACAATAGCTGAGGGTCCACCTGGATTTTGCCATCATCAAACTTCACAGCTGCTTTTGAGGCCATTGTAACTACCTGATCTTTTCTTCGAAAGGAATGATCATAAACATTCTTGCCTCTTAACGAACTTAGTATTTTCTCTCCAACTTCCTTCGCTTTATCAGCGTTAACGTTATCCTCTGCTACAATGCCGGTCGTGATGCTGCGTAATGATGGATCTGCTCTGAACCGATTTCTCAGAGAGAGAAAAGTAACGATCTCATGAGCATCTTTATGGCCGCGTTCCTGTCTCGCTTTCGTTGCTTCCTTGTGCTGCTCACTTGTATTGTTTACAATGTCAGTTGGATTTTGCATGGCACTGTTAACCTCTGCACACGCAGGCATGGACATCACCCAAGCCAAACGTTGTGCTTCGGTCATCCCTCGACCTCGGGTAAGCCCACCACTTGTCTTTAAACTACGCATAAGGACCTGCTCTATAACCAAGTCAGTAGAAAGGCGAGACCAGTAACGATCACTTTTGCGCACAACATGCAGGCCATCTTGAAAACTCTTATGCACATCGGGGTGTGTTTTGTGGAGGTCACACATAAGTTGTAAATAAAGGTATGCGGATTTCACGTAATTATACCCACACACACACACACACTCTACTTTATTTCATGCACATCATTTTGCCATCTCCACCCGCAAATAGCAAAAGCTAGACGAGGCGGGCGGAGAGGAAAGGTTACAGCAGTCATAACAGATAATATAATAATTGTAAAGTAACTAAATAAACTATGTCGATAAATAAGAATTACAGAAAAACAAGCTAAAGTTACAAAGTATATAGTCTTACAGAATGATATTACAATCAAAGTTACTACTAACAGAAACCTATCGATTATTAGTACATTGAGTCGAGGATGCAGAATTTGGCATTTTTTGTAGAATGGGCACTTCAACATAATCGTCCTCTGCTTCCATTATCGAGAGCAAAAAGTCATGAAATTTTTTTTAAAAGCTCCTCTGGAGAGTTGACGAAATTCGTTAGGAATTGCGTTCAAAAGTTTAGCTCCTAACCTGGAAAAAGAATCTTGATTTGATTGTGACCTGCAGCTGCAAAATAGAGCAGCATTTCGCGGACTGTTTGGAGATGAAGATTCCAATTGCCTGTCCGTTCAGCTTTAATAAAGGTGCGCAATGTGTCTACCATATTCATGTATTGGATCCACATAGTGGCTGTCCGCTGATTGTGCACGGAGACTCTCTTGCTTTCTAGCTTTTCTGCAACCTTTAGAAGAACTTCAGTGGATCCAACCTGCTTTGCCTTCGTAGTGTCCTTGACGAGTTCTTTGTACAATTCCTCTACCTTTTTGAGGTCCTGATCAGCAGCTTGTACATCAGACGCATTCAGTTCTCCTTCTTTATCCCCAAGATTAACACCTGTTTCAGTGTCTAGTCCTATAGTCGCTGGTAAGGGACTACCAAACGTTATATTCACTAACAATGCATTAAGAACGGAATCAACTAAAATGTGACCTCTGACTGCTCTGGCCAATGCTTTACCACTTAGCATATGACCCACTGCATTCGTTGCGTACACTAATTCAAGAACCTCTTTCAAACCAGAACCCGACATTACGTGCCCAATACAGCCAAGAAAGCTCATTTCAATATGCAGACCTCCTAACCTCAGAACAGCCAACTTAAGGTCACTAGCTTCAGGCTCATTTGTGACGATGATCATTGCCTTCCACCAAAGGGGCTGATCAAATGTTACAATTGGTGTCACACTGTAACGCTTTGCGTGGTCACATATGAATGAAAGTGTGGAATACACGCACGTCATAACGGTGGGTTGCAAGTCTATCACTGAAAGAAAAGCGATCTTTGACTGGCCAGGGTAATGCCCTTCACAAACCATTTGGATGAACCCCAACCAGCCAGGAGTCATCTTCCAAACAAGGTCGAGATTTGCTGAGGCATCTTCTATTCTCAAATCCTTCAACTCTTTGTAAAACAGCGGTGTGGTGTGTCCTGCTTGATTTCTGTAATGACAAATATTTGTTTCTCCGGGTGCAGCCAATTCTTCGGGAGACACATCTTTCTTTGGTACTAACTTGCTTATTCTTCCACCAGCAGTAATTGTTGCAATGATACCCCTTCCATGAAATGTTCCTTTTCCGTCCAAAGTTCTTGTGTTGTGGTCTACGTTATCCGCTACGTACTGAATGAACTGATCTGAGATATGACCTGGCAAGTCCGTACCTTGAGCTACGGCTGCATTTCGCTCGTATTGCAATACCGTGGCATACGACGAGCAGAATCCATGGGCATGAAGTGAATCGATTAGGAATTTAGATCCGAAATGATGATGCATCTGTATACCGAGTCCAAGATGAAGAGGTGCTAATAGTACTCTTGGTCTAACTGCTTGCATAATCGCTTGGCCAATTGAAGTAACCTTTCAGTCAACATCCCTGCCTACAAAAAGAGTTCTCAAGAAAAGCTCCAGGAGATCAAGGCCAAAGTCTAAAGCTGACTGAATAGAAGACATCTCGACACTGGATGGATAATTTTCACTTGTGACATCTATTTTTCACTCTTCATTAGATTTGCTGCAGCTTTAATGATTTTGGTCTTCTCTGCCTCACAATCTTCCTTTTTTGGTTGGGAATAGAACTCGTTGATTATTGAAGACGCTCTACTTTGGAGAGTGACTATATTAGCCTGCTTCTTTGTTGTAGTCATCACAATTCTATCACCAAAATGATCTCGCAACTTCTTTTTCATGTACACACCACTATAAGCTTGTTCCTCTGAATTTTGGAGAAATTCTTCCATCTTCTCATCATTTTCCTCGACAAAATGAGCAACTTTCAAAAATGCTGTGTTTTTAGCAACGTCTTCTGGCCTTCCTTTCGGTAACCTCTTTGTTTTGTTGGGAGTGCTGTTAGCGACATATTTATGCGGGATCTGTTTTCCAGTGCGAAAGTTAACGCTACATGCCTGATGGTACATGGCATCCGCGCCACAAAGATCAGAGCATACTCGATTCGGCCTAACACTGTTATCCACCATTCGTCATTTCTTGCTTTGCAGACCTGAGCTATTGAATTTTGAAACTCTTGAGTTTTTATTGTAATAACATCAAAGCCTCTCTTTTTCCCGTCGTATTTTGCTGTCAGGCCACAGAAAACGCAATTCTCTTTGTAGTCAAAAGCCGTAGTAACAAAACGTCGGCTGATAACAGGTGCATTCTTTTTAACAACAGTTGCCTTCTTACGTGACGTGGCATTCTTCTTCATGGGTCGACACAAATCTTTACGACATTTTTGCCGAACAGCTTCTCCCGGTTCTACTGCAATGAGTCGTTTAGCGTTTATACTATCGCTACCCTTTTTGGTTAAAACAGCAGCTTTTCCCCCATCATGTATGGCTTCGAGACAGATGCAACATGTTTCCATTGTCAAAACAGGACCAATTTAATGTGACCACACCGAACATTTGGCAAAAACAAGAAATCACACATTACCCATGATTTACATTTTTATTGTTTTTCACTTTGTTTTCGGTGCGTGTAAAGGTGGCAAAACTGTGAAAAAGATTTATTCAAGGCTATCAAGTACATGCGAGATGATGCGCCATACCTGTAACTGTTCAAATTCCTAGACACATTCACAATTTGGGTGAGTCTTTTTTGTTTTCACCTCAAAACACGAATGGTCTACAAATAAGTAAAGGTGTTTTACTCTTCCCTAAAATTTATTATATTCTTTTATCAACCTTAAGAATGATTGCTATTTTCGTGATTAACATAAGCGTGCCTCTGCTCCCTTTATCTACATGGCGTTCCTGTGCAAGGACATTGAATCCCGGTTTATTTATATCTGGTTGGTAATATTCTTGAAACAAGCGAGTTGTTTGAGTTATTTTTTATCTTTTTGCTTGCAAGAGTATGAACATAGTAATTTGCCTTTTTTTGCTAAGAAAACACTTTTTTCCAAACCTGGGTGTTCTGTGCTAAAAGCTATAACAGTTACTGCGATTAATTTTCACATCTTGCACCAAACGGATTCTGACGGATTCTTAGTATATTGCTATTTAGTATATACACAATCAGTGATCTTGGTGATTTAAGCAATCTGATTGGTTCGCTATCTCGGACTATTAAAAAATATTCACCTCCTAGCGAGTGGATAATGTGTGAGCTCGGTTTTTTCACATTTTCTTAGTGAAAGATCTTTTAAAAGTCGACAAAATCCTAGGGTTGACTTTTTTTCAGGCAAGAAAAGACTTCGAAGGATTCAAAACGGCGTTTTTCCATTTACTGTTGTTGAGTTTTGTGGTCGATGGATTGTTTACAACTCCCGTTTATTCGCCAAGAAGAGGCCGTTTCGTGAACTCAGCGTTTCCTAACAAGAAAAATTTGGCCCCAAAACGAAGTTTTTTTATGACAAACAAATTTGAAAGCGCATGTTTGCAGAAATTCTACGTTTCAAGTAAACACGAGAAAGAATGCTACATGAAGACGACGTCTTACCTCGAGGAAGCGAATCGCCATTTTTGTCAGCACTTCATGCGAAGAACGACAAAACAAACCTTTTCGGCTATAAACTTGGCGAGTCAACAGAAAAGAACAAAGCTCTTCTTTTCTTCTCAGGTAAGGAAACAATTCAAACTTTTAGCGGTTTCATTTACGTCATTACGCTGTTTGCGAAGTGATAAACTTGTGAATTGCCATGTTTGAAAATTCTACAAGGATCTATTTTTAAACTGTCGCGTGTCTAGCTGACCTGATCTGTCAATCAAATCGTACTTTTTAATGGTTTCTTCTCTGATTTTGTTGAGATCATTTCGTGTGTATATACTAAAACAATTATTCTTTTAAATCTCGGTGAATAGTGGCTTTAGGAATATTTACCTCGCCACTATTCACCTCGATTTCAAAGAATAATTGTTAATTAGACTACCCGTGACTGAATAACGGTGAAATTTCTTCTGTTGCAATTAGTTTGATGTTGACCCTCTAAATTTCATAGATTGACTGGACTAATCGTCCCTCATTGGATTATCCACTCGACCTAACAAAATCGACCAATCAAAATAAAATGGACATAAAATAAACAAAACAGCAAATTCGGATGACCTCTTAGGAAACATGCAATTAAAACTGTCTTTCTACGATTGGTGCATTTCGATCCTCTCGTCAAAAAAATGTCAGACGCCAATCATCTTAGCGGACCTCTTAGGAAACGAAAGTTTTCTTCAACGGGTTCAAAAGGTCATTGTTTGTAATTTGTGATTGGTCGATTTCGATCCGGTTTGTGAGTTTCTGTGTTTCAAGGTTCGTTGCTTGTGATCTTATTGTGTCCAAAACGTGACGTTAATATTCCAAATATTTTTGACAGATTTCATCCCTGGACTTCAGACTTCAAAATTTCGATGAGGCAAAAATACTGAAGATTCAGATTAACTTTTGAGATCGTAAAAGTGCGATAAAGTGCCGTGTACTAGAAGAGCTTTCTTTCCTACATGCCTGTTACCTTGTACAAGACGTTCGCATGGCAGACATTCGCCTCGCTTCGCTTGTTTACTTGCCTTGTTTACGTTAGCACGTATTGCGTGCCTATTGCACATTTGCGTCAAAACAAGCCGTTTCCATTACTCTATTTGGGCCACGCCCAAATAATAAGTGTTTCTATATGGTCATTTTCTTCTACTAAAATATCTAGGAGAAGTCGGCGAATTTCTCTTTTAAATTCCTTCTTTGGGTAGGTTTCGCAAGCTACACGGTATCTTATTCCACAGTTTACGCCAAATCTGGAAAAAGAACGCTTATGTATCTCTAACCTAGTGCTTTGTACGTAAAAATTGCCGCAGGTGGATGATCGTGTATTGTATGTATGCATGCTGGAGGTTTTTTGAAATAATTTCAAGATATTTAGAGGAGCGTTATTATTATTGATGTCATGCATAAAGTTGGAGACAAACTCATAATATAGAAACGACAGAGGCAGAATATTGGCATCAACAAAGAAAGGAATTGCATGATCGCGTCTATCAGCGAAAAATATCATACGAGGGGCTCTTTTTTGAAGAATTAAAATTTTATTAAGATGCGTCTTCAGAGACTGGCCCCAGGAAGCAAGTCCGTAAGTTAAGTAAGGATAGATTAACGACTGATAAATATTTAAAAGTATACATCGTGTATTGAAGTGGCGTAGTTTGGCAATCAGGCCAACAGTTTTACTAATTTTACTGGCAATAGTATCAATATGGAATTTCCAGGAAAGATGTTTATGAAGGAAACCGCCAAGATGTTTAATATAATCTTTTGATTCAAGTCTTGGATTTCCATTTTTCTGACTAACGTCAGAAATAATATTACCGCTAACAAGACGATGCAAACAATCAATGTAAACCGTTTGCATAGAGTGCAAGACTATGTATTGCGAATAAAGACTATATATACTTCCAGACTATATAAAGCGAATAAAAAGGACAAAATGTCGTCTAGCTAATCTGATTTTAAAAGAATATGGTGGAACCGCTGTTCAGGGCACACCCTCTGGACCGAGGCAAGTGTCCGCTGAATAGATGTTGGGCTGGGATGTGTTAATAATTAACCAACGAAGAAATTTTGCCTCGAAATCTGCTGCAATCATTATTTCAAGAAGTTGGACTGACGTTATCTCTGCGATATTGTTTGTGTAATACATCGCTTAAGTGAGAAAATTCATCATTGTGATTCAGGCTTAAACTTATCAACCCTCTTTGTGGATAGCTACGTTTTATTTGAGTACTTAAGTGTCCCCTGAATAGTTCTGAATAGAGGGGTCCTTTAAATAGAGGTAACAGAGACAAAGATTATGCGAAAAATTTTCCGGGACCAATTTTTTTCCCTGAATTTAGGTGTCCCAATGGAGAGGTTCGAATGTATGTAGGATTTCAGTTTTATCCAGTAATTGACGCCCTTTGGACATACATACATATATATGCATACATAATTACTTATTAATTGCATAAAGAATATTAGAAGTTACGGTAAAATAGCAGCAATACTGTTTTAAGAAATTGCCATGACAGACCCTGACAGAGTGTCGAAGAGAGTCTAATTTCCATAAATAGTCATCAGTTAGGATATTCCATGATAGCGCCGCGCTGCAACCAAGGCCACGCTTCCCTTAGAGAGAGTGGCTTGGACAAGTCTCGCTTGACAGGGTGAACTGCGCATGCTAAATAAATTTTCCAAGAATAAATGGTATGGCCTTTAATTTATTGTTTTAAACATTAGGCATTAGCGACAACGAGGTCAACATCTCTGGCTATGATATAATTCGACGTGATAGAATTACAAACGGTGGAGGAGGAGTGTGTTTCTATGTGAAAAGTTCAATAAATTTTACCATACGAAATGATTTAAACATGGACACTCTTGAAAATCTATGTCTGGAAATTCAAAAACCTAGATCTAAACCGTTTGTTGTTGCCACGTGGTATAAAAAAAACCTATTTTTTCACCTTTCGAAACTTTAATTGGGAAACTCGATTCCGAAAATATTGAATATTTTCTAATGGGAGACCTTAACTGCGACATGATTGCTACTCGATATGACAATAATACATGCAAATTAATGAGTATCGCTGATATTTATGGTCTACAGCAACTTATCACTGAACCAACCAGAATAACTCCGACTTCTGCAACTTTGATTGATGTAATCTATACTAATTGTCCAGATAAAGTTGTGTGTTCGGGGGTTCGTCATATCAGTATTAGCGATCATAGCATAGTTTTTGCCTATCGAAAATTATCCGTGAATGGAATGTCTGGTGGGCACAATGCTATAACCTACAGAAACTTTCGAAAATTTAATCGAATAAATTTTCGGAATGATATTGCATCTCATTGTTGGGATCACATATACAATTCAACTGATCCCAATCAAATGTGGCTACAATGGAAATGCTCGTTTCTATCTATTGTTAACAAGCATGCTCCCTTGAGGACAATGCGTGTTCGCACGCGTAGTTCTCCATGGATTACATCTGAGCTTAAGAAACGAATGCATGATCGTGATATTCTAAAGATTAAAGCAAGTAAATCGAATGATTCAAATGACTGGTCACTTTTTAAAAAACAACGCAATATAGTAAATAGCGAAATCAGATTAGCCAAGCAAGCCTATTATCAAAATAGTTTTAACAAGCATACGGGCGATTCTAAAAAGACCTGGCAGACTATCAATGAACTTACTTCGCGAAAATCTGGGAAAAAATCGGTGACATCTCTGAAAGTAAATGGAGTATCAATAACAAATCCAACTGTGCTGTCGAACCAATTTAATAATCACTTTGCTACTATCGGTCCAGAACTTGCTAGCAATATTGATTCCTCAAATAGTGATGGTTATCAAAAGTACCTCACTGGCACAGATAAACGGTTTCAGCTCCATCCAACCAGTACAAATAAAGTTCTCTCACTTTTGAATCGTCTAGATAGGTCAAAGGCAGCTGGCCTTGACAAGATATCTGCTAGGCTCATTCGGGAATGTGCAGATCTCATTTGCATTCCTATCCGTGATATTTTTAACCAGTCAATAAGTCAAGGCATATTCCCGGATGACTAAAAATGCGCAAAGGTCACCCCACTTTTTAAACAAGGCGATCGGGACGACTTAAACAATTATCGTCCAATTTCGGTGATCTCAGTTATGGCCAAGGTCTTTGAAAGAATCGTCTATGATCAATTATATGCCTACCTAGAAGAGCACAATATAATCTGTAAATATCAATCAGGCTTTCGCGCTATTCACTCAACTGTCACGGCTCTCCTTGAGGCCACGGACACTTGGGCGTACAATATTGACCGCGGTAAAATCAACGCCGTTGTTTTCTTAGATCTCAAAAAGGCCTTCGACACAGTTGACCATGAGATCCTTTTATCAAAATTAAGCAATTACGGCATATATGGTAACGCGCACCAATGGCTTAAGTCGTATTTAGAGAATCGTACTCAAATGTGCTCCATCAACGGATCGCTCTCTCAAAGCTGTTTATTAAGTTGTGGTGTTCCCCAGGGGACGATTTTAGGTCCATTATTATTTCTGTTATACATCAACGACCTTCCAAACTGTCTTTCAAATTGTGAGCCGAGGATGTACGCTGATGACACCCACCTTACGTACGCAGGTGATAATGCAGACAATATTCAGTTGCATCTAAATCAAGATTTAGAAAATGTTCACAATTGGCTGAGAGCAAACAAACTTACTCTAAATATGACTAAAACCGAATTTATGCTTATCGGATCTAGGCAGAGGCTAAGTGCTCTCACAGAGTCCCCGACATTTGCAATTAATAATTTTGAAGTTAGCCAGGTCACTACTGCAAAATCACTAGGAGTGACCATCGATGACAGACTTGATTGGAGTGGCCATATCGAGAAAGTAACAAAGAAAGTCGCTTCTGGTATTGGGGCCATAAAACGAATAAGGCACCTTGTCCCTCAGGCGACCTTACAACTAATATATCAAGCTTTAATACAGCCACACTTTGATTATTGCAACATTGTTTGGGGAAACTGTGGGATAACCTTACGGAATAAGGTTCAAAAGCTACAAAACAGAGCAGCCCGTGTTATGACCTACTCAAGCTATGACGTAGATGCTGGTCACCTTTTCAAATTTCTAGGATGGAAAAACCTAGCTTGCCAGCAACAATTTCAAAGAGCTACGATGGTTTACAGGTCTCTGCACGGGTTGGCTCCAAACTATCTTAGTTCTAAATTTGAAAGGCGAGAAGTCGCATATAACCTAAGGGACTCTGAAAATAAACTCATTGTTCCATTACCGTGCACAAACTATTACAAAAACAGCTTCAGCTATAGTGGTGCCATTCTCTGGAACAGTCTTCCTTGTAACTTAAGGGAAGCAGAGTCCCTTGGGCAATTTAAACGATTACTCAAAGAACTGTAAGGCACGGCATTCGTGGAAAGCAGCTTTTTTATTTAAATATTTTTATTATATTAGTTTTAGGCATTTTTTTCAAGCTGACGAATTTTGTACCGTGGATAAATAAAGATTATCTATCTATCTATCTATCTAGAAATTGTTCCCGCGGTGGGGCCTATGTTAGCTTATTTACAGTATGTACGAGGGTAAGTGGCACTTGTGCTGTCACTGGACCTGCTAATCAACCTAGTAGCCCAATTTTGACGCACTTGTAGTTTATCACTCAAGATAAAGTTAATTTCATCCCAAACAGTATTGCAACAGTCAGTGTGGATTTGACGAGCAGTGCTTTGCGACGTAAAAGATTATATGTGCCTTTTAGGGCGACTATGTACTATAAGTGGAGGGATTTCGTTTTCTTACAGGACTTAAATATTGAACGTTTTTTTTAAGAACTCTCATTAACCTGTGGTGATAGAATTGGACTGTGCAATTCACAACAAAAAGGAGCCATGGTTATTGTTTGCCAAAAAATAATAAAAATAACATCAGTGTTAACTAACAAAATTCATGCTAATACCTGCTTATTGCAGCACACCACAGCCAGATGATTTGATTCTGGTTGGAAAGCCATAGCAGATAACTGAGACTCCAAACGGGGAAGTGTGGTTTTCAGCTGTTAAATAAAACAAAAAAAATTTGGTTGTCCGTTTGTTGGTATTGTTCACTAGCTTGCACTGGTTGTGTGGCATCATGCTTATAATCGGTGCAGGACGTTTTGTATGTACTAAAGGAAAGGAGGAGTAGCGGATACTACAGCTGATATTGATGAGAAATTCGTTCATCAACATCATTCACTGACAAAATTATTATTGATTCTGTTAGCTTTCAACTAAGAACAAACGCACACACAAGATAGACGTACAAAATGTATGATAAACATCATTGTGCACAGTTAGAAGCTTGTGACAGTTGAACGTGTATTAATGAGTACCTTGCCAAACCAATTCGTGTTAAGATGAAAACCTGATCTCTATTTAGTGGTCACTTAAGCTTTAAGCATTATAAGCGTTCGCGGGTCCTTTTTCCTAAATACCAACCATTTATTTTTTTTTCTCTGTGAAGAGGTACCATATCATTTGGACTGGATACGTTTTGTGTGTGGCCCGTAAAAGTTACTCATTTTCTTGAAACATAACCCGCAGTCTTGTGATTACAACCTCCATGTTACCATCTCCTTTACTTGATTTACTTTTAGCTTGGTCGTACCTGTATTTATTAAACGATAAGTATCCATTTTGACTACCGCATAATACAAGTTTAGCTGTAGCTTCAAACTGTTGTATTTACAAACCTTCATTTTTTTCAAGCTAAATATGTGCACTGTTTGAGTAGAGTCTGAACAAGCTAACCAGTGTAAATCATCGCTAACAGCAACAAGACGAATGGCACAGGAATCTGACAATAAGAAATAAAGAGTACACTAAAATTTTGAATAAACAAATCATATTGAAATAAATTTAATATCAGTGCGTTCGATTCCTCTAACAGTTCTGGACAGTTTGCAGGAGCCCTAAGTGGTGTTTGTGCGGCCAACAAGGGATACATGGTCATATCAGTTTCACGAGAAGCCAACTTTAACTCATCAACGAACCGCAAGCATTATCATACAAACCATCGTCCAATATAACTCCACGTCTACCACTTCATAAACCAACCCTTAACAATACAGAACACTACTGTGTTACTCAAAATCCCTCGCACACATTAAAAACTCCGCCTTTTCCTATTACTGTTACATTATTATTCACCAGCGCATGGACAGAAAAATATTTTCCTCAACAACCTTACCTAAGCTTTGGGGCTGAATGTTTAAAGTATTACTCAACAGGACCAAATCACTGAGGTCTAGGATCTAAAGAAAGAATAACAATAACTGAAACATTTTTACCTAATTGTAAAAGCAAGTTCTTTAGATACCACACAACAGAGACTGGAAGAAAATAGCACCCTTGGTGTCAGATGCTGTTTATGCAAGCGTTGTTTTTGCTTTCGGTCACGACTTAAAGCTACGTACAACTCCCAACAATGTTGGGAGTTGTTGGCCAACAGAGCACGGGACTTAACGTTTGACTGGTTTCAAACTACTTTGCGCCACAACATGCAAAGGGGTGCGCAAACGGACGCAACATTTAACATTCAACAATAAAGGGAGTTGTTGGCCAACAAAGTTGCGTCCCTTTGCACGGGGCTTTAATAGTGACAAGCGCGAAAAATCTCTTGACCAGAGCGCTATTTGCTTGAAAAGCAAAAAACAAGCAAACTTATGTGAAAACATTGATAGAATTTAGTGATACTGGTATTGTAAGTTACATATGGGGTATTCAGTTCCACATTAATAGAAGATATTACATGGCTGCACGGAGATACGTAATTTTTCTTCGAAAAATATTTCACGAGTGAGCGCAGCGAACAAGTGAAATATTTTTTCAACACGAGAAGTGAAATTTCGTATCTCCAAGCGGCCATGTAATATTCTATTTATTACATAAACACCAATGAACTACCAAACCATTTCACTTTAATAGTTTTTTGGTGTGAAAGGCGCGATTATTATGTAGCCATAGCAACAGTGATATTTTCACATGAGAAGATAACATGTTATTTGCACACGTGAAGATACCAATTCTTCGCGCGAAAGCTCACCTGGTATTTCATTGGTGTTTATATAATAAAAAATGTTACAACATTCACTAGTTATCATTACAAATTAGAGGAGTGAGGGGTGTTGGAGCAAAGTGGTTTGTAAGCGAGAGTGGGTTTAAAAGGCCAGCGGAGACCGTTTTTCATTCTCTGAATATTTGATGTCTGGTTTCATATAATACATGCATACTTACATACATACACACTTTATTAACGTGACTAACACTTACCTATAAAGCTAGTTTACAGGTCAGTAACAAAACTAAAAACAAGCCTAAAAACTATATAAAAGTGTTTAAAATGATATATAAAATTATAAAATTGTTAAAACTTATGTACTAAGAAAACCAGGTTAAATTGTGAATAAAGGTCAATAAACTTACAACTATATAAAAGTGTTTAAAATGACATAGTACATGAAAACTGCAATAAGATTATAGAAACTATATAATACTTATATACTAAGAAAAGCTGAGTTAAATTGCGAAAGCGACCATAAACTTGCAAGGTCGAGCTCCTTGAGTCCACGTTTAAAACTGCGGTAACTATCAGTGTTTGTTAAATTATTTCGAATATTGTTCCATAGTCGGGCAGCCTGGTATCTCCATGACTTGATCCCATACTTTGTTGAATTTACTTTATGTAATTTTAAAATAGCATCACCAGTACGTAAATTATAATTGGAATTACGTGCCGTCAATAACTCGGAAATACTTGTAGGTACGTTTCCATTCCCAATTGCTCCAAACACTGTATTTAACATTTTTGCAAGTCTTTGATTAGCGAATGTGCTATATCCATTTTTAACAACTAGTGCCTCATAAGTAGAGATTTTGTCCTGATAAACGAAGCGGAGTGCCTGCTCGTTCAGTTTATTCAGTTTTCTTCTATTTTCTTATGGAAAAATAACAGTCATAATTTCACACGGTAAATGAATGGTAATGTTCCAGTTGATGAAACAGTACCCGCCTGCTAAATCAACCAAATAAAAATAGTTTTCAGAGGTCAATAATAACCGCCGGTCAATTAATCATGGGCTTTACTCAATAACTGACGTTCTAAAGGCATTGATCAGTGTTAGCTCTCCCACTTCACGAGAACGCAAAACTCAAGCATTTTGCAGCAAAAATGTCACAGTATCCTATACATTAAAACATATTTGGCGTAGTATATTTGCCTGCAGGATAGACAATAAATTTCAAGGTGCAGTATGGCTGAAAATTATAGCAAAGTGAAATTAGTTCTTCCACAACCTTGTACCAATTCATTAATTAAGGTTAATCAGGTAATTACAGTAATCATGTCATGTACTTTTGGACTCACCTGAATGGAACCCTGTCGTGTTGAACAAATCAGCTTTGAACTGTCAGATGTAAAAACCAGTTGGCTGGCTGGCAATAGCTCAGCAGGTAAAGGTGAAATCTAAGGACAGAACATCCAGTTAAATCTTTGTCCGCCTCGGATCTTAAGTTATGTTACCACAGTTTAAGGTACAGTAAAACGTGCAACAAAAAACATGCAGCTAGTTTTGCAACGTTGCTGCAAAACGAGATGAATAGCGATGTTGCGCGTTTTACCAGCCACAAATCAAACCTATCTTGTGTCAAGTCAGGTTGTTGCAGGTTAGGAAGTAGAGAGTAGTTTTACCGTAGTTAAATACAGCCACTCACTTTTATCACCTGAGATCGTCCAGTTGTCGCCTAATAGTGAAGAAATAAATCAACAGCGAGTTACGAAACAAGTGGAAAAGAATACACCTTCAGTTCCAACTGCTGCGTAAGCTTAAAACAACTGTACCGGTTGTGTTTACAAAACACAGCCCTCAACTTTAATCGGAGGGTAAACTTTGACCAAGTCTACATGCATAACATATTATTCTCTTCAACTGCAACCGTTTCCTTAACTCAAAAATGCTATGGGAGTTCTCACTATGAGTCATTTTTGTACTTCATCTTCAATCTGATAAATCCAAAGACACGTAAAGTGCTCGTATTTTACACTTGACAACTTCACTCTGGTCTCTTACCAAGCCACACGACTACACTTATTCAAGCATTCATTGTAACAGGTGAACTGCAAGTGTTGTAAGGGGGCAAAGATATTGAACTGATTATTACTACCCACTAAAGTTCACTTCCAAAAACGCTTTCTTATCAGACTTTATATAAGGATCAAAAGACATAGAATCATACTTTGGAACCCCGATATTGCTCGTCCCATTATGACAAACGAGATTCATCACCTCAGCCATAGTTAAATGTATAGGAGAGGAGCCAGATCCGAACCTTCGTTACAATGAATACCCATCAATACACTCACCAAATTTAACTTGAACAAGCTCACATGACATACATCAGAAAACGCTGCCCAGCGTCCACATGTTGAAATAGCACTGCAGACAATGTGGTGATCGCCCTATTATGTTAACAAATGCTACAGTCATTGTCTGAAATCATACCTTCAGTATTAGTTGTGATTTATTTAAGTATTTATCGACGCGATTTCTGTAACACGCCGATCTCTAAAGTGGAGCACCACATATCGCATATGTATTCATACTTTACCGGATAGATTGTCGTGTCGGCACGAAAAGCTATCCAGTACGGACTTGGAGAGAGTAACAACAAATTTTTTATTTTTTATTTTTTATTTTTTATTTTTTTATTTATTTTTGCCTTACAGACATATATTAAATGTTTACAGTACTAAACACTACTGAAACTAAATACTACTAACAATATTCACTATACTTGCACTATTTACAATATTGGCTATACTGACAATACCATCCATACGATGCTCGTACTACTAATAATTACAATGGTTACACTACTTACAATTCTAGTACATCACACACACACACACACACCCCCACATAAACACACACACACACACACAAAAAAAAACAACAACAACAACAACAACAAATTTACAGTACCTTCTTCTTAATCTGTACGAGAAGAGCCGGTGATCTCTGAGAAGCTGAGCTTTTGCTGTCTACCAATAAAAAAAATGTATAAGTAATAGCATGATTTGTAGTGATATTTGGTATAAATACCACGAGTGATATTTCGAAAAATTTGAGATAATTTTGAAATATCACGAGTGGCATTTATGCCAAATAACACATACAAATCATGCTACTATTTGTTTATACTACCACCCACAAAAGGTTTGAAATTTTCACATGTTGGTATTTCAAATTAAGCTGAAAAACCACTGTTCTAAGCCAATCAAATTGCAAGAATTTTTCATGAAGTGGTATAAACAAAAAAATACTCATAATTTTGCTTTGAATGCTTTGATTCTGGTTCCTGTAGCTATGACCCACACACCGAGATGAATAAATAATTTTACATTATCAGTGATTTGCTGTGTCCATCAAATGCTGAAGGCCAGCAGTACGCGGTCAAAACATCGCCATCAAGAATAAAGGTCGCTCAAAAGGAACAATCTATAAGTTTGCTTTTAAGCGAAAGCTTTGCCTACATACTTTGTAGAGAAAACTCATCACCTGTTTGTTCAAGTCTCCACAACTGCAGGCCGGTTGAAGTCTGATACATAAGAATATTTGCTGCTGATGCCAATGATATAAATGAAGTCTACAAATACAGTAATAAGAGCAGTGTGGTTAGGACTTTACAGAAGAAGGTACTCGTTTTTCCTCCACAGCTAAACAGATACAGAAGGGAATAGCGTACGTAAAATGCAGAAGTTGACGTAATTTGGAAGACTTTTCTCAGTCAAACAGCAGTTCTTACGATTAAAATCCTAAAGAAAGTCCTGAGCACTTTTGAATAAAATCAAAAGCGCTGGTTTGGAATTTAAAAATGCTTGACCGCAGGTTTATTGGAAGGGTTCTGTCACTGCATTTACGATGCTCATAACAGTCAACAATGACGAGAATAACATAAAGACACTGTCTATGCTGTTTTTCTGTTTTGCTATGAATTGTTTTTGAGCAATTAGTAACGTATCAAACAAAGAGACACCTGACGCAATAGAAAATTATCAACTTGCAATACTTACAAGAGTGTACCGAACCTGAACGTTAAAATTAAGGTTCACTCTGCAGTGTGACATGTTTTATCTACTCGGTAAGAACAATTCCATGCCTGTCTGGAACTGTGACACAATTTACTTTACAAACGGATGGGTATTTAAGAGAACTGTTTATCTTACAGGAACGTTTGACTTGAAGAAGTGATTTTATTCTCCAAGTTTACTTTTAAAATAAACAAGAATGGAAGAGCTGAATACATCACGACCACTATGGAAAGTTCTACAGAAACAAACTACTGATGGATCAAATACATTAATTACTTACATGAGGAAATGGGGGAATCTTTTTGTTGCTAGACCTGCCAAACTCTTTGATGGAATACAAAAGGATGCAAGCATCTAGACCTGATCAATATGGAGGATATTAATTTAATGTAACTTTTCTTCGAGGGGTAGGGGGGGGAGGGGGTGGAATACAGCTTCAAGAGACTCTGATAAACTGCTTATTCCTGAGAAGTGTGACCTCACTTTACCAAGGTTGCAAAATTTTTGGATGACAACAACAGGGAGTTTAAATTTACAAATAGGCCATAAACATGCGGAACTAATGTCACTGACAGTACGTGTTTTTGAACAGGATAAGAGTTCGCACGAGAACATTTCCATCCTGGTTAACCAGATATTCAATCATAAAACACAATCTGTGCGTGTGAATGGGTATATGGCTTAAATACCAGTCCCGAACAGACACAGAACACTGTATTTGCCCTTGATACCTAGATAAAAGTTTATCATCAAGATGACATATAACTTCTCAAACTCATTCCCAGGGCTTTCTCTCTTCCTTTCTCAAGGGACGAAAAGAGAGAAACCTAGAAACAAGGCTGTTAACTTCAAGATATGACGTACAACAGTTTACTTGTTGTAAGACGTTAATTTCAGCAAAACACTTATTGTTGTAAACAAGAACGCTCTTACAGCGGCGTTCAGTCTCGCTTGATTGGAGATTACATCGAGAAATGAGGAGGCGATTAATTCTGCTCGAAACAGGATTCACTCGCTAACGGTTTTTTACCTTCTATTTTATCGACGTCGAGTATTCTTCAGGATATTTACTTTTTGTTTGTTTTTGAATTGATTTAATACGCGTGTTAGCGACGACCGGAAAGACGTGTGTGGTCGCAGGCTATACGCATGTATAAATACACGAAAATTCAAGGGCCTCGATTCCAGAGAAATAACATCATAGCCAGAGATCAAAAAAGTGATTTACATTTCAATCATCGCCGAAAATAAACCGAATGCTCATTACAACACCAACTGCATACAATAAAAGTTTACAACACCCGACCATAGCAGTTTTGCTAATAAAGATTCTTATTTTTTTTCGACCACTCAGTAGTGTTCACTTGTTCCAAAGTAATCAACTCTTTCATGCGATAGAATTAGTGGACCGATACGTTTCGGAAAAGCTTTAAATTTTATCTTTCCTTAGCTTTCTTGGCAAAACATGCGTGGCTTCGATCACGCAACGATTCTTAGTCCCAGTTTCCAAGGTTTACGCAAGGAACGCCTGGCACAATCACCCCCTTTTGTGTCCTAAATACGACGAAAACGCGTGGCAGATTATGAGTCTCGCTGTTTACGCAAGCGAGACTAAAAAGCACATCCGACTCATTTTTTACTCCATCAATGTATTTCACACTATATGAACACAACATATTCCCATCTTTGTGCAGGAAGTAACTTGTAAATTTGTACAAATTTACCTTACATTTTTCACATAGTTATCTGCATGTGAGGTTTCTCTAGAACATGCTTGACTACAATACCAACTCAATGTGCACATACATCACACAAACTTACCTCCAGAGATCAACAAATTTTGATTTTCACTCTGCAGAGTTACAAGACATCTGACATCTTGTGAAAACATACGCTCAGATGCAGTTTTCACCCAGTTTGAAACACCATCCTAAAAAGTATTCATTTTAAAGAAAGCAATGTTTAGTCACTGTTTACAGACAACAACAACTTTATTTCAGTATTCCTAAGTGAGTACATGGTATTACCTACATTATTTATGTTATAAATTATAAATCAAAATAAAGGCTATAATTAAAGAACAAGTTTCTGTATATATTCCATACATGAATGTACGTAAGCAGCTGTGAGTCTGTAGATTTGAGGATCGACATTTTTAAATATGAAGAGGATTTTTTCATTGTTGTCAAAATTATGCAAAAGGGGGTATCTATTACTAATGTTTCTGTAAAAGTTAGATCGAAGAATATCATAAAGATTACAATTGAATAGAAAGAGTAATTCGTGCTCAACTTCATTTAAGTGGAAGTAGGGGCAAATTCGAAGATTTTCTGGAGTTTTCGGTACTGCATGTCTGCCCGTTCCAATTTGTACTGAATATTCAGATAATTTTTCAATGAATGGAAGTCTGACTCTGCATTCTCCTTTCTGAAGAATTTTAACCACAAAAATCAAAATTTAATTCTTCTAAACCCTGTTCTGAGTTCCTTTCTACTAGGCCTTCCAAGGCTTCATTTCTGTCAAAAATGCAGAAAAGCATAAAGATATTTTTTAACATTTTAGAAATTTTAGAAGGCAATTACCAATAGTACCAGTCGGTATGGTACTCTTGAGAAGGATGCACTTACTGGTCAATTTTTGTGTGTAATTCTGGTTTAATTGATACAATAACGTAACTACATCTGGGCACGTAAGTACTTCTGGCTTCACTAACTCTCACAATATGCAGTTTAATGTCAGGCTAACATTATGAATATGAAACAAAGTGACAAACTTAGCAATGTACCTTATTAGTAATCTGTTGAAACTGAACAATCTTACTATCCACTCCCCCACTGAAAACCATGTTTTCTTCCTGAAAACAAAATTTAACAAAATAGCTTACAGCAAGTGGATGCGATTACAGTTTCTTTGTTTGTGTCTGCTGTGCAATTGTGATTTCATTTGTGGAAAATGTACAGTGTAACCAAATAAATATCCTTACTCACTGTAAATGCAACAAGTGACAATGGAGTGAATGTCAGTGAAAACTAACGTGCTCTTAAAAATACATGAATTCATTCTGGCAGTCACATTCATTTGTAAAGTGAGTTTTAATCAGCATGGTGGCAGCCACAACAAAAATTTAAGAATTTGCTCATGCTTAGCGTGCGTATATCGAGTTATGGATGCACGCGGGAAGTTTGGAGAGCACGAAAGATGCGTAAGAGGCGATAGCCGAGTGCAACTCTTGCTTCTTGAGTGCTCTCCAAACTTCCCGAGTGCATCCATAACTCGATATACGCACAGCTAAAAGCATGAGCAAATTCTTTTATAACATAGCTGACAAAAATGCTTGATTTTTGATTAACTGCAAAATTCTCGTAACGCGTTACACAATAACAAAGGGTTCTATTGCCTGATTACGAACACGCCACAATCGTCTAGTTTGAACGAAAATATTCTTTCTGTTAAACTGAGAAAGTAAATTTGCTTCTTTATTCGTTAACGATTAATGGAAACTAAGCAGAAACAAAAGTAAAAGAGTCTTAAAGTTCACCTAAAGTTAAAATACTAACATGTTCGTAAGAAGTCGTGGAGTATGGTTTGGATTTGCTGAAGAGATGTTTACGTTTTGCTCGGCGAAATCCAGAAAACATGTTTTTAGCGACGACGACTGTCATCCTTCTTTAAACTTATATTCATTTACGAACTTTGGCTGGTCATTACGGCTTCTTGAGGAGACCTGGCAGCAGTTGTTTTTGTGAGTAATAAATTTATGTCTTCTTGTGTAATTTGTGTTGTTATTGCGAGAGAAATTTTCCTGCTTCAGTCGGATTGTCCGGAGATAACAAAAGTGCATAACAAATTTAAAAACAACAAGAAAAACGGAAATGTCACCCATAAATGTTGTTGATGACCAGTTGGTGTTCGTTCTGTTCCCAGTGAATGTCTTTCGGCCGAAATTTGCTGCAGCTGGTCTTCCGACAAATTTGCGAAACTCGCAACTTGCGAGTTTTTTTAATTCGGCTTTATTTTTGCTGCTTGTTCGAGCAGGACCTAAAAGGTCAATGCCGATATAAAAATCGGGCAGCTCTTCGCTGGTTTCTTCCGAAGGAAAACTGCACTACAGCTTAAAAGACGAGAACTGTACTTTGCAGCCAGCTAAAAAAAAAAATGCTCACGTCATCTTATTTACGCACGGGCGTGCGTAAATAAAGATTTTGTTCATAGCGGCTCAATAGAACTTATATAGGGCAAGCACGCGCGCTATGTTATAACTTAATTTTTCCCGATATATGTTGGTAAGCGTTGCTATTGGCAGAAGTCCTACTTTCAAGATTTAGCATGAAACACCAGTTGTTTTAACATGATGCAAATTTGCAACTTTTTAAATTGAGTGGCTACGTAAAGTGACAGTTTCATACACACATACAAAATATTTGTTACTGCTAAATACAACTCAAACAAAATGAAAAACAATTATGCTCAGTAGATTTTGTTTACATAGAACAATATTTTACTCCAACCAGGTATCACAACTGGGAGAGGCAGTCCACGTTAATTTTAGTTAGTTTTTCTAATCTTCTTTTAGCTTACTGGATTTACACATGTATGTTTACTTTGTAATGATTTCAGTGACCTGCATGTGAACTACCTGGAGCAGCTATTTACACTACAAACATAGCATTTTCATTTCAACAACACCAAAGGAACACAAACCTCATTTATGCACACTGCAAGTACATCTGCTATATGCGCCTTGAAACTCTATCAAGGGAATAATAAATATAATATTAGGCAGTATTTAGCAATACAAGTGGAACCTAGTAGATGGACTTGTTTACATCTGGAATGCCTGAAACCAGAAAAAAAAGTCATGATGCACAGCTTGTGCTAGACACCAGGAGGGGAGAAGGGGTGAGAAAATATTTCTTTCCATACACAGCAACAATTCCCCCTGGAAAGCCAGAAACACATGCAGGAATCATGTTATAAATGGCTGGTACTTGGTATCTTGTTATTCTTGTTGGCAAAATACTAATGCCATGTACAAAGAAAGCGTTTTCAAAATTACTGTAAAGGATTGTCAAAAAAGAAGCCACCTAATTATTCACATACCTTCTGTACATACGATTACCACATTGTTTCGCCTCATTCAGTCTTTTTGGCATAGAAACAGTTTGAATGGCATACTTCAACAAACACAACTGTCATTTTTTCTTTTTTTTTTTGCAGGTGTTGTAGAGTGATACAAGTCAACTAAAAGAACCATGTGAGATTAATCACCTCAATGTTGCTGGTCCAATTTAACTGGTATGGTGAACATAGAGGAGATAATGATAGGGTGTTGACAAAGAGGAGTGAAAAAAAAAAATGTGTTCATTCCCAAAGAAGTTTAGGACGTTTCGATTTTTTTCTCTCTTGCTTTCGACTTATTCTCAAACTCCGAGCTTGCTCTTGTACACTCACCAAATTCCTCCACAAAAGACAGTGCTGGGTACCGTACACTACCTTACTTCTTAGCAGAAGTTCCTCCTATGTTAATCAATCTATGGGCTACTGGAGTGACCACAAGATTTGGCTTCACTTCTATGCAAATTTATTTACCTGTATCAGTGTACCACGATTGCCATCCCAAAACTGAGTATTTCCAAGAGAATCTCCTGTGATAATTACAAAACTCCTGATTGGGAAAAAAGAATACTATCATTCAAAGCAAATTTTTCTTTCTTTTCATTGGCCAAGAGCCCACTACGTGACCTGCAAATAACTGCCTACAAATAACGGTCAGCTCATGCGCAATGCAGTCCAACTGTGTTTGGCTGCAAATAATATTCTGCACATGCATAAAGGAAACCGTGCCTTTCTGCTTCTTGTGATCGCTCTTGTGTGAAAATGGCAGATCGTTTCGCTTAACGAGGATATTCATTAAAAAAACAAACTTGGTGATCGAATGATAAAACAATTATATATCGGTGTCTCGCAGATCAATTATTTGCCTCAGCCGCTCGCCACAGACAAATCACGATATTTTGCTCAACCTTGTCCAATAATTGTTGATTATTTGGTTGTAGAACATAGAATAATTAAACCAACATGTTTAACTTCTATTTTGATTGTGTCCTGTTATGTGCAAAACAATACAAACTTCGTACAAATACTCACTACAAGTATAAGTTACAAAATAATTGCAAAGAAAGAGTAATAAGTATAGCATTGTGAATTTTATTCACTCTTCTGAGATTTTTCTCCCTAACTTCACCTAACTGGATCAAAAATTCTTCCCAAACCCTGATGACATTTGAAGAATAGATTGCCTTGGAGATACCTCAACAAAGGCACATATTGTCTTAATTCTTTCTGGATGGTGACAGACACATTTTGTTGTTGAATTAAATGAGCTTTTGATTGCATTATATTTTCCCAAACTTATTTTGAAAGCCAAACATTTTAAGTTCATTGTCTGAACCAACTTAAGAGCAAAATGGTTCCTCGGTTTAAAGTTGAGTTGAAACAACTGGCATTGAGGTGTGAATTTGAAACTATTTTGAAAGAAGTGTTACAAGACCACTTTGTGCCCATTTCCAGTTCCGGTTGAGAGCTGACTCAGTCAGGCTGCATGTGAAGTCCATTAGAATCTGTCCAGGTGTATTGGACAAGTATGACACCATCTTGTTAATGATAGAAAAGCATGCAAATTCAGTAGAAGTTCTCGCCAGAAAAAAAGGAGTGTAGGAACTTGTTTAAGCATCTCAAATTGCAGCCAGTGTAATTCCTCTTGAAAACCTACATGTATTCGAGTACGCCATTACCCTTGTCGGGAGAAATTTAAGTACTTGTGAGTTATAAGACGCAGCAAATGCAGCAATCTCTGGTGGTGGCTCAGGGGAAAAAGCATGTGTTGCTTGTGTGAAACTGGCTTGAGAAACTGAACCTGGGTTGGTCCACCAACATCAAGGTGTCTCGATCAAGTGCCTGCTGTGAAGGGAATTCTTAGCTAAAAATGGAGCCTTGTTGAAGCAGGTTATGGTTATATCCACAGTTTAAAGCCTCCAGGTTTGTGAAGGCGTACAACTCGTAATCAAGATGGCAAGACCAGTCCCATATGCCCTTAAAGAAAAACTTCGAGCTGGAGCTTCAGAGACTGGAGGGGAAAAGAGATTATTTACGAAGTGAGCCAAGAAAGATGGTTCAATGAAAGTGTGTTGAAACTACAAGTTGACAGTAAACAATTGCACTGATATTGACCAGCACCCTTTGAGATTTGTTCACAACATTGGATATTTAGCAAGATTTGTTCATCTCATGCCTTTCAGCAGGTTTAGTTGGATATAGATTCCCAGAAGTACCTGACCACACCCACAAGGGGTTGTACCATTACAAATGGCTACCCTTTGGAGTCTCCATTGCACCACCTATTTCTCAAAGAATTATGGATCAGCTTCTGTAGGATGTAAAGCTCACAGTGTGCCATTTAGATGACTTCCACGGTTCAGGAGGATCCGCAGAGGAACATTTGGCAATTCTAGAGGAGGTTTTTAGGTACCTAAAAGAACATGGAATCACTTTGAATCCTGCCAAGTGCACGTTATTCCAGTCAGGACTAGATGTTCTTGGACACTGGATTGGCAAAAGTGGTATTTGTCTCCTCCTCAGAAAATGATGTAAGCATTGATGCCAAGAGTCCTAGCTACTTAAGTCATACAGTTGAAGTCATATCTGGGGCTTCTCAACTATTGTCAGTGCCAAGTTTTGGCCAAATCTGGTGATTACATGACATGTCACCTCCATGACCTTTAGCAAAACGATTGACCTTTGAAGTGGATGGAGGGGTGTAAAAGTGTGTTTGTAAAGAGCAGGAAGCGGTTACAAAATTCTCCCTTGATGGTCCAGTATAACCTCAAGAATCCACCTCAGATGGCCTGTGATGCATCATATAATCTCCTATGTAAAGGAGAATGGTGAGGAAAAGCTAATTACTTTTGGCTCTCAAGCTCTCATGGCTAGTAAGTGTAACCATTTCCAAAATAATGGTGAGTAAGAGGCTATATCTATCATGTTTGGAGTGAAAAACTTCCATTCCAACATCACGGATCATCAACCGCTGGTCATAATTTTTAGGCTGAAGACTGGCTTACCCCTAAGCCCTGTCAAGGATGCAAAGGTGGTCTTTAATTTTAGTGGCTTACCAATACAAGACTGGGTATAAAAGTTCACTGAAAATGTGTAATTAGCACTTTTGACTCCATCTCTGGCATTTAATATAGGACGGTGTGGTGTGTGTTGTGAGGTTTCTGTGTGGTTATCCCTGCAAATTATCATCTTTGCCTGTTGGATGACTTACACCAAGAGCATCACAGGATCATTATGTTGCATTACACATCCCCAGTGACAGTCCAATCAATCATTAGAAGACTATAGCTATTCCTCTTCTTGACTCCTTAGTCATCCAAATGCAAGATCGATTTTTTGATGAAGACCGCAAGGCCGGCCATTTGCTTTGACTAGTGCCATCGATTACACAAATAAATATGGCACTGAAGCTGGATAATGAAGTAGAGGGCATACTTTTCTGGGAGAAAGACATTCCATTTCCCAAATCCCTTGGAAATGAGGTATGAAGATGGAAAACACTCTGGCAGTCAACAGATTGGGAACTTCCAAACAATCTTTTACTAACACTTGTTGCTTGTGATGAACATCCATCGCCATCTAATCATTGCCTGCACCTTACCGATCACAAGAAGCTGAGTAATTGTTTTCACTAATAATACAAATCAAGACCTCTTCAAGGTCAGCAATGTCCGAAGAGCGATTCTCTCATCTCGCAGTGATTGCCAAACACTACTGCGAGAGATTTGAGGCAGACGATATGCCAATCCTTTGTAAAGGCTCATGCAAGAAGGCTCTTTCACTCTGTACTCTTAGTCCTTGATAATAGTGCCTCAAATTCCTCTGAAAGCAAAATGACGAAAATCTACATAACCCTAACCCTACCCCTCCCCCCTCCCCCATTTTCTTGGCCCTAGGACGTTTGCCTTGAACTCTCATACTTACAACGTCCTTTTTCAAAAAGTCCCGGATCAGCCCCTGGTTTGGAGCTGAAGATGTGGGGCTAAGAGCTGGACCAGGGTTAACCTAGACATTATTAGAGAGCAACGCCAGCAACAGAGCTAGTGAAGTCTGCAGGACCCCGCACATCCAGAAAATGCTGATGTTCCAAGTATTGCTTTGATTACCGACACAGTGATAGAAAACAGTAGACATGTGCACACATAACCTCTAGCGATGTATAAAATAGCCGTTCGAACGGCTCTGGCTATCCGTTTGAAAAAGAAATGTCATCCGTTCGAATGACCAAGGCTATCTGTTCGATAAAAAATTGCCATCATGATCAGTTTAAACAGCTTGGGCTATCCGCTGGAAAAAAAATGCCATCCATTCAAACAGCTCAGGTTTTCCGTTCAAAAAAACTGTCATCCGTTCGAAAGGCTGGGGCTATCCAGCTCGAAATAAATTGTCATCCACTTGAACAGCTCAAGTTATCAATTCAAAACAATTGTCAGCCGCGCTACTGTTCCAAACCACTTTCAACCAAACTGTTTGCGCAAACTTGTCAAAAAATGTAAGCTTAAATAATTCTTCTAAGCGTTGTTTACCATCACCTCATGAATTTTCACCGTACATTTTCTGCTGAATAGCCATCTTTGCTTTCATAACACTTGATTATCGGTGCACATTTTATTCAAGACTCAGTTATAATATTCAAACATTTCCCGAACAAGTTATGTTTTGATCTATCAAATGCTTTTGACAGTCTGGTATCTCCAGTGGGAACACACTCCCACTGTCAATGAAATTTGCCTTAATCATGCATGTTTATTAGCATCATCTTCCTTCACCATCTCCGGGAAAATAATTAAAAGCTATTGCCACATTACAGATCTGAAAAATAAAAACGGTTCCTCGCATCTTCACAGCGACTTACATGTATATAATACACTTGAATGCACGTGCATATTTTGTCATTCGCTCGGCATCTTCAGAGTCTCACTCCTCCCTCAGCAGTGACCGAGCCATACACGCGTTTCTTTCAGGTAAACCTGAAATGTCAATGGACTCATCGACTTCCACGAAAAACAACTTACTTATTTACTGACTTTGCAGGCGAACTGTGCTAAGGAAAAACTTAATGCTGATGCGATCACAGCTGACCATTATTTTTGTTTATTTTCTGAGAAATGCTGGCAAAAGTGTTGACCAATCAGAGCATGCCATTTACAAAAGTGCGATTTCAAAACAAAAATAATTGACTGCATTGCATCAACGTTGGCAATCGGCCTTTAAAATTATGACTAGCACTCGGTTCGTTTTGTGTTATACCTTAAGACACCAACATCTCAACCAGAAGCTTTAAAACATAAAAAAGTCAGGAAAAAGAGTAACCGCTAACAGTAAAAAACTCCTTTCACCTGGTTTATTTAACATAACTGTTTTTAGTACTTTGCTTTGTTACCACTCACTTTAAAAGAGCAAAATAAAGTTGTACCTTGTTATGTATACAGCCCATATAAGAGTGCTTCTGGACTGAACTTCATCCAGTGTAATCCTTAAACTGCATTGCCCTAGTTAAATAAAATAAACTGAGAGTCATTTAAAGCTGGCAAAGAACCTTAAAATTTGACCATGGATACCCAAGCTAACAGTCTATGAATGACTGGAAAAGGAGGTTCCACACAAAAATTTAAATGTAGGTGACATCAAACACGGCAGGCAAATTCCTGGATAAGACATACACCAACTGCGTATGGGGCTCTCATTCCTTCCATTGTCAAATTTATTTTTAAATGCAGTTAAATGCAATTCAACGGAGTTAACAACAAGGAGTGCTAGTTTCACCCTGCTGTCCAGCGGTGTGTGCGAGATGCGCACGTACCAAGATTCATCATGCTCTGGAACCTGTGTGCATCTTAACATGGTCTAGTGCATATAGCGTTCAGCCATTTTGATGTGTTCGGCAACTTTTAGCGTGCTTTATTCAGTGTTGGAGCAACGTTGTGACTTGTGCTTCTCAGTGTTTTTTTGAGTAATTTCCATGGGTAAGGCAAATGAGCCACTCCACCAACAACAGTGTAGTCGCCATGTTGGAATCACATGGGGATCCTTTGGTTTCATCACCTTCCAACACTAGTTCTTCACCTCGTTCTGCTACAGCGACATCCTTGTCTTCCTTTATCCTGTCTCAAGCATTAGGTTAGTCTTTACCGCAAATTCTCTTGGTGACGCAGAACCATTCTACTTCTCTCAGAGTAAGGATCACCTTAAGATGATGATCAATGCTTTTGTTACGTCATGCTTGGATTATTGTAACAGTTTATACTGTGGCTTACCCAAACGGAAATAGACAAGCCACAACGTGTTCAGAACTGTGCCCCATGTTTGGTTTCAGGAACAAGAAGATCTGACCATATAACTCCTATCATGAAAGACTTGCACTGGCTTCCTATTGGCCGGTGCACGCACCGATTTTAAAACACTGCTTTACACATTTAAAATTTCAAACGATTTAGCTCCTTACTATTTGCCTTCACTCCTTCTCAAATACCAGCCGGCTCATTTTCCCCGCTCATCTAATAGATTGCCTTTCCAAATTCCTTCTGTTAATAAGGTGACTTATGGACACTGCTCATTTTCATATTATGCACCGAAAATCTGTAACAGTCTACCGAATCATATCAAAAACTCTGAATCTGTTTCTAGTTTTAAGCAACATTTGACAACTTTTAGGAATAATTACTGTACATAGTTTCATTTACACTTTATTTACTACTGAAAGTGCATTGAGAATTCTTTAAATGCACCATAAAACCTACTATTATTATTGGACAAAAGGACTCATGAACTAGCCATGGTGGTGAAAGACATTTGTGCTTTAAGGGACTCATTCGAGCCCTGATTGGATGAAGTGCGACGGAAATTTGCATGGACCGAGATTAAAAACTCTAGTGTTAACAGATATAAGTCAGAACAGTTTAGAACTTGGAAGGACTTGGACAGAGAGACAATTTTCGTTTATTCGATTAATAGTTTTTGAATTCGCTTGGTAGTTTTTCTGTGAATTTGAATTCGGTCAAATTGTAGAATTTGTAGCTACGAGTTTGTGTACAATTTTTGAATATAGTTCAATCTCATGAACATTTCTAGTAGCAGAGCGAGGTTTATTGCGGTCATGTCAGTGAACGGCGAAGTAGGGGATGACGGCGGTGAGGAGGCAACTAGCGGCGAAATTGAGGAGCGAATAGAGGACTTTAAACAGGACAAAGTTAGACAGAAATCATCCTTTACTCGGATAAAGAACAAATTGCTTCGCATGCTGGACGAACAAGATTATCCAAGCTGAAGAGAGATAAAAGAAATGTGTCACCAACTCAGCGATGTTCAGGAACGTGCTATGGAAACTATGCATCGTCTTTCAATGGAATACGCGCTCCTTAAGGACAGACAAAAAAGGAAAAAAGTCGTCGAAGAGATGGACAAATTGGAACTAGAATTTTTGGAGGTGAACGAGAAAGCACAAGAGTATTTAGATGCCCATAAAGATGAGTTATCGAGTCTGGAAACCGAAGCGTCAGAAAACACCGAATTACAGAAAGCGTGGCAAAGAAAAGCGCAGAACAAATTCGAAGGGACGAAACTAGGCATAAAGAGAAGTTTGATGATTATAAAGAGTCATCACGGGAATTAAATCGTCATTACAAAGAGACATTCGACTCTGGAGGTCGAAAATTTAGGAAAGAACCGTACGAAGAGCCAACGCTCAGTTGGAATATGTGGAATCAACTAAAGAGAATTTCCATTCCCGTATTTAACGGCGATAGAAGAGCTTATGAAGGATGGAAAGCAGCGTTTATGGCATGCGTTCATCAAGCACCGGCCACACCTGACTACAAATTACTTCAACTCCGGCAGCATTTATCAGGAGAAGCCCTTAAGATCGTGGAACCTTTTGGACCACACCTGACTACAAATTACTTCAACTCCGGCAGCATTTATCAGGAGAAGCCCTTAAGATCGTGGAACCTTTTGGACATTCAGCCGCGGCTTACGAAGCAGCAATAGCTCTACTGGAACGCAAACGCGGCGGAGAAAGGCGAAAAGTAGCATTGCATCTCGACGAATTGGAAAATATCAAATCCCTTCGCCCGGGAAACCCGGGAGACATCGAACGATTTGCAGATTTGTTGGATGTAACTGTTGTAAACCTTAAAGAGGCTAATCGTCACGACGAACTCGGAAAAAGAACGTTGTACATTAGCTTATGCAAGAAATTAAACGAGGGGATGCTTGCCCAATACCATCGTTGGATATCCAAGAATCACTGCTGGGAATCAGTTGAGACCCTCGAGGAATTCATGTTACAGGAAGCAGAATTCCAAACAGTAGCATCGGAGACCATTCGAGGAGTAACTTCGTCAAACAGGAACGTTGATTCAAGACGTAATCAGAGCGAGAAGGCATTCTTTGGGAATGCTCAGGAATCGGAAATTCAGAAATATTGCCCCTGCAAAGTGTGCAAAGGACATCACGGACTTTGGCATTGTGACAAATTCAAAGATTTGCCAGTTCAAGAAAGATGGAATACTGCGAAACGCTTGAAACTGTGTTTTCGCTGCCTAGGAGGAGGCCACCGCGGTCACGTGTGTCAGGACTAGGGTGTGTGGAATAAACAACAATAAACAAAAAAGACAATCACAATAGACTTTTGCACGTTAGCAAAGAACAAACTCAAGCAGATCAAAGACAACCGGTTAAAACTGGACCAACAACAGACAAGAACGAGGCAGCTCACGGCATAACGAACACTAAAAGTGAAACAAAACCTGAAAATGAGAAAGTGTCATTGGTTCTTTTACCTCATCGGGAGCCTGGTGACAAGCAAGCAGAGAGATAGCACATGACTACAACAGCAGAGGGTACACAAACAGGCTTTCTTGCTCTGCAAACTGTTCCTATGCCCGTTGATGTTGAACTAGAAAGTTAGAGGCAATCGATTGGAGAAAGCATGCTAACAAGTCGCCACACCTGAGAGGCATCCAGTTCCCGAAACCTGGACCACACCCCCTGGTGGATATTTTAATAGGAGTTGATCACGTCGATCTGCACTATTCATTCAAGGATGTCAAAGGAAGACTAGGCGAGCCAGTGGCCAGATTAACCCCCTTAGGATGGACATGCATGGGATCTGCCAGCACCCAGAGAAGCGGATGCCTGCAGACCAATTTCACTCACACGTACTTTGTTAGAGAGCAGCAAGAAAACTCAGATGAGATAAGCAACCTGCTTAGAAGATTCTGGGAGATCGAAAATTATGGGACATCAACAGAGTTCCACCCATTGACTACAGATGAGAAAGCTTCTCTAGAGAAACTGGAAGAATCAATTGGATACGTTGATGGCAGATATCAAGTTGCAATTCCCTGGAAGGATGACGAGCCTGCATTACCAAACAATTACGAAATGGCACTGCGTCGAATATTAAACACTGAAAAGCGGTTGCTGAAGAATCCAGAAATAGGCGAGGCCTTTACCAACAACATTAACCAGTACCTTGAGAAGGGTTACATCCGCAGATTGGACCCCACAGAGAAGAGCCCTCTAAAGAAGTGGTACTTACCTCACTTCCCGGTTATAAGGCCAGACCAAACAACAAAGACTCGCATCGTATTCGATGCTTCCGCCAAATTTGAAGGAGTCTCCTTAAATGACGCCATTTACCAAGGACCAAAGTTGCAGAGAGAATTAACAGATGTTCTACTTTGTTTTCAAAGAAACCCCGTGGCATTAATGTGTGATACTGCTGAGATGTGTTTGAGAATTGAGGTCGCCCCCAAAAGATTGACCATATCAGCATTTCCTGTGGAGAACATTGAATCAAGAGAGAGCACCTGACGAGTACGAGTTCAATCGAGTTGTTTTCGGAGTTAACTCTTCACTGTTTCAAGCCCAATTTGTTGCTCAGACGCATGCAGAAAAACACAAAGACGAGTTCCCAATGGCCGCAGAGACAGTGCTGAAGTCAACTTACATGGACGATAGTATGGATTCAGTGGTAGACGAGAGTCGAGGTATCAAGCTCTACGAAGAATTAAATCAGCTCTGGTCCAAGGCAGGGGTGCAAACTCATAAGTGGCTATCAAATTCGACCAAGGTTCTCGAGAGGATACCTGTAGAGAGCAGACCGTCAGAAGTCCACATAACGAGCGATGGACTACCTATGGTGAAAACACTTGGTGTCACGTGGTTGCCAGGAGAAGACGTTTTCACGTTCAACGCCAACCCTCCGGAGAAAGACTTTCCGCTTACTAAACAGAATTTCCTCAAGAAAATTGCCAAGTTATTTGATCCGCTTGGGTTTTTAGCACCATTTATTATTCACGCCAAAATCTTACTTCAAGAAATGTGGGCCGCTGGGATGGACTGGGACGACTTATTCCTGGGAGACTTAGCCAGTAAAACACGTAAATGGTTCAAGGAGTTGGAAGATCTGCCTACCATTTAAGTTCCTCGATGTCTACGCCTAGGACAAGAGGAAGAAACGTTGTCGCAAACATAACATACTTTCGAAGACACATCACAAGACGCCTATGGAGCTGTTGTCTACTCAAGAGCAACCTATAAGAGCGCAGCAGTATCCGTAAGATTTGTTGCTGCAAAGTCAAGAGTAGCACCTCTTGCAGCTACAAGCATTCCTCGACTGGAGTTGATGGCCGCAGTTCTAGGATTGAGAATGACAGGATCCATTTCAAGAGTTTTGAACACCAGTTTGGATAAAGCAACTTTCTGGTCGGATAGCATGAATGTACTTTGGTGAATTAGAGGAAGAAGCCGATCTTTCAAACCTTTCGTAGCAAACCGTGTTGGGGAGATCCAAACTGCAACAGACCCAAAACAGTGGCGATACGTTCCAACCAACAAGAATCCAGCAGACTTACTTACGAGGGGACTTAAACTTTCAGAACTGACCAAGAACGAGAATTGGTGGACTGGAACAGACTTTTTGGCGCACGAGGAGTCGGAATGGCCAGTTAACAAAGTAGTCATAGAACAAAAAGCTGCGAAAGAAGGAGTAAAGAAGTCAAATTCAGAATTACCAGACCATTTCAATCATCTTTATGACGAGCGAGCAATGATTACTATAAACCAAGACGACCCATCATGGCGTTTAAACCCCAAACGTTTCTAAAGTTGGAAAAGATTCACGAGAGTTGTTGCGTGGGTCCGTCGTTTCGTGGATAAATGTAGAGGTCGCGCGAGACAGAATGGAGAATTAAAGCCAAGTGAAATCGAGGACAGCGAGAAGCCTTTCCTGAAGGCCGAAAGGAACTACCGAAGAACAGTAAATTACTTGCTTTTCGACCACGATTGGATGAAGAAGGTCAGATGAGGTGTGACAGTCGACTTAAATATGCAGAGTTCTTATCTCATGATGCTTGTTCCCCGATAATTCTTCCTCACAAGCATCAAGTCACAAAATTGATTGTGAAGTACTTTCACAAAGAGGGGAATCATGCAAGTGGAATGAATCAGACGCTAGTAGTCCTATCGACTCGATTCTGGATAATATCTGAACGTGAAGAAATTCAAGAAAGGGAGAAGGAGTGTAATGAGTGCCGCAGGCGGAAGGCCAAAGCTGCAAAGCAAATTATGGCACCTCTTCCACAGATCAGACTTCGGTTATCACTCCGACCTTTTGCGCAAAAAGCTGTAGATTTTGGGGGACCTTTCGTCACAATTCAAGGAAGAAGATCTCGAAGACAAAAGCGATACTTGTGCTTATTTACTTGTTTAGCCACAAGGGCGGTTCACTTCGAGATGGCCTTTGGACTTCACACTGATTCGTTCCTAAATGCCTTCTATAGGATGGTCAATCAAAGAGGACTACCCAGAGAGATATCTCACAATGGTACGAACTTTGTGGCGGCCGAGAGAGAATTGTGCGAATCGGTTGAGGCGCTGGATCAAAGCAAAACTGCCCAGTCAACAGCAAACAAGGGAGTAATGTGGCACTTCAATCTGCCACTAGCACCACACTTCGGGGTGTACACGAGACGATGATTAAAGCTGCAAAGCCGGCTGTGAATGCAGTATTGGGCAATGCAGACGTGACAGATGAAGAATTAACAACAGCATTCACAGGAGCAGAAGCGTTATTGAATTCAAGGCCCCTCACGTACCAATCAGCAAACCCTGAAGATGATATACCACTGACAACGAACCACTTTCTGATAGGTCATATTGGAGGTCAATTCGCGCCAGAATCCGTAGACAAAACCACTTACAGTCTCAAGAAAAGATGGAGAAGAGTCCAAGAGCTAGTTAGACATTTCTGGCATCGTTGGCTCAGAGAATGGATCCCAAGCCTCAGCAACAGAAGAAAATGCCTGAAAGAGGAACGAGACCTTGGCATTGGCCTCTAGGAAGAATCGTTGAAGTATATCAAGGAAAAGATGGTCATGTAAGAGTCGCGAAAGTCCAAGTGGGAAAGAGCCAACTGACCAGACCTATTTTGAAATTGTGTCCGTTGGAATTGCGAGCTGGAAGATGATTTACATGAATGAGACAGCAAGACGTTCGTTAATGAACTTTGGTGACCATGTCATCAACATCGATTTGGAGTTTTTTGTATTTATATTAATTTAGTGCGCCTAGAGACATTTTCCCCTTCTTTCGTATAGATAAAGTTGATATGCTGTGTCATATCAAGGAGGGAGAAAAGGACAAGAGGACTAATGAACTAGCGATGGTGGTGAAAGACATTTGTGCGTTAAGGGACTCATTCGAGCCCTGATTGGATGAAGTGTGATGGAAATTTGCATGGACCGAGATTAAAAACTCTAGTGTTAAAAAATATAAGTCAGAACAGTTTAGAACTTGGAAGGACTTGGACAGAGAGATAATTTTCGTTTATTCGATTAACAGTTTTTGAATTCGCTTGGTAGTTTTTTTGTGAATTTGAATTCGGTCAAATTGTAAAATTCGCAGCTAAGAGTTTGTGTACAATTTTTACTTCGGCGGAGCGCGAAGTAAAGGTTTCGCGACGCTCAGGAATGTATCAAAGTTACAATTTTTTGACAAGATTGGGCATGCAAAGTCTGTAGGTTTTCGGTTTTATTCGGCTATTTGACGAAGTGAGAGCCGAATTAATTCGAGATATCTCGAGATCACTTCGATTTCTTTGATTTATTCTTTAACTTTTCGAGGAAGAAAGAACTATTATTTTGGCTTTCCCGGGGTTTGAACCGACTCACCTGTGTGACCCGTCAGATCAGAGGAGACTCTAAGTAGAGGGATTAGCCGATTGCGCTACTGCGACCCAAGGTAGTTTGGGATATGAAAAATAGTTATGAAATGATGCACTAGTTGCGGGACAAGATTGGGCGTGCAAGTTCGTGACTTTTCGGCTTGTTTCAACTATTTCACGAAATGAGACCGGACTACTTCGTGATATCTTGAGATCACTTCGAGTTTAGTCTTTAATTACTCGAGGAATAAATAGAGGATATTTCGTGGCCGCGCAGAGATACGAAATTTCTCTTCGAGTGTTGAAAAACATTTCACGAGTGAGCCCTCCTTTCGAACTGTTTTATGGTGAATTTAAAGTTACAAAATGCTGCAAAAAGGCATTTTGTCTTTGTTGAGTGTTACGTAGTAAAATTTCTTTCATGCATTGCGTGACTTTCTCGAACGTTCTCTACGTTTTTGGATTATTCATGAATAATTAATTAGGGCATGTTTACATTTCAGCATGAGTCAGCAGATTTGCATCAGTTACTGAAATCATAAAATATGTCGAAAAGCTACTACTATTCGCCTGCTGTTTAGTATTTTCTAGAACCTTATGTCAAACGGTATACAAGTTCCAAGCGAGTTTTTTTGAAGAACTAATTTTTTCCCACGAGCTGGACTGCTGTGATTAGTCAAGTGTGACGAAGGTCGATTTTCAGGTATTGTGTTTACAAGTTCGCGGAAGCCGTAAGATATCTAAAGTTCAAGTTAGAGTTTGTTATTATTGGTAGAGGCTGTTTGGTTTTACTCAAAGTTCAAGTCAAGTTTGTGTTGGTGGATGCTGTGTTTTAAAGCTCTGTAAAGGCTATGTTCCTTTGGTGTTAAACTTCCTTGTGTTAATCCGACATCCCTGCGTGCTGATAGTCAGTGAATAATTATCCTCAAAACATTCGAACTCGTGACTTTGAGTTTTAGCCAATTCCATGCTAAACGTAATTGACTCCTTAATCAGTACATGAGACTGCTATGCTGTTTTTGAAGCCTGATGTGACTAAGAAAAATAGAGAATTGTTTTTTTAAAAGGATTTGTATGGAGTCATCAGAGCATAACTGGGCTAATATCTCGGAGACAATTTGTCCCGAAACGCTAGTTTTTGGCAAGTAGGCCTCTTAGATGTTGATCTTTTCAGAATATCCTGACAAATCCCATAATTTCACAAAGTAACACCTTACTCTTACCATATTTGATTTCTTACTATTCCTCCGCATTTACAATTAATTAGTTCCACAACCACGACGCCGAGGTGAACGCTCCGTAGCGTCTTGTTGAATATAGTTCATTCTCGTGAACAATTATTATTATTATTATTATTATTATTATTATTATTATATCCAGTACTCCCACTCGGCTACCCCAACTTGGAGTAAGCACCAGCGGCGTTAACATGGTGACCATCCCTCACAGTGGCATTTGTACATAGTGTAAATACGTAATGTCCTGTTCTGTCTGAAGACAGTTTGTTCACCGTTTCTGATAACGCTTCTCTTTCTGTTACTGATTTACCCGCCATGTGCCAGTTCACGTCTGTACATATTGTATATACGTCACATTCAGTTCAGGCTTCAAATGATTTGTTGCCAATGTCAGTGAATGCTGCTCTTTCATTTGAAGTATTACCTGCCCAGTGCCAGTTAATGACAGCCCATTCTCCTGGCTTCAAGTTGTTTTCTCCTTCCCTCAGTCTGTGCGTTAAGAACTGGTCCCTCCATCCAGGGTTACCCCAATCGATACCCACAAACTTCAGCATGAGTTATGCCTTCACCCCAATCAAGCGTTGGTGGACTATGTACATGTAATTTCTGGCTCTGGTTTTCGTCTTGGCTTCAACCCAGAGTCTGTCTCCTTAAAACTGGCAAGTCAAAACATGCCTACGGCATTTCTCCAGGCTTCGGTAATTGACCAGTATCTCCTCACAGAACTTGAGAAAGGTTTCGTTGCTGGTCCCTTCTCAATCTCTCCTTTAACAAACCTTAACATCAGTCACTTTGGAATAATTGCGAAGAAATACCAGTCTGGCAAATGGCAGCTTATTTTGTACTTGTCTAGTTCCCAAGATCATAGTGTTAATGAGGGTATTCCCAAAAACCCGTTTTTAGTTCAGTACATGAAGGTTGACAATATCATTGAAAGCATCATGACCCATGGTCGGGAAACTTGTTTGGCTAAATTTGCTGTAGAAAGTGCATATCATATCATTCCTTTCCATTCTCATCACCGTTACCTATTAGGCATGAAATGGTGGGGGGAATACTTCATCGATTTGGCCCTACCCTTCAGTTTACGTTTTGCTCCTTTCATATTCTCTTCCTTTGCTGACCTGCTTGAGTGGATTCTAAAACACAATTATGAAGTACAATTTCTATTTCATTACTTGGATGACTTCCATACCTTGGGCCCTCCTGACTCTCCTGTCTGCCAACAAAACCTGGATATCTGTGTTTGTCTGTTTTCAGAGTGGGGTATTCCCTTCCACCCTGGTAAGCTTGAGGGCCCTTCTACGTGCCTGACTGTCCTGGGCATCGAGTTGGACTCGATGGCCCATGGGCTAGCCTCCCTCAGGAGAAGTTTGATTGTACTGCTGCTCTTTTGGACACCTGCAGGTCTTTCAAACAGCACTGCACGAGAAAGGAACTGGAATATCTAATGGGCCATCTCCAACATGCTTGTAAAGTGATTCCCTGGCAATAAGAGGGGGTGGTAGGCCTACACGACTTTTACCTCAAGCCAAAATGCTGCTTATTCCAATAAAGTTGTTTTTATCTGCTAGGTAGATTATGCTCTGGAAGGTTCTGCATTTATACTGAGCAAACGTGATTTTAGCCGCATGTTTCACACTGAGAGGTCATGACATACATATCGATTGACTGTAGTTATTGTTTTCTGGTCGGCAGGATTTGCCCTCTGATACAACCGCATTTTCTTTGACCTCTTTTGAAGCGTAAAGCTTTTTTATTACGGTTGAATAAGGGTTCTAATTTTCTCCAAGGTGCCTTCTGGATCTGAACAACTAAGCGATTTTCTTTAGTCCGTGAGTGTAATGTTTTTCTGCAATGCTGTACCACGCTGGGCCCAGCTTGTCAGTTTTCTTTGGCGAATGTTAAACTATCACGGATAGTGACTTACAGATCCAAAATTATAAGAGTGAAGTGCAGCTTAAACTGAAGCTACATAAACTTACTATTGAGAATTGAATTGTGACTCCAGCTTAGTGTTTTTTTAAAGATAGTGTGAGTCTTTTGACTGGAGCGGGGAGTTCCTCCCTTGGTAATAGCTTTGAATAAGCCGTTAACAGTCCTTAAACTGTATTGTTATTGCCACAGTTTGTGATCAGGCAAGACCATGGTTTCGGTTCTCCACACGAACCTCATCAGTTGTCACCGGGTTGGCTTTGTGCTTAGTTGCTTTTGCAAGAGCAACTTTAGTTGTACTTTGTTGTGGCGAGAACGGTACAGCCGTTCTGTCTATTGAGCTTTGAACTTAACATAAATACCCACGTGGCGGAACGAAATTCTTGTTTTCTTTCTTTTGCGTCGAATGATTAATTTGCCTTTTGGCGGGATGACCACCCGATCAGGCTGAACCATGAGTTTCGTTTCGACCTTACCTGGTGGAGAGAATTTTTCCATTCCTGGGATGGTTTCAGTTTTCTACTTTTAATGCAGTGGGCACCTCTTCCTGACTTTCACATCTCTTCAGATGCTGCTGGTGTACGGGGTTATGGGGCCATTTTTAATGACCAGTGGTTTGTTGGTGAATGGTCCTCTGCTCAACAACCTTTGTCTATCGCATAAAAGGAATTAGTAAAATCCAACTAGTGGTCTATTATCAATGCTGCGTTCTGACAACGTTATACTATGGGCTGCCTGTTGTGTTGGCTTCTTTGGCTTCCTCAGAGGTGGTGAATTTAGAGTCAATAGTCCTTTTGATCCTTCTCTGCATTTGACTCTTGATGACATACAGGTTGATGCCCCTTTGAACCCTAAAAGTGTTTGCTTGTTTATCAAGTGCTTCAAGATAGACCCTTTGCGAAAGGGCTGCTTCGTCCTTCTTGGTCATGGTTCCACCCCTCTAAGCCCTGTGGTTTCCATGGTAAATTACCCTCACCTTCATGGACTGAGCCCTGGACCTCTATTTCTTTATCAAGATAGCACTCCTCTTTCTAGATCGAAGCTCTCTGCCTTCTTAAAATCTACACTACAGTCAAATTTCTCTGGTCATAGCTTTCGAGTTGGGACCGCTACTACTGCTGCCAGCCGAGGAATTCCTGACTATCTTAATAAAACTATGGGTTGCTGGTCAAGCAAAACTTATTTGCTGTATGTGCAGACTCCAGCAGACACGATTCTCTCAGTGGCTGGATGGCTCGCTTAGCAGGTATGGCAGTTATATACCCCTTTATGAGACTTGGTTGGGTGCCGTTGGATTTGGGCATTCTTGTTGGGGCTCAGATTTTCCCCCAGCCGTAAGCCCCTTGTTCTCCAGGCCTTTTAAGTTTGGCCTGGAGGTCCTCTGGCTTGGCGTGGAGGCTCATGGCTGGGACCGGTCTCCATCCAGGAGCTGGGTGCCAATACTGGAGGCTCCTGGGTATCACAGGCACCCAGCCTCCACTTACATGTAGCAACACAGTTGTTAAATGCAGTTAAATGCAATTAAGTGGAGTTAACAACAAGGAACGCTTGTTTCACCCTGCTGGCCAGTGGTGTGTGAGAGATGCGCATGTACCAAGATCCATCATGCTGCAGGACCTTTGTGCATCTTAGCAGGGTCGAGTGCATTTAGCGATCAGGCCCCAGTTGTTCAAAAGCTGGATAGTACTATCGATTGGATAAATCACTATCCAGTGGAAAAGTATTAGGGAAACCAATTGCGTTATGCACTGGGTAGAGATTTATCTGGTGGATAGCATTATCCACCTTTTGAACAACTGGCCCCAGCCATTTTGGTGTGTGCGGCAACTTTTATGCGCTTTATTCAGCGTGGGTGTATCACAAACATTGTGACTCAGTTTAAAACGGGTTCCCCCCCTCCCTTTCCACTGATGTTCTCAGTGTGATGGGTGCCTGCTTTCTTCCCTGCCTCGTGGGGACTCAGGGAGCGGTCTCCATCTAGGAGCTGGCTGCCAATAGTGGAAGCTTCTGGGTATCACAGGCACCAGACCTCAACTTAGCAACGCAGTTGTTAATAAATGTGTGTGGTTAATAACTGGTGCATGCGCCTTATCACCAACAATGAAGAAGAGATTGTCCCTGAAATTTGTTTTTTTTTTAACCATTGTTTAGGCACTCTTAAATAATTCTTTAAACTATGACATTGATGTGATTGGCGAGCAGCTAACAACACTTGAATGGTAACTGTAAAGGACTTCCATGTGGCTTATTGTAGTTTGCGAAACAAAATGGAACGAAACGAAATGAAAATCTGTAGTTTGCGAAATGAGAATCTGTAGTTTGCGAAATGAGAATCTGTAGTTTGTGAAATGAAAATCTGCAGTTTGTGAAATTTGGATTTTTGGCGCAGTAGCAAACGTAAGAACAATAGAGGAAAACTATCCCCTCAGTCGCCATTCAGAAACTCATGCCAAGGTTGTTATGAAGTTGTTTGAAGCCGCCAGCTGCTTTTGCTGAACTAGAGAAGAAGCTATACTTACGCCTGGATTGCTGTAATGAATGGCTCCTTAGCCTGTATTTGTAGCTAGTTACTTGTGATATTCTTTATGTCGGATAAACAGGCTGCAGTTATCTATCAGCGAATAGCTTTGCGATCAAGAAGAAACAATGACTTTCCTCCAAAGGGAATTCCTGCTGTCAAATGACACTTAAACAACAAAAACTTCTGCTGGAAATACTTTTTTTCCTGCATTTGTTTATCTATACAAAACGTTAAAGCCACCATGTTCGAAAGTAAACAACAAAGCCAAAATGATGTATTTTATCGGTTCGTTTGAATATCGCGTGACGTTTCTGGTTAAGATAAGGCGTTTCAAAGACCTCCGGAAGTGGACTTGGGCAGTGGTTCTTGGGCAAATTTTCCGGCAGATCGTCTCTATAAGAGTAATGACACTTATCAATATAAATGTGGTGGCGTCAAGGCATGTAAAAAGGGAAGAGGAGTTGCTTCCAGTTGCTGTCCGTCGCTCAAAAATGCCTGAGCTCAGAGGCAACGAAAACGTCACGCATTCCGCGCAATCTGAATTTTCTGGGCAAACGGCTTTTTGGGGGGAATTTTCTATTTAGAATATCCGAGTTGATGCAGCGAGAAAGTAAATTGTCATTTCTCTAAACTACAGATTGTCATTTCCCAAACTGCAGACTTTCATTTCGCAAACTACAGATTTTCATTTCGCAAACTACAGTTTTTCATTTCGCAAACTACAGATTTTCATTTCGTTTCGTTCCATTTCATTTCGTTTTGCTCCACTTCGTTTCGCAAACTACCGTAAGCCCTTCCATGTGTGTATGTGTATGTCTTACAAAGTGAATGGCCATGCTTATGATCTTGCAGCCAACCAAAATAATTAAGTAGAGATTTCAGGTAACAAAAAAAATCATAATAAACTATGTCTTTTACATGTAGTTGGTTTTTAAACAATAACATCTCATTACTTATACATTGTAATTTAAAGGTCTTTTTTACCAGAGCCAATATTGTAGACTCTAACTGTACTATCAGATGATCCAGTCACCATACTCTGGTCGCTCTGATGCCAACTGAGGCACAGGACTCTACCTACACAGTGAATAAGACACCAAATTTACATGAAGGTGTTAAGGCATAATATTATTTCTAAACTAGGGAATGTTTTCTGTTGCTCAACTCAGTTTTTTTTCTTTTAGGTTTTGAGACTTGCTCATTTTGCAGATTTGGCTCTTGCATTGATGAGCAATACTGAACTGTCATGTAAGTTTGCACTTTAAAATTCAATCAGTCAATCAATCGATCACATTCAGTCAATTATTTGTTATTCACCCTGGAGGCTTATTCACACTGTGCAAGATATTTTTATTAAAGAATTCTTCTAGTGTCTTTGTCGAGCAGGTGGTGCAGTTAGAGTAGTTGGTTTAGTTGCTGACTCAGTAAATTTGGCATCTTTTGTAATAGCTAAGGCCAAACACTTTTTACATGTATTCTGAATTGTTAAATCATCCATTCAAAGTACCCAAAATAACAATTTCATGTTAAAATAAGATAAACACTGAAAGAACATGAAGAAAAACTGAATGATCAAAACAAAACCCACTTGTCTACACCTGGTACATGTATACCTTGTTGCTGGTCAAAGGACTTCCTGTAAGTTAAACCATCATTTGTGATCTGAAATAACCTCACAGTGCCATCCTCACACCCCACCTATAGGTGGAAAGAGAACAAGTAGGTCACATGTGTTTTAGACACTTTGGGTCCGGTTACCATCCAAAATAATGATCCATTTGTTTCTCACCATCCTTTAAGTGCCACAAGACAGATGGCAATTTATAGGTCTACATGCTTCATATAAAGTCTTTTATGTTCCTTCTCTTTGCAAAACATGTAGGTGATGGGGCTACTTTCCCATTTGGTCATAAAAGTGTCATGAAGAGTATCATAAATTAAGTGGTCTTTGGGCCTTTGTGATCTGCGAAAGAAGCTCCTCTCCATATTTCAGTCAAGGAAATAGGGGGAATTTCTCTGACCACAAATCTGAGGACTGGTAAAATGATTCTTTCTGAGGACAGACTTTGTACCTAATTATATTCAGTATAACCTTGACTAGGTGCAACCATTTTATTCATTTATGACTTTTTAATCAATAATTTAAGGAAAGACTCTAGGTCATACTAACAAAGCCATTTATGTGAATACACTTTATTTAGATGTAGCAAGAACTTACAGCTAGATGAGATCTTTCATGATTAACTGACAGACACCACACTGCACCACCAAAAGAATCTACTGTTGTCTGTTGGGTAAGTAAAAAAGTTAAAAAAACCACTCACTCATAAATTGTAGAGTCAAAATCTACTATCTAGAATGCTCTTAGTAGCATTGAGTATTGCTTGCTTGGAGATAAGTTTTGTTGTCAAAGGCGCCGGTGCTGTTATACTACTTTTTCGTTTGGAAATTACAAAACGAGTGTTATATGTCATAATGCAAATACTTAAAACGTAAAAATTGCAAGGAGAGACAGGCTGTACATGTTAGCTTCACACTGGTGTGAAACCTTGGAAAACCTTCTGCCTAGTGATATTGCTCCAGTGAGGAGAACTCGTTCAGGGATTTAACACTAAAAAAATTGAACGATGATTTTTAGGAGTATCAGGAGCCCATGACTCTGTCAGTATAAATGTAGATAGCAGGGCTGCAAATAACGGACAGCAGGTTGCCGGTCATGTTGACCGGCCAAATATTTTTTAGCCCGGACAAACCCCGATTCTGGCCGGTCAAATAATGAATACTAATAATTTTTTTTGCCAAAGGAATATCCAATTATGCTGGCAATAGATCGTTATTACTACATTGACGTTCACATTTTTGACAGGAAATTGGTGAAAAATGCATTTGCGCGTTGTAGAGTTCCTTTCCGCAGTTTTCGCACGTTTTAATGTTACGTTCTACCTTGAGTATCATTGCACGACGGTGTCTGAAGTCTCTACAGGTAAAAAGTGAAGCGTAAATCCTTTTCAAACTCCCAAGGTTCAGGAAACGGAATACACATTCAGTTCAGGAAACTTTGGAAATTACGAAAAAAAAGAAAAAAAAATTAAATGGGTTATTTTACAAAATCTGCACACGCTTGTTTTACGTTGATGTTCCGAAATGAACATCGGTGAAACTTGATCTTTTTCCTTTTGCCTGGCACGTGATCAAAAGTCACTTCCTCAAAGAAGAATCGTCGCTGATATTTTCGGCAAAGAAGTTGATATGCATTAGCGAGAAGTTTGTTCCACAAACAGCGCGTTGATGATCAGAAGTCAATAAATAAATTTGGGTCATCGCGCAACATTTTATCGCAAAGGGCTCAAATGTCAACAGAAATTTGCATAAAGTTGTTTACAAGAACGAGAATCTAGCGCCGCGATAGACGATGGCCTTCCCTCTTGAGTAGCTTAAATTTTTATCAGACCATTCTGGAATTGATTCTGCAAACGAGATTCATGTTCGACATGAAAGAAATTATTATTAATCGATGCGCTACCATTTATTCCCGGAGAAACACAGGACGACCTGTTGAATTTTAATCACGTAAATAAAATAGAGGCAAGACATAAAGTGTTGAGATTAAACATGAAGTTGAGTGAGGTTCTACTTTTACGCTTACATGCAATCTTTCATTCACTGCCTCTATATTATTTGCGAACGTAAATTTCATGCACGTTTGCCCGTAAAAAATACATGACAAAGGAAATCAACTGTTAGACAGGTAGTTGAAGTTGCTTCCAGTAGTAAATACTTGATATCTCAAGTATTTATAGAGTGCAACATGACTTCACATCTTAACTGCAAAAATCTATCAATTAAATACATACAACAAACGGAATCTATTTAATCATAGCGATCCAGTCATTGTAACAATATTCTGAGAAACATAATGCCTCAATACACCACAATACAGGATTCCCCCGCTATAATATTTCCTCATCCTACTTGGGTTATTTACTTTTTTATACGCGTGCATGTCATGCATAATTACACGAAAAACAAAGGCCTCGATTTGGGAAAATTCACATCATCGCCAAACTTAACTTACATGCATCATTTCAGTCATTGCCGAAATAAACTGCATGCTCATCATGAGACTCATTTGCATACAACGAAAGTTGTCATGATTCTTAACCCCAGTTTCCATGGTCTTTGCTAGGAATACCTGGCCTACAATTTAGCTGCCACACAAAAAAACGAGAAAAAAAAAAGAAATACCTGCATTTTAAGAGTCTTGCTCTGCTAAAGCAAGCTCAACTAATTACTCATAATTTACGCACTAAACAACTGCAATAACGTTTCTTACTACTATTTTACACCACTTGTAGTAGCACACAAATGCAAATGTTCTAAAAGTTTCAATCTGAAAAGTGAGTGCTGACAGTGATTCCGAGGAGAGCTATAATATTGGCATTTTTTTAAAATGAACTTGTATGGAGAAGAGTATTAAACTTTCCCTTATTATTGTGTGTACATAGATATTTATTAGTAGATAAATACCCTTGGAAATAAATTGGTGAGATCCCATTCAGTAATATCAGCTTTGAGTCCTGCAGTAAAAAGTCTCCCCTTGCACCAGCCCAGAGCTTCCACTGACAGACCATTACCACCTGGAATTACCTATATTTTACAAAAAGATTCAAGCAATTGCCTGTCAATTACAAACAAGACTGATATGCAAGTTAACTACCCCTGGCCAGGCTAGTACTTTATTCATACTGAACTAGAAAAACTTATCTTGCAAACCCTTACAAACTAAGCCCTACCAGGGGGTGACCAGCCCAATTGTCCTTCTGTTTTCTCATGCATTCTTCTTTTTTTGGTTCAATGTCTTTTGTGATTCTTAAATTAATTTTCATTGCAAAGCATATTCAGCATTATTTCATTGCTGGATGGAAAAAAGGTAAGTTTGCAAGCATGTTCAACAGCCAATTGGTGCACAGAGTTGAAAGCAGTCTTTGATCCATCAGCAGGGACGGAACCAATTTGTTGTGGGTTTGCTTTTGCGTAACATGAATTCAAAGGTAGATTCCATGAAAAGGTAAGGTTTTGATGGTAAAAAGCTGAACTGAAATGCAGACATAACCAGCAAAGTAAGCACACTCATCTATGACAAAAACATTCGTTTATCTCAGTTTTCACTCTAATTTTGAAGCTACTGGTCCAAATTGCTTTCAATCAATGTTCTTTGTAAAATACTTCTGTCATGAAAATTTATCACCAAAAGCTTTTCTTGATCACCAACGTGGCCACAAAAACAGTCCAAACAACAGAGCTAGTTTAAAGCTTGATGATGTCCTTGTGGTCCCCAACAGATATATAGCAAATTATTCAATAAAGGTTGCTTTGGGCATTGGGAATTAGCAGTTGGGTGTTGGGCATTTAAGCATACAGAACAATGTAATGATTTGCCTCAGTGACCACCAAACAATAGCTTCCTAATGCCCAATTCCTAATGCCCAAAGCAACCTCCATTGAATCAGCTATATACATTTGTAAATACACTGTACAATGGAAATAATTATGTATGGGCCAATTGAGTCTGCTACCGTACTACCCATGCAAAATTCTTGTGAGAACATGATGGTTGCCTGTTTCAACAATCTACAAGACTAGGAAACTGTTGTGATACAAGCAAAACAAAATTCCAAATGATTTTTGGCCATTGTGAACAACAACTGGAAAGAAAAGGTAGAGCTCAATATGAAAATGGTGTTGTAAGTTGTGAGAGAAAAAAGAAATATTAATATCTTCAAAATGTGTGGTTCCAGAAAATATCCATACCCCACCCCCCACAGAAGGGATTGGATTTTCCAGGGGGGAGGGGGAGTCAATTTGCCTCATTTTCCAGTGGGGACGGGGGGTCACCATAGGGAAATATTTCCAGAGGGTTCTTGTGACGCGTAAGAGAGTAATTACAAAGAAAAAACACAAAACTTTACCATGACAATTTATTTGTGAAGATATAAAACACAACGAAAGTGGATTAAATGGACATAACAAACACATTTTGTCAGTCCCTTGGCGTGACCTCTCATGCGAAAACGTTCCTTACGGTTTGCCGTTTTCGAACAGATTTGGTATCCGTTTGAACAGCTCGGGGTGTCCGTTCAAAAAAAATTGTCATCTGTTCGAACGACTTGGGCTATCCATCTGAAAAAAGTCGTGATCGGTTCGAACGGCTTGGGCTATCCGTTCGAAAAAGAATTTGTGGACCGTTCGAGCTACCGAAGCTATCTGTTCACAGATAAATTTTAGCCGAGTTTCCGTCCCAAAACCATTTCGTCATTAGCCACTCACGTCGAACGATCTGTTATTCTCTGGGTCACGCACGTTACGAATTTTGTTCACAAATGTATCATATATAAATAGTTACGCATCTCTGCTCCTTTAGAGCAATCTTTGCTTCCACATTATCAATCGATTATCGACAGTATTGACATACTTTTTAGTCAATACTTAAGTTGTTTTTTTTTTTCAACAAGTTTCCCAAAAATAATATTTTTTGTCTTTTACGCTTTTGTAGTTTATGAGCCAGCGGAACAAAACTTCAGTTTCCTTACATGTTGAGAACACAAAACATGAAAAATAAATTTTTTACCTGGTTGAATTTCTTCTTCTCTTGACTGTTTCTCTATCACAAAGAAGTTACCGAGTCTTTTCCAGCACGTTAAACTTTGACAATTTTCTTATCAATGAAATTGGTGACGCGCAATTTTACCGCAAACTCAAATATGCAAATTTGGTAGAACGAAATTCGATACTCACACTATCTTATCGTGCGACAAGGTCCTGATCTCTTTAATTATACCTCTTTAAGTGTTGCTTTCTTCTTGACGCAGTGCGTGAAAAGTACAGTTATGTTCGCTAGGTGATCTTGCATTTCATTTGCAGAATTGTAGAATTCAACAGAAATTACATGAAACGCACAAAATTTGTCTGTGACTTGAGGGCAAAAGTTCTCATATTAAAGGAATTCACTTGTCTGTTATACAATTCAACAGAAAATACATGAAACTCACAAAATTTGGCATCCTAGTGAACAAAACTACTTCTTTGTTCATTTGAATTAGAGATAGCAAAATTTCCAGGGGGTGTGCGAAAATGTTGGAAATTCCGGAGGGAAGGAGGGGGGGTAAATTTTGGGGGCCAATTTTGGAAAATCCAGAGGGGAAGGGGGGGTCAAACAGCAAATCCCTTCCGTGGGGGGGGGGGGGGTATGGATATTTTCTGGAACCACACAATAGTAAAATAAGCAAAGACTACTGAAGCCATAGAAGACATTTGAAGAATAGCTGGGTCAAAAGGGCATAAAAATCAAATAAATAAATTACTTATATGTAACAGGTAGAAAGACATAATTATGCTTACAAAGCAAGTGCACCTATACAACTGTACAGCATGCATAAAATTATACTGGTAGCTAAGCTGTGGGCTTGGCTAATCTACATTTTTTAAACACCTAATCAATACTATTTTTATTTATTTTATTTGATCTTATCTTAACTACATGTATAAGGCAAAAAATAAATAGCTTGGAATCATAAAATCTAAGATTAAAATTTAGAGTATATCAGATTGAAAGAAAGGGTGGTAGTACATTAATACTATTGATCATTTTTTGCCAGAACTACCAACTCACAGTTTCTTGGAACCAATCATCTTTGATATTCCAGATTTCTACACTACCATCTGACCTGAAAAGAAAAATAGTAATACAATGACAATAATTACAAGCAGGGCTGTTAGGGAATTTCAAGACAGTTGCCAGATGAATATGCCCTTAGTAAGTGTCGTTTTCGTCACCTAGGAAGGTCTTTGCGTTCTATTTTTGTCTTCTTTTTTTTTTATTCCTTTATTTTTCTTTTTCTTTTCTTTTCTTTTTCTTTTATAGGGAAATAGCCAGGGCAGGGATCATGCTGATAGTGGCCAGGAGAAACAGACAAAAAGCAATGAACATTCCAAATAATTAAGTTAGGCAGGAGATACTGGTAAATACAATACTGTCTTGCTCCTTTAACAGCCATCTCTCAAGCTTCCCAAAAAGGAGTAGCTAGACTTGGTCCTTGCTGATGTTTAGTCCTCATGAGGACCTGCATACAACTTTTTTTTGCACACCACAGGACGCTGGCATTGTTACGGATGCTAGTGTGTGAGTGACAAGCAATAAACTTCCTACTGCGAAAAGCAACTGATTAGTTTCTTTACCATTTGGTCCAATCATCAGTTGTCAGTTATTCCATAAAGCGTCACATTTTTTAACAAGATTAAGGCAGAATCTGGCAATAGAGTAATTGAGAAGAGATTACAATTTAACATACGCCAGAGATTTGCGTTCTTAGCTCACGAGTTATCCAGAATAATCACGCGTGGCCTACGACTCAAGCGATGTCTTTCTGGTCTTTGCCAGTATTAAAATGTAGCGTAGTGCCATATTGTTTTGAATATACGTATTAAGATCGCAGAACTCAAATAGAATCGGACGAATGTTGCTACATAAAAAGCATTGATTCAAAATGTTTATTATGTAAAACCCGCAGTCCATGAACAAACACCATACTACTCATACTACTCATCATAAAGGAAAGATGGATGCCATAGCAAATTGTAATAATTGATCTCTGAGGCTTTGTGTGTGCACATTCAACAAATTTCTTTGGCGTGAGCTTGCTTAACTGCAGTTTCCGCAGTGAATCGTGTGTCACGCATGCGCTGGCGCGTTGCGTTCATATTTTTATGGCATCTCTCTGATGGAATCTTGTACATTCAATGCACTATAGTTAAAAATTCAACCAAAACAATGGAAATAATAATTGATTTTTTCTTTATATGGAAGTAGTGTGACATTATGATTTGACCTCTGATCGAATACATGTAAAGCCAGCATTGCATTCTTGAGATGTAGATTTAGATGACATCACGAGAAGAAGATGGTCTTCCTATGCCTTCAGAATGTTTCTGAGCCTAATGACAAGTCATTACGATTAATGTGTAGATGATCTAATCCGACTGCATTTGTTTGGTGACTATTATGCATGATTTGCTGTTAATGATGTAAAGCGTGTGCAAACAGGCTACATAAAAAATTTCCGCTATTTAATGACGACGGTTTATGAAATACTGTTGTTAGTAGATGAAGATATGATAGTGGAGGTAGAAAAGACTAAGCGATCAAATGGATTTGATCGAATAGTGAAATCGCCATCCCGCCAAAACGTGTCCAAAGCCTCGGCCACCAAAAATTACCAAATCTCGCCGCGGCTGCCGCTATTTAACTCTTTATCCAGTCAAGAAAAAGCTATGTACTGCAGGATTTTAGAAAATTAGGTATGGGAATGGAAACAGGGCAGGAAACTTGGGCCGTCCAAACGTCTGGGACGGGTAACTTTTCAGTTCGGACAAGGAAAAACGTGAACCCAGTTGTCCGAATGGACAACTGAGTTGTAGAGGTCCAACTTAAAAAAAGTCAAGAAACTATACTTACCTGTTTTCTTTGGATATATAATAAAATATTCTTTCCGTAATTAATAACCTAAGTGCTCTAAAAAATAAGTAGCTCTTGCAGAAAGTAAAATAAAATATCATTTTGTTTACGTTGGGTGTTTGATTTCGTCGTGCGAGGTGCCGCCATTAAATTCTATGTGAGTCCTGCTGTACAACATAATAGCAGGCTCACGATATCGCTCGTGAAAAAAAAAAAAGCAGCAGTAAAAGGAAAAGGCACTTTGTTTCGGCATCTTGCAGTGGACATTCAAGCATTGCAAAGGGGAAAAATGACAGTGCTAGTGGAGCAACAGAAATTGTAGTAGAAGGAGAGGAAGAGGAAGAAGAAATTCTACCGCCACTTCCCGAACTGCCTGAATAAACACAATGACTAAAACAAATGTATCAAAAGATATGTTTTTTCAATTTGTGGAGTTCTGTTAGTTTTAATTCTACGAGCTAAAATGAAATATGAAGTTTATATATTACCCTTTAGTATTGTTGTGGTTGTCTATTTTTGGACAAGTAGTTTTGTGGTTCGGACAAGCAAAATACACATTGTACTTGTCCGAAGGGACAAGTGAACTGAAAAGAAAGTTTCTTGCCCTGGGAAATCATTGTTAAGGGAGTCTTTTGATGAAAAGCTGCTTGGGGGAAAAAGGTGAGTTTCACTTTTGCCTTTAGTATTCGTAAGATTCTTGTGAGAGGACTGTATAGAAATTAAGAACAAGGAATGGAACGCCGGAAGAATGCCGGAAGAGAAATCACTAAGAAGCACCTCAACATATTTCAAGGGTGACTATTTTTTTAAAAAGACAATGGCTTAACTCTTAAGTGCGGCGAGTTTTATTTTAATGCCATGGTGTTCTAACTCCCAAGTGCGATTTTTAAAGCAACAGGAACACTAGGCGGCGCGCCCGTGTTTCTGTGACTTAGACACCACGGTATTATTAAATTACTTGCGCACAGAAGAAAACTAAGTGTTAATATGTCTGATATGTTTTAGCTTGAGTACGCGAGTTGTATTGTAATTCCATGGTGTTATAAACTCCTAGGTGTGATTTAAAGCAACAGAAACACTAGGTGGCGCGCCGTGATTCTGTGAGTTTAGACACCATGGCATTATGAAATCGCTTGCGCTCCAAGTGGAAATTTAAAGGTTAATACGATTTAGCTTGAGTAAGCGAGTTTTATTGTAATTCCATGGTGTTCTAAACTCCTAAGAGCGACTTTTAAAGCAACAGAAACACTAGGTGGCATGCCAGTGATTCTGTGAGTTAGACACCATGGTGTTATGACATCACTTGCGCACAGAACAAAACTAAGGGTTAATATGTCTGATATGTTTTAGCTTGAGTAAGTGAGTTCTATAATTGTAATTCCATGGTGTTCTAAACTCGTAAGTGCCATTTTTAAAGCAACAGAAACACTAGGTGGCGCGCCCGTGATTCTGTGAGTATAGACACCATGGCAATATGAAATCACTTGCGCACCAAGTGGAAATTTAAAGGTTAATATGATTTAGCTTGAGTAAGCGAGTTTTATTGTAATTAATGCCATGGTGTTTTAAACTCCTAAGTGCAATTTTTATTATGCAACAGAAACACTAGGTGGCGCGCCCGTGATTCTGTGAGTTTAGACACCATGGTATTATGAAATCACTTGCGCACCAAGTGGGAATTAAAGGTTAATATGTTTTAGCACAGGTGAGTGAATTTTATTGTAATGCCATGGTGTTCTAAACTCCTAAGAGCGAGTTTCAAAGCAACAGAAACACTAGGTGGCACGCCCGGGATTCTGTGAGTTAGACACCACAGTATTATTAAATCACTTGTGCACAGAAGAAAATTAAGAGTTAATATGTCTAATATAAATATGTTTTAGCTTGAGTAAGCGATTTTTATTGTAATGCCATGGTGTTCTAAACTCTTAAGTGCCATTTTTAAAGCAACAGAAACACTAGGTGGCGTGCCTGTGATTCTGTGAGTTTAGAAACCGAGGCAATATGAAATCATTTGCGCACCAAGTGGAAATTTAAAGGTTAATATGATTTAGCTTGAGTAACGAGTTTTATTGTAATGCCATGGTGTTTTAAACTCCTAAGTGCGATTTTTATCGTGCAACAGAAACACGAGGTGGTATGCCCGTGATTTTGTGAGTTAGACAGCAAGGTATTATGAAATCACTTCCACAATAACTGGAAAATTAAGGGGTTTACAAGCTTGTACACAAAAGCTATATGTGTGTCTTAGAGTGTTTTTTAATAGGAGATTTTTTTGTAGGAGACCCTCCGCCAGTTATATTTTTCGGCATTTATTAGTAAAAGATTTGTTTTCTCGTTACAAATACAACATGTGTGGCAAAATTCCCATTTCCGGCACTTTTAGTACGTCCTGGAAACTGGAAAGCACAGTATGTAACCATTTATTCGGAAGAAGGCTTTTCTTTTTCTTTTTGATATTTATTTAGAACAATACTGTTGTGATCCGTTCACGTAGTATCTCTGCTAATGCGGTTACATTTCGAAAACAATATTTTTGTGGTCTCGCGTTCTCCTCGCGCGCGTTCTTTTGCTTTTAATCACCTGGAGACTTTGGTTTGGTTTTGGTTTTTACAAAGTAGTAGTTTGGTAGTTACAAAGAAACATTTCGGCGTGGCCCACACAATGTAAATAAATCTAAGTAAAGTGGCCGAGTGTTCTGAAGTTGCTCTGTTTGAAAGACATTTGTAATTTTTAAAATAAAATCGATGATGTATTTACAGAGGTTCCGGTTATCGTTTGGGGACAAAAGCATATTTTTATTGTGTTAATTGCTCCTGTCGGAATAAAATGTCATATGAATTAGCGAGATGATGTGCGAGTAATGAGTTCCAGGGATTTCTTATGGTTCCCAACCTACGGTCCTGCACTATGTTATCAACACTTCCTTTGTTTTATATTGCACAATCAGTCAATTCAGATGACTGTCGTGCACGTTTCTAAGGCTTGCAGGTCATCATGTTCCAAGACCGTGCAAAAGGCAGATGTCTCTAAGATTGAATCCACCACGGGTAGATAGGGAAGCCAAAGTTTAGAGCACAAAGTTCCATGTCGATTTGGTCTAATTAAGGGCTACAGCGCTTAAAACGACAGTTTCTCTATCTCCTTGCGGTGGTCAATCTACCATATCAACTCAACGGATAAAACCAAATCTCTGTATTTTAGTCTCCCACTGATGCAACACCAAAGTTTCTTTAAAATTTTCATTCCTAACAGAATTAGTCACTTACTTTGCCAAGGAGACCGTATCATAAAAGTTTAAGCAAACGTATGAATATCATAAAACAAAGGTAATGCAACCAACTATAACTTCATCTGAGTTTTGATGAGGACATTAGTTCATTAGTTCTCGCGAGGGTTTCGATGAGTGGTTATAAAGCTTAAGCTTATATGCATGTATGATGGGGTCTGTGTTTTTCAGACACCCGAGCAGGTACAACATTAAATTGATTGCTGGCTATCTCATTATTGCTACACCAGCCCCCACCGTAAAACGTATAGCGACGGTTATGATTACAACAGTTCAGCGTGATCTGCAGATTGCATGTCATGTAAAACAACAAAGAGATTTGTACCTGGAAAGAGCAAGTTTGGACGGCTCGTTGGTGTCTTCAACTGCCAGACAATGGATTGCTTGCGGTACATAGTCCACAAACCGAACCCTGTGAACTAAAAACTTCATTTAAAAGCTGTTTCATTCATTCCATACACAAGAAAATTATTAGATGTCAACAAAACTACATGTGTCTCAAGACCAGACCAAGACTGCACGTGTTGCAAATTGATACGTCATGTAGGAATCACTGTTTCTTATTATCAACGGCCTGGCTGCTCAGCCAACATTGGTACCATGTGGTGGTAGTTTTTCTAGCTGGGCCAAAATTAACTTGTCTAATTTGGATTGTATGTTGGACGACAGATGGCAAGGAAACGACGGGTAGGATTTTTTAGACGCTTTAGGAAACCATCCAAGAAAGTGTCTGCATAGCGTCATGCATTTATCATGCTCGCATTGACCGACTCAGACTCTAGATATATTCACGTTACTCTTTCGCTACACCAGGGGGCAATTTAATAAAACTTCTACATGTATACACACACATGTAATTCACAAGTGTGCCCATATATTGTTGTAAATTACACTTGTAATAGTTTTTTTAAATTGACCCCCAGTACAGTACTTCGTACATGAAACAACGCTTCCCTTTGTTGGTAGTTTCTTTCATTTCTTTAATGAAAGAGGTGTTTTATTCGTTATTCTTACAACATGCTCAGCCAAAAATTGCTATGTTGTAAGTTGAAACACTATTTTAGCTCTCATACATTGGGTGCGATCCTTAAGGAAAACCAGGATTTGTCTAGCTTGGCTCTCATTTGGACCAAAAGAACGGAATTTGGGTTCCTAATTGGGTAGTTTCGAAAACGAAGCACTCGAAAACGAAGACCGAAGCACGAAGCACCCAAAACTCGAAAACGAAGCACTCAAAACTCGAAAACGAAGCACCCAAAACTCGAAAACAAAGACCCCTAGATGGAAAACGAAGCACCGTATCTCGAAAACGAAGCACCCTAGATCGAAAACGAAGACCCCAAAATCTCGAAAACGAAGCGCTCAAAACTCGAAAACGAAGACCCCAAAATCTCGAAAACGAAGCACCCAAAACTCGAAACTACTCTAGGTTTAATAAGTGCAACTTTAATTTTATTATTGGTCTCACTATACTTGATACATCTTACCTTAATTTTCGGTACGCATACATGTTTATGTAGACTTCAAACTTGTCCGTCAGCAGATTTGGCATATTCAAGTATGTGTGATCGTGAGCAGTAACACAAAAGGTCTGAAACGAGGCTGAAAACGGAGTGTGAGGCTCGCGCGTATTACTCTTACGCCACGCTTTACCGACTGCTTTACTGATTTTGAGAAAAAAACCGATTGTTTTGCGGTCTAATATATTGGATATCTATGACACTGCGTGATCAGATCAGATCTGCAGATCCAGGCAGAATTTGGTCTAGGATAACAGCCTGGGACCAGGGTCCATGGTAGGGAACAGGAGAATTCGATGCGTTATCGTGCTTGATTCCTGCTGTATTAGCATTGGTCTCGTGTTTATAAAGGACAGACCAGTCTCGAGGTTTTGGGTGCTTCGTTTTCGAGATTTAGGGGTCTTCATTTTCGAGTTTTGGGTGCTTCGTTTTCGAGATTTAGGGGTCTTCGTTTTCGAGTTTTGGGTGCTTCGTTTTCGAGATAGGGTGCTTCGTTTTCGATCTAGGGTGCTTCGTTTTCCAGATTTGGGTGCTTCGTGCTTCGGTCTTCGTTTTCGAGTGCTTCGTTTTCGAAACTACCTTCCTAATTGCTAATATTACCATGACAGCAGGCGCAAGATAGAACTACAAATTTTGTCGTGGAGGTTTCTTCCATAAGTCAATGCACAATGTTATATGCCATTGAAATTCGTGATTAGACTGAAAGTTTACCCCCAAATCATGAATTTTACACGCCAATCAATTCAAAACTTCATCATGACCCCTCCTCTCGGCAACTCCTGCACATTTACATTTTTCTGACAGACCTCAGTGTTACAGTGTGACATCTGTAGCCATCGATTTCAAGAAAATAACAATACATTCCAAGCAAGTTTGTTGTGGACCAATCAGCAGATCATTCAAAGAAAAAAAAGTTATATCAAGTCCCAATTATTTTTATTATTATTGATAGCAAATGTTTTAAAGAAAGTACAATGTTTCACCAGAAAATGTTTTTCCACTCAAAACTTTACATACAACACCGAGGACACATTATTAATTGTTGGATACAAGCTGTTTATTATTTTTGTCATCTACCTGCAAGTCCTTCACTGCCATTACTTCGCTTTGCAATGACATGCCACTTCAGGTCAAAATATGTTCTAATGACTGAGACACAATCCTCATGATGTTGGTCAGCAATACATTAATGACTGACCACTGACTGGTGTGCTAAGAGTACACCTCCCAATGTCCAAGCAGCCCCCCATGCAGTTTTTAGGGTCATTTATAGGGTTTTGTTTTAGATGCAGACAGAAAAAAAACCGTCGATCACTCTTTTCAATAACCTTAACTAGCTACCTTGATTTACATATTAATTGTCGTTAACTAAAATACTCACTTTAGTTTATAACCACTTAGATAACAACTTTAATACCCCTATTTACGTAAATAATTTATTAACTAAGAATTTGGACATCCATCAAAGAAAGCGTCCCCACAGGTCATGTTATGAGGCATGTAAATGTAACATTTTATTTCAGAAAATTTTCATCATTAATTTTTTAAATATATTTTAAGCTTTCGGTAGACATTTTTACTGTTTAATATATATAGTGTTAGAATTCTTGTAATACTGATTTTACTTCTTAGATGCTTTGTACAGTGTAATGAGGGCCACAAATTTATCAGTGTTTTATTAACTACTACTACAAGCTTAGTTTTGTGAAGCTCTGATCAGCCATTGTTGGTGTCCATGAATCGTTTTGTACTGAAAGACTGTTCTGTGAATCATGATTGAAGTGCACTCCATGAAACATGAACTACGAAATTCCTCAATTATGTACATGTACATTGAAATAAACTGAAGAAAATAATTCATCAATTTATCCAAACAACCTTAACTAGCATCTTGCAGCTTGTTTTAACTTCAATTTTGAGTCTTTTGATATAACTTCACAATTTAGTGCAATAAGACCCACCTACAGCAGGGCTTTCCTATACCTAGGGAATTTATGGCCATTCAGAGATCAACCAAAAACGTGACCAAGAAAAAATACAGCATTCATTTTGTGACTCATAAAATGCTAACTTGTTGTTCGCAAACTCATGACAAGACCCCCCTCTGACCCCCCTCTGTAACAACTGATCATATTAATTTGCCACTTTTCACTCCCCAAGCATGGTCACTCACTACGGTCCTAGAGCTCCAGAGGTATAAACTTGTCTCGCATGTATCTATGACATCGAACTTTCCTACATTTTCCTACATGTATTGTAACAACATTAACTTCCCTCCCATCCTTTTTGGGAGAGGAACACATGACAGAACCCTAGGAACTGCGTGGGAGACTAGTTGGACATTAGGAGGTGTACACTTAGCACACCAGTCAGTGGTCAATCACTTATGGGCCTTGTAAATATATATTTTTCTCTTTAAGGAGAAAAGAACGGGCAGGAGAAGAGCACAGTCTAAAGTTCAGGAGTGGATAGAAGTTGTTAGAAAAAATGAGTTATTTGAAAAGTTTTATAAAGTAAGTAGTGTATTGATAAGTGAAAGGTAATATCATTTTTGTGGCTTACTGCCTCTTAAAGGTGATAAGCCACTATGTTATCACGTTAAGTGAGTGAGTGAGTGTAATAATAGAATCCAAGCCCACAACGAACTCACTGCTGATTTCGATCCAATATTTCCCGATCTTTGCCCCTTTTTATTTCGGAGCATCGTCGGTTGTTCAACATTTGTCGAGGATAGCTTTGAATGGCCTTGAATGTTACTCGGAATTAGCACATGATCACACGAAAATCTTCGATTTTCCATGTGCTCTCAAAGCTGCCAAGTCATTTGATGCATCGACTGGAAGACAAGTTCTTTTTTCATAATGAGTGTAAACCATTTAAGTGTAAGAATCAAGCGCAGCTGTCTTCGCATTTATGGAGAACTTGTTAGCAAAGAATTCAGTTTCCAGTGTTTCAGAAAATGTATGAGTCCATCAAAGTGCAATTGGGTGTTTACTGCAGCTGAACATCTTTGCCTTGCGGCGATCTCAAACCCTTATAAAGAGTCATTCCTCCTTCACGCATGTTCAAAAGTTGTAACTCGAAGAGAAAGAAATCACGAGCTGTTCAGAGTATGATTAAAAAAAGTTATATAGTCACTGAAAGTTAGAAAACTAAGACAGAAGTGTAAGAAAATACTTTAAAAAACAGTTCCTGGTTTACATAGTATTGCGGCAAGTTACAAACTCTGGAAAACAAGATTCATCTGGAGAGAAGATAGTTTCTATAGCTACTATAGTAAGTCAACAAAAAAGTCATAATTGGTATATAATTCATCTGAATGAAGCCATTGTTATTCCTCTAGCTTTGTGTTCTGCTTAGTTTTGCCATGTTTTTGAGTGAGATCGTAGATCACAACCTTTCAGTTTGACCTCATTTAGCTTTTGTGTTTTCTTCTCTTGTTTCATATCATACACGTATGACTGTTGACACGAGTTACATGCTATTTGTCACGGTTGTTCTTCTTTCGTAACCTAGCATGTTTCTTCGCATGTTTGTTAAATTTTTACATTATAGAGTAGTTTTACTCTCCTTAGTTGTATTGTTTAGCCGTGTTAGTAATTTTTAGCATCATTGTTTTCTTCTAGCACTATTGCCCTGTCTTATTAACAGTGTTACTTGAAATAGTTATAGTTATTAATTCTTTTAATATTGATAGATGATTTACATATAATACTTTAACCTTAAAGTATGAAATATACAATATTGTTACAAGCATCTCAAATACGAACTATTAGGTTGCATTTAACACAACTCTTTATTATAAATTCTGGCTTACCTTTTGGAGTGGTACCTAGTAAACATTAGCAGGACATGTACCCCTGTATCAATATGTCACACTTTCAGACTGTATACCTATAGTTTTCTTGCTATTTGTTCTACTCTGGTTTCCTTGTGGTTGATTCCATTTATGATTTAGCTTAGTATGAAGTCTGCAAATGTCAGCTGATGTTGTCCCTCATTTAGGTGAACTGTTATACAGTAAGCCACATGCAGTCATATACTGCCTATTTTAGACTTTGGAAAACTTAACATCACTTTCATGCAAAACATGGTTCAATGTTATGTTTTGTCATTGACTTACAATGCAGTATGTGAAACGTGTCTGTACTTGGCGGGGCTTAGTGCAGGTCACAGGTCAGGTCACAGGTCAGGTCACAGGTCAGGTTACAGGTCACAGGCCACAGGCCAGGTCACAGGTCAGACCACAGGTCACAGGTCACACACAAAAACAATAGGACACTGGACAAAACTGTTCTTGATTGACATTTTATTATACAAAAATAAAACAAGCCAAGGAACCTCGATTATATTTTTTCTGTTCTGAACTTTACCAAATCCCACACATGAGAAAATATATTCATGTTGATCACGCAAGGAGGACATGCGTTACAGCGTAACCAAAGTTGGTAACGAAATCACAAAGGTACGCAAAATCACGTGATTTGTTAGAAAAAACGAATCTCAAAACGAAGGGTTGTTGCGTTAAGAATATCATGACGTGTTTGTGGATAACGGAAGAAAAACTTAAAGGACAGTTGAAAACTTATCTGACCGCTGAAATACGGCAACTTTCTACAGACTTTCCTCATCCTAAACTCTTCTTGCCACTAGATTGGTCGTCCATCTCTTTTGAAGATGGCGGCCCGCTGCTCGCGCTTCGTACCAGTCACAAAATACTGCTGTGTTAAAGTGTAGTCGGCTAAGAACTTCAGACTCTGCTATTTGGGCCTCTCGAATAGTTGCTGGACCATATTTCTCGGCTCTTCTCCCAAGAGCTTGCCATTTTCTCACGCACAACATCTTGAAAACCTCTGTTGGATTTGCCTCGTGGGCCTTAGGTGGGAGCATTCCGCCATTACAACTTGAATCTTTGACTCTGTAAACTGCTGATATATCAAAGGATTACAGTGCTGGATTTCAATGACTCGCTCCAAGTTATTTTGGGTGCATGGTTTATTTGGAGATGACATTCTAATAACACGACAACACTTCGTTTTCAGTGAAAAACGTGATTTGTTTTTCGTTCAAATCACATGATTTTGTACACCTTTGTGATTTCGTTACGAAGTTTGGATATGCCGTATGATCAGCATGAAAATATTACTCCGTGTGTGGAATTTAACATTGTTTAAAGGACAAAAATATCATCAAGGTTCCTTGGCTTATTTTATTTTTGTATAGTAAAACGTCAGTCCAGAACAGTTCTGTCCAATGTCCTATTGTTTTTTGTGTGACCTGTGACCTGTGACCTGACCTGTGGCCTGTGACCTGTGACCTGTGGCCTGTAACCTGACCTGTGGCCTGTGGCCTGTAACCTGTAACCTGTGACCTGACCTGTGACCTGTGACCTGCACTTTAGCCCCGCCAGTCTGTACTTTATGTAATGTTTAATAAACGAGCAGCAGTGTTTTATTTTGGCTCGTGATTTTACACCCGCTAAAACACGTGCCACGAGTTTGTTAAACATTACTTCAACGACAATCCTGAAAAAGCGTGTCTCAATGGAGTTGATAACAATGACGCTATTGTGAACGTTGGAAATTAGTATATGAAAAAAACAAAATCAAAAAAATCAAATCTCAGACATGTTTAGAAATTTTCCAGTCTATGAACAACATTAGCCAAAAAGGACATGGTGTCTTGTTCCAGAGCTTTTTCGGAAGCCTAAAAATGCCAAGGAAGAGGGGAAGTTAATCAAAAATGGTACCCCAAAGTCAACAAGTGCAGTGAAAAAGTAGTCTTTGAAAATATTGTTTCAGTATTCGAAGTCTTGAGTGCAGTGCTTGCTATAGCCAACATTACTGCCGAGTGACTGAACATTTGTCTGATTAAATTGGTGAAAGAACAAAGTTTCATTTTGTGCAGTAGTAAATTTGCTGTGTATGTTATTCTGAAAGAACATTAAATATTCACCAAGAATTTGTTGTGAAAGTTGCTGTGCTGAAATTAATATTCATAAGTCACGGGCAGTGACACTATATCTGATAAAACACCGCATACTAATAAGGGGAGGTTTTATCAGAAATAATGTCACTGCATATATGATGTATTATTGATCATTAATTGATAGGTCAATGGGGTTATGAATTAGTAATGACTTTTTGAAGTACATGTAAATTGAAGATTTATGTACCTTGTGCATAAAATTAATCCTGGGGACTTATTTAATGGAAATATTTTACTGGAATGAAAATAGATATGAATGTCAGTAATGCTAGAATTAACTGATTATTTGATAGATTCAGCAAATTGTTCCTGATGATGAGTTTGCTGATTTTATGGAAGCCATTCAGAGGGAACTTCCGAGTACATTCCGCATCACTGGAACCAGGAGGTAAATAAGCACTGCTGATCTTAATTTATTTGTGATATTCAAATTTGCTCAAGCAGTCAGCTCATCATGTGCATTAAAAATACACATGTACACCTCTGTACCTTTGTAGTACAGTTTGCATATTATTTGGCACTTGTCACAGTAATTTTTTATGCAGCCATCATTCTTTAATTCTAGGAGTACAAAATGGACATGTATCAATAAAGATTAAGGTGTTGAATTTTATTCTTGGTAAATGTAAGGCATGTGTGCGCAAAGACTAGGACTCAATTTGTTCTTGTTACACACTTGTTACATGCTGATTGTCATGTTTCTTCACAACTGAATGAGTCTCATTCAAGCCTGTTGATCAAAAACTTCAATTTCACACCAATTCATGCCTGCAGACAATTATTTCTCATGTCGGGTGGAAAATTGATCATTATTTTTCAGACAATGGAGGAAAAATTAGATTTGATTTCAATGGAAACTACATACAGCTGTACTGTAATTTTGCTGGGAACTTAATTTAACGCTTATATTGAGAAAGTTTTTTGTGCAAGTGTTCTCTATTCATTTTCTTTTTCAAAAAGTCGGACCATTTTTACGTTTAAAAACAAAATGGGACAAGCAAACATACCAGAAACTTCCACCTATCAGCCCTGATCCCTCCCCCCAAGTTAAAGGCCCTGTATCCATCTATAAACATAAGTGACCAGCACTTCTTACATGATTGTATCTTGTTTTAAAGCACTTTTTCTGATCCCACTATAAGTCACTCCACCTTTTCTATTCCTCCTATGAGCCACTCCATTTATAAGGCTTATAAGCGGCAGTAATGTGACCTTTCATGCGAAAACGTGCTATAACGACTTTCCGTCGCACGGGTGAAACGAACGGCCATCGAACGGGTTACAAACGGGTCACCAAGCCGTTTTAAACGGGTTTCAATGAGTGTTCGAACGGGTGATTAAGTATTCCGAACGGGTAGCTTAGCCGTTCGAACGGCTCGGGGAAAATTGCGAACGGGTAGCCTAACCGTTCGAACGGGTCGTAGAATATTCCGAACGGGTAACCAAACCGTTCGAACGGCTCATAAAAAATTCCGAACGGGTAACCAAACCATTCGAACGGCTCATAAAAAAATTCCGAACGGATATCTAAACCGTTCGAACGGCTCAGAAAAGAATTTTGAACGGGCGATCTAAACGTTCGAGCGGCTCATGAAATCTTTGAACGAGCAGTCACGAACGGCTTACAAACTTGATGATTGCAATTTGTTTTGTTTATTTCGAATGGTGCCGTGCCGCTACACATCTCACTTAAAATTAATTTCGAACGGATAGCTTTCAATCGTTGAAACTGCTCCTGTTTATTTCACCACTGAAAGCCAAAGAAAGTAAACTTGAAACGCAGAGAACATTCGTAACTGAGTTTGCTGAAGCGGAACTCGAAAGAAAATCAACAGCGAATGCAAACTTGCTAAGTATTTGCGGTGATGTTTTTCCTAGCTTTCTTACAAAACAAATACCCAACTTTTTCTTTCTAACAGTTCCCGATACATTTTCAAATTGTATGCTATGCCCTTTACTGTTGACTACGACTCAAATGCATTCCCGTCAGTTCGGTTCGGTTGCGTGTCACTACACCGATGTCGATAAATTTGCATACAAGTTACACAACAGTGACAGGTAACACAACACCAGCCAATCGCATCAATCACTTTGACAGTCGGACGCGTTGTCATAACTACTCTCTCGCAGGAACTATTCTTTACAGTGAAAATCTTCATCATGGCTGAATGCGATCTGCTTGACGTGCTCAAAAGTGAAGAAATCATAGCTAAAGTGACGAAATTTCTACAAGAAGGATGCGGGTGCTCTCATGGCTCGAAAGGCGGCCAGTGTTGTGAACAGTTTTCGAAGGAAGTTGTTCTTTCCAACTTAAACAATTGCCTGGAACTGTCGCATGGAGAACTCAATCTTGTTATCTTGGCAAACATTCAAGCATGCACGAACAGTGAAATCATTGGCGAAAAAAGGAAAAATTGTTCTTTGCCTTTGCAAAATAATAATTGTCCGATGTAACTGTAACTGACTCGTTGATTCCTCCTCAGCGAGAGATTCCCACGCAGATCGAAAAAGCTGAATTCTTTTATACACAGTTCAGTGGATTCTCTTCGAAATAAGAGGAATGCACAAGGCAGACTCATGAGATTTCGGTGTTCAGAAAATCATTTATGTGCTTATCACAACCATAGTTATACCGGTAATGTTTATTAACCCATTCGCTCCTGGAGATTTTGCCGAAAAATGCCTTTTGAAGCTAGTCGAGTGGTTTTCTGGTCACTGTCATGCTATAAAGAGCTAAAACTTACCACAAACCGGTTTACAGGTGGTACACTTCGCGGCCTTCTGATCCAGATGCAAAATATCAGCTTGCGAAGTTCAGGCATGCACAGAAAGCAAAATTCCAGAAAAAAGTATGAAAGAAGTATATTTGGCAAATGTACTTCATTTATACTTTTTTTCTGGAAGTACAAACGAGGTATACTTCAAATGTACTTTTTTTCTGAGAAGTACATATAAGGTATACTTGAAGTATACTTAAAGTATACTTAATTTCTTCAAGGGACTATGACTGTCTCATACTCAAGTCGTTTGAACGGATGGATGTTCCAGCGAACGGGTGAGCAAGTCGTTCAAACGGTTGGATGTTTTTAACAAACGGGTGAGTAAGTCGATCGAACGGTTGGACGTTTTTATCGAACAGGTGAGCAAGTCGTTCGAACAGATGGATGCTTTTACGGGTGAGTAAGTCGATCGAACGGTTGGACGTTTTTATCGAACGGGTGAGCAAGTCATTCAAACGGCTGGACGTTTCTATCGAACGGGTGATCAAGCCGTTCGAACGGATGCAAATTTTTTTGAATGGATGACCCAGGTCGTTCGAACGAATGCAAATTTCTTTCAAACGGCTTTCAAACAGGTTCTAAACGGAATTCCGTTCAAAAACGGAAAGCTGTTATAGCACGTTTTCGCGTGAAAGGTCACAGTTGAGTACTTAGTTTGTGACTTTGTGGCTTGTTTGCCTGGGAGGGATACCCCAGGGAAGTTTGAGTAGAGTTGTGCCTTGGATTCCTTAGAACACTGACCCTGTTTAAGACAAAACCTGTTCATGGTCACTGCCCTAGCCTGTTCAAGACAAAAGACGGCCTTATTTATTTTATGACATTGATTCGTTTTGTTTTTCATGCATAATAATAATAGTAATTTAATAATAATTTACCAATTTATATAGCACGTATTTACATATTCTGATCAAAAGCGCTTTACAATCATATATTTAAGAGGAAACGAAAATACATTACTATGAGAATAAAATAAACTAAGTTACACACTATAAAAATACTTCTTAAAAAGATAGGTTTTAAGTCGAGATTTAAGAGTGTTAAGCGATGTTGCTTGACAAAGCTCCACAGTTAAGCCATTCCAGAGTTTTGGAGCTGCTAATGAGAATGATCTTGCTCCCAATGTTGTAAGCATCTTTCCCTTGGGATGGTCCAATACGAGCTTACCAGTAGACCTAAGATTATATATTAATGAATTCGATTTTTTTTATGCATGATAAAGTAATTTTTTAATCTACATGCAACATCATGTAATTAGCTGTTTTGGAAAAAGTTTCTTATTAGAATTTAAGTACATAATTATATATACAACCTTCACACTTTGTTAAATGCCTCATCTGAAAGGATACCCTGCTCATGATGCTAAATAGTGAAATTGTATATACTATGTTTAGGACCCCAGATCCTGAAAACCATATCCTATTCAGTGGCATATGCAATGTACCCATGTAGGCCAAAGAAGGGTGTGCTCCTCCCCCTGGGCTCGCTCTCTTGTCCTGATATTTGCTCTGATTGGTTACAACTTAATAATCATTCTTGAGCGTTCACAGTTTTGTGACTTTGACAATAACGGATATTTTCACCTCAATATATTATAACATTTATAATACCTTACTACTAAGGGGGGTGTCAATGACACAACTGTTAAACCATGATGTAATATGAAAGTCCCTGGTGTAATGAATGGCATTAACTTGTAGTTATAGTAAAATGTATGGCCATGACCCAGTATAAACATCACCCACAATAATAATCTGAACATGATGCACTCAACATTTGTCTTTTTTTCTATCATTAACAGTCATGCTCAGGAGTTGTTAAATGCGATAAAGAAATTTTACCTTGCTGATCTTGAGACAGTACAGATTGATGGAGTCAGTGCTGATCCTCCAAAGCCTCTTCCATGGTAAACATGTACCTCCGACTGCCACTCTCCAGTTCTTCAAACGATAGATCGCACCATCCACTGGATGAATCACTATCAGACAGATTATTATTAGGGAAACTGATTTCGTTATCCACTGGATAGAGATTTATCCAGTGGATAGTGTTATCCATGTTTTCAACAACTTTCAAGGCAGCATGGCTACCTTTCGCCATTTCTTAAAAAAATTCCAGATTTTCATTTCCCAAAGTACAGATTTTCATTTCATAAATTACAGATTTCACAAAGTACAGATGCTCATTTTGTTTCATTTCGCAAATTCCACATGGGTTTGTGCTGAGAAAAATCAAAGGAAACAGAAGTCAGAATTTAATAACCTGTACAGATGACAGGTCCCGTGTTTGTAGTTCAGATGCATCTCCAGGTGCTTTCATTACATATCCTACCTGCAGAGCATAATTGAGTGATCAGGCTTGACCAGGAATCCAATCCTGACTTTGCGATGACTGGGTGCAGTGCTCTATCCATTGAGATACTCAAGCCAACTGGAGAGCAAGCCATTGTGAGTTCTTTTAAAATAGACCTGATGGTGGAAATGACGTGAAAAATTGAATTATGTGAAACAAACTCATTATGGCTTGTTCTCCATTTGGCTTGATTAGCTCAATACAGTGTAGATACTGTAGAGCATTGTGTGCCATCATTGTAAAGATCAGAGTTCCATTCCCAGGCAAGACTGAATTTATTCAGGTTCTTTTTCAGCCACTTACTTGCATTGTTTGTTGATCATGTTCACTTTCATGTATTTATCTGCAGTTCAAAATATGATTCGTTTCATATTATTTGGACTGATGTTAAAACAGCCAACTGCAAGGGAGATTGGCTTAGTCTACAGCATCTCCTGTCACCTTTGCTCTGCCATTTACATTTGCAAAACTGGGCGGAAACTGAGACAATGTTTCAGCAAGCACCTTCAAAGCGTTGAGATGGTGGTTTTTTCTGTCCCTCAGCATCTTAACCCAGCTACACGGTCACTCCACTAACAACACTTTTGTCCGTGGAATTATGCTCTGTAAGGAAAATGCACGATGGAAGCACTTGGAGATTTGCCTGATCTTCAAATTTGGCAACCGACATCTGCATGGGTTAAATAATTAAACAGGTATACAAAGAAAATTTCAAATGATTTACATATGGTGCGCATTATGGGATGTGTGTTTCCTTCTTTTTTCCTTATTACTTCGTAATAGCGTAATAGCCTGATTACTCTAAGAAAATAATAGCACTGCCAGCAACAGCGTAACGACGTAATAACAAATAAAGTAATATCTTGGCCAGTACAGTAATAGTGTAACAATGTAATAAAGAAAAAATAGCACCGCTGTGGACCATAACATAACAACATAATAACAAAGAAGATGATTATACTGCCGTAATAGCGTAACAACATAATAAAGAAAAAATAGCACCGCCGTGGACAATAGCGTAACAAGGTAATGACGCTGATTACACTACCACGGACCATAGTGTAACAACATAATAACAAAGAAGATGATTATACTTAATCACACTCATGAAAAAGAATTTGCGTTCCGTCAGGCATTAGCACCAGACTATTTTGTCTCCCTTATTATTGTTCCTGAAAAGCCTCAATGGGGAGGTTCAATCAAGAATTTATGTTTGTATACAGAATGTATGTTTGTATACATGACGCCATGATGCACTTCTTTGGCAGCCATATATGATGCAAACCACAGTCGAACTTGATTGTTCACATAGTATCAAGCTGAGGAACAAACGTAATTGCTCTTCCAAACCGAAGTCAAAACTTTGATTCAGACATTGTGCTTCTGCCGTGCTTTTGTTGTGCTTCCGCCGTCCTTTTGTCGAACAGAAGCACGACACATGAACTGTGCCTAAATCTTCATATTTTGTTCTTTTGTTCAGCTCCCTGATTGGTTACTTTGTGACATCCGATTGTACTGCTTTTGCCACCGCTTTTATGATTGGCCTTTTGAAGAATGTCTGTGTGAAACGCTCATCACGGTTCCTTATTACGGTTCCTTGTCACGCACTTCATGCATATTCTGGGCAGGTTGCTGGTTGTATTATTGATTGCTCGCAGATCGTGGAGCAGTTTCATCCAGGGAAATGATTGGTTTTGTTTGATTGATGCTTGTTGTTTTATTGATCGTTCGCTGATCGTGGAGCAGTTTTGTGCAGGGAAATGATTGGTTTTGTTTGATTGATATTTCTAGTAGCGTGCCTGTGTATTCTGTATTGATTGCTCACACTCTGTGCTGATTTCATCAACGGTAACGGTCAATTTTGTTTGAGTGATATTCTGACACTAATAGTGTCTGTGCTATTACGTTGGAAAAACACCATGTCGAAAAAGCAGCGTTTAGCAGAAGGCTTCTCGTCAGATGCGATTGCGGGCAGACTTGCCGAAAAAACGCGTATACAAGAGGAAATGGAAAATATTGTTTTGAAATTACGTTCCAACTGTTCATACATTTTAAGGAACAATACAATACATTGCGGGAAACCGTCACATTCACAGGTAAAAAGAAAATCGCTTATAATTATTCAGATCCAAGAGGTACTTTGGAGAAATTAAGCAACCTAAAATCCTTATTTAGCTGCAATGAAGAACTTTACATTTCAAAACAGGTCAAAGAAAAAATTCTCTTGCATCAGAGGGCAAATCATGCCGACCGGAAACAATGACCGCGGAAAATCAATTTGCCTGTCATGACCTCTCAGTTTGAAATAAGCGGCAAAAATCACATTTGATCAGTCAAAACGTTTTCCTCCAGAGCATAATCTACCCGTCAGAAAAAAAACATAATTGGAACAAGCAGCATTTTAGCATGAGGTAAAAGTCGTGTGTTGCAACTTGGTGCAGATTGGTGCAACATGGTGTAGTTTGGTGCACCTTGGTGCAGTCTGGTGCAACTTGGTGCAGTTTGGGCAACTTGGTGCAGTTTGGTGCAGATTGGTGCAACTTGGTGCACTTTGGTGCAACTTGGTGCAGATTGGTGCGACTTGGTTCAGATTGGTGCAACTTGGTGCAGTTTGGTGCAGCTTTGTGCAGTTTGGTGCAACTTGGTGCAGATTGGTGCAACATGGTGCAGTTTGGTAAAACTTGGTGATTCTGGATTCTGGATTCTGGCATCCCAGAAACCTTGGTCAACGCAATCCAGGTGCTGTATACCAACTCTAGCAGTTCAGTGATGGTTGATGGAAGTATCTCCAAACCATTTAGTGTTACCACAGGAGTGCTTCAGGGTGATGTATTAGCTCCATTTCTTTTTATTATCTTGGTAGACTACCTGCTGCTAAGGTTTACAGATGGTGACTCTGGAGTGCTGACTTGCCCTCGTAAATCAAGTAGGTACCCTGCAAAAGTTTTAAATGACTTGGACTTTGCAGATTACATCGCCTTGCTTGAGTCCTCCATCTCCCGTGCTCAGTCCCAGCTAACCAGAACTGCCAATGCTGCTGCTGACCTTGGACTTGTCATCAGTACTCCCAAGACTGAGTATATAACGATCAACTGCTGTCCACAGCCTCCACTAGAAGTATATGGTAGTACAATCAGCCATGTACAAGACTTCAAATACCTTGGCTCCATGATGGCATCTAGTAGTGGGGATCTCAAAAGAAGGAAAGGGCTTGCATGGACAGCTTTTTGGAAGCTGGAACGTCTGTGGAGACGCCCTTACGTCTCTATCTCCACCAAGATCAGTCGTGGGTCCTGTCGAAAGCAATGGAAAGCGAGACCAATGCCTTTGGTACCTCATGTTATAGAATTATGCTCAACATCAAGAGAATTGATAGGGTGTCCAATGCTAAAATCTATGATCTAACTCAGACTGCCCCGCTAGTAGAAAATGTCAGAACCCGCCAACTGAGGTTTCTGGGTCATGTACTCAGGATGCCTGATGATGAGCCATACAAGGAGTACGCACTGTATATTCCACCACATGGGAAGAGAAAACCAGGAAGGCAACGAACCCTGTTTCTCAGATACATTCAACACCTTTTGGGAGACACAGACAACATGATTGGCCTGGGCAAGCTGTCTGAATTGGCACAGGATCGTTGTGGCTGGAGGAAGCTCGTAGTTGCCTGCTCTGCAGCCGACCGATGATGATGATGATGATGATGATGATGGTGATTCTGGTGCAACTTGGTGCAGTTAAGTGCAACGTGGTGCAGATTGGTACAATGTGGTCCTCTTTGGTGGAACTTGGTGCAGATTAAAGTTGGTGGAGTTTGGTGCAACTTGGTGCAGATTCGTGCAAGTTGGTGCACTTTGTGCAACTTGGTGCAGATTTGTGCAACATGGTGCATGTTGGCGCAACTTGGTGCAACATGGTGCCGTTTGGTGCAGATTGGTCCAATATGGTGCACTTTGGTGCAACTTGATGCAGGTTGGTGCATTCTGGTGCAACTTGGTGCAGATCGATGCAACGTAGTCCACTTTGGTGCAGATTGAACTTGGTGGAGTTTGGTGCAACTTGGTGCAGATTGGTGGAAGTTGGTGCAGATTTGTGCAACATGGTGCATTTTGGTGCAACTTGGTGGAGATTGATTGATTTTTGTTTGTCAAACCAGTCATGCAGTCATAGCTAAGCAGAGAGTTACATTCTTCTTAGAACTTAACCATGACACTTATAATCTGGTACCAAAGAGATCACTATCATTTTGCGTACACCGCAGAAAGCCTGGTTCCGTACTTAAAACTAGGCAGTCTTTTGACTCAAACAAGCATATTCTCAACCAGCTACCAATTGCAGATTAATGGAAGGAAAGCTTTCCGTAGGACTTTTTAGTCCTAGTTCGTTATCCTTCAATGACAACCCAATCGTAAGCAATTTCTATTCTAAGAAATTTTATGCACTTTTCGAAGCTTTTCAAAGATTCGCCACCAACTTGAAGGGAATTTGAATATGATCACCTTTGATTACAGAACCACGCTTGCCCATTAGTCAAGCATATCATTCTGATTACAGTGTAACTGAGCCAATAAAGTAAATGTTACTGATCATTTTCACTCCTTCTAAGCAGCAAAAGTTGATCTAAATTCTTCGAACGTACAAGCTGAGGACTCGTAGCCTTTATTATAACCCTGGTGGAGGTGCAGTAAGGCTATCTTTGTCGACAAAAGTACTATTGATTTTCCTATTTTTCTCCTATTTTTTGATACAAAGTTTCCTATTTTTTCTATTTTCTCAATCCTGAGTTTCCTATTTTCTGGAGCAACCATGCCGCTGGACACCCTGAAAAATTCCTTTGACTACAGAAACAACCTCAATTAATTAGCCTACGTGGCAGGCATTCGATAGGGAAGGAAAGGGAATTTCAGGCGCGTGAGAAGTGTGAAGGGCGGCCGAGGAAGCAGGCTACCACTTCATTAAAACACTTATTTTTGAGAGGTCATAATAACACAACATGTTTAGTTTTTTTCTTAATCTGCTTCAATGCAAAATCTGTTGGGGAGGAAATTTTCAAGTACTACTGGAAAGGATTTTATCAGGAAAAAATGGTCTCCCCAAAATCTACAAGGGAGAAAAGGAGCACCTTGGCTCGAGGGACCTCGAGGAGCTGCCAAAGTCAATATATAGTTTGCTGTGGTTTCAGCTTACTGTAGAAAACAAGTTTTTCTCCTCCACAAAGACATTCGTTAAGGGAAGATATAAGTTTTAAAAAACACCTTGTTGAACAAAACTGTCACTCTTATTTATTAGTATCTTATCGGGAATAAAGTGCGATAGAAATTGACGAACTTTTCGTTAGAATTCTATCAAATTTCATTTTGCTTTATTCTTATTTGAAGGAAAATTAATATTTTACAGCAATTTTCCTGTTTTTAGTTAGTTTTCGATGACTTTACTTTACTTTGTTTTACTGCAACCTACAACACTATCCCAAAAATAAAAAAATGTTTCATCTGACTTTGCTTGGCTGGATTAACACGTATAACACTCTAGTAATTCCAGCTTTGGATAACCAGCACGAACTTGTTAATCTCTCTTTTTATAAGAGTCTTCGAACTCTTCCAGAAAAGAAAGTGCTTACATTTTCGCGAAATGCTTTCCAAAAACTTGAAGCAGAAGAGGATCGAAATACACACTCCGTAATTGGTTACATTCAGTAGCCAATAGGAAAACAAGAATTTCGATCTGCCACGTAGGTATTAATTAATGTTCAAGTTCAAAGCTAAATAGACAGAAGGGCTGTACCGTTCTCGCCATGACAAAGTACAACTAAAGTTGCTCTTGTAAAAGCAACTAAGCACAAAGCCAACCCAGCAACTGATGAGGTTCGTGTGGAGAACCGAAACCATGGTCTTGCCTGATCAAAAAGTGGCAATAACAAAACAGTTTAAAGACTGTTAAGCTTATTCAAAAGCTACCACCAAGGGAGAAATTACGTGCTCCAGTGAACAGAATCACACTATCTTTAGAAAAACACTAAGCTGGAGTTTACTGAGTCACAATTCAATTCTCCATAGTAAGTTGATGTAGCTTCACTTTGAGCTACACTTCATTCTTATATTTTTCGATCTGTAAATCACTATCCGTGATAATTTAACATTCTGCAAAGAAAACGAACGAGCTGGGCCCAACGTGATATACAGCATTGCAGAAAGACATTACACTCACGGACTAAAGAATATTGCTTAGTTATTCAGATCCAGGAGGTCCTTTTGGAGAAAATTGGAACCCTTATTCAACCGTAATAAACAGCTTTACGCTTCAAAAGAGGTCAAAGAAAATGCGCTTGCATCAGAGGGTAAATGCTGCTGACCAGAAACAATAACTACAGTAAATCGATATCTGTGTCATGACCTCTCAGTGTGAAACATGTCGCTAAAATCACATTTGCTCAGTGAAAATGTGGAACCTTCCAGAGCATAATCTACCCAGCAGAGAACAAAAAAATATTGGAATGATCAGCATTTTGGCATGAGGTAAAAGTCGTGTCGGCCTACCACCCCCTTTTATTGCCAGGATAACTAAGCAACCTCACTGTGGTCATAAATGACCTTAATGACCGCGAAGTACTGATTGATCAGAAGCAGATGATGATATCACCACTTGTAACTCTGCCTTGAAATGTTTAATACCGAAGTTACTACGTGTTACAGTCTTGTTACGTCATTACGCTATTACCGCAAGGTACTTCACTCATCTTTCCTATTGGCATCAAAGCTACTGTAAAAGCAAGTGTTTCATCCTTATTATGCTATTACGGCAAGGTACTTTACTCTTCTTTCTTATTGGGATCAAAGCTACTGTAAAAGCAAGTGTTTTATTCTTATTACGTTGTTACACTATTACGGCAAGGTACTCCACTCTTCTTATTGGCATCAAAGCTACTGTAAACGCAAGTGTTTCTTTCGTATTACATTATGACGCTATTACGGCAAGGTACTTCACCCTTCTTTCTTATTGGCATCAAAGCTACTGTAAAAGCAAGTGTTTTATTCTTATTAGGTTATGCTGGTACGGCAAGGTACTCCACTCTTCTTATTGGCATCAAAGCAATTGTAAATGCAAGTGTTTCATTCTTATTACATTGTTACGCTATTACTTGCAAGGTACTTCATTCTTCTTTCTTTTTAGCATCAAAAGACTTTGATTTCCTTCTTATGGATCTTTTTGTAAGCGCCGATCAAGATGGCAGCCGTTTGTGTCTGTATTTGTCGTTTCATTTCGTTTCTGAACTTGCTTTATATCTTAGAATTTTGTATGGTACGGCAAACTAAAGGCCTCTGCTACCAGGTTATGACTAAGTTTAACGCAAAGGCATCTTTTATCAAGAACAACCAAGAACTTAAGTTTCCGAGGCGGCCAATTTCGATCTGGTACAAGCATGGTCCGACCTGTTTGGTTTTACCAATAGATTTAACTGTCCACATGGATGTTGAGCTTCATCCTGGTCCCTTACAGAAGAAACCAATTTATTTGCTGACCTGTCTACTTGCGATTTCTGTGATATCTGGCCTGGTCTCGCATACAAGTGATAAACTGTTGTCTATGAATTATGCTGACACCCGCCGTGTTGGATTTTGTGGTTCTTACTATTCGGATGTCTACCATCAGTTTTCTTAACGGCCTTGTTCAATGCCATTAGCATCGACCTACAGGAGGTGCCGCGCTGGCCATCAAGTTAGAGGAAGGAGAGCTAGAAACATTGACTGAATTGAATCCCTGGTTTCTTATCCACGCACTAGCCGAGGAAGTGATAATTTGCATAAAGGATCCATTTCAAATAACCTCTGCGTCGTTACACCTGTGAATATAACAATCACTTATCTTCTATCGTTACCTCGACTAACTCTTCACTTCATACAAATTTGTTCATCAATCCACGTTCAACTTTCCTAAACTTTGCTGTCTTCAATTCTAGATCTGTTAGGAACAAGATCGAGAGCATTATTGACCACGTCGTAGAAAATGACATTGGTCTCTGCACCGTTACCGAGACCTGGTTAAATGACGCTGATTCTGTCAGTATTGCTCAGTTGTCTGTGGCCGGTTATTTCTTCTAGAATTGTTCTTGACAATCTTTAAACAGTGGTGGTGGAACTGGGATTCTGTTTCGAGACTTTGTCAACGTTTCATTAGTGGATAGGAAGGAAAACAAGTCCTACGAATATTCTGACTAGATTGTTAAAGTGCACGATCGCTCAATGAGACATATAATAGTGTATCGACAACCATATTCTTCGTTACATCCTGTTTTTGCCTCTGTTTTCTTTGATGAATTCCCTCAGTTTTTAGAGAATGTTGTTATGTGCCTCGAGGTTGACAATGACACCAAGAAATTTATGGATTTACTGGAAACGTTTAGTCTTTCGCAACACGTTTCCGGCCCGACCCATTTATCGGGTCATACATTGGATCTAATTATTACTTGTTTGTCAGATGATGTTGTTCTTGCTTCTCCTAAAGGTACTTTTCCCATCTCTGATCATTTTATTATTCAGTGTCCTATTGGCTTCCCGTGACCAGCTTTATCATGCAAAGAACTGACTTTTCGTAAACTCAAAAATATTGATATTGCCAAATTCTCAGCTGATATTGCCTCTTCTATGCTTTATGCAAGCGTAAACTGGGACAACATTGATGCACTCTCCGACTGCTTTAACATGACACTTACTGACATTTTGGACAAGCATGCCCCGCTTAAAACAAGGATTACGATAAATCGTCCAAAGATCTCGTGGTTTAATGATGATATTACACAACTCAAGCATAAACGTCGTCGTCTTGAAAAGAAAGCCTTGAAAACTGACCTCCCTGGTGACGGGAATAATTACCATAAAGTTCGTAATCAGTACTCTGCACTTCTTAATTTAATTCTGCATGTGTGAATTATTATTCAAACCTAATTGATCAGGGTGCTGGTGACTCTCGCAAGCTATTTCGTGTGGTTAATTCTTTGTCCAGGGAACCACTTGAGATGGCTCTTCCAGAGCACAATGATCCCACTAAGCTAGCAAACGAATCTGGGACCTTCTTCCTCAAAAAAATTGAAATCATAAAGGAAAATCTTGACAAGTTTCAAGTTCAAGAGCCTCGACTTGCTCCTGTTACTCCAAAGAAGAATCTGGAGAATTTTTCTTCGCTATCCATAGGAGAAGTGTGTAAGATTGTTTGGGAATCCTCCAATGCCTCTTGTCGGTTGGATCCTGTTCCTACATGGCTAGTAAAGTCCTGTCTTGATGTATTAGTGCCCTCTATCACTGAGATGATTTATCTCTCTCTTCTCAGTGGTTGCGTTCCAGAAAATTGGAGAACCACTGTTGTCATCCCTCTATTGAAAAAACCTGGACTTAAAGTGCCCATCACCTAAAATTTTTTATTTTCTTATCTGAAACTACACCTTGTTAAAATAACTTTTGAGAAAAAATTTTGCGATTTGAACCAAAGACGATTTTTTTAGAATTTTTTAAAAACGTTCAAATTTGCCGCCATTTTGGCACACCATTCTTCTTAGTCTTCTCTCGGAGTATGACGTTTACATGACGTACTTTAAGGAACACGTGACCTTATCGACAGGAAATATATCACGAGTTCGATTGCTCAATCATTTAATGATCAACTAACTCTTGCGGTTGATGTTAAGTCAAACATATTGTTCATAACAAACCTCCAGAGGCACCATTTGAGATGTGGATGAGTCTGGGCTTACTCTGACTTCACGATAACACAGCATTTCTGTACTGATCGCCTCAATTCTGAATCTTTAGTTTTGACGAGGACATTCCTGACCACACCATCTGTTCCTGGATAGACCTCTTTTTCTAAGGCAGGTTCCCATTTTCCTCGTGGGACGTTGAAATCGATGAGAAGAACGACATCGCCGACCTTGATTTGGCGACCTTTGGTATGCCACTTTGATCTTCACATGAGCATTGGGACGTATACAGGAATGAATCGTCTCCAAAACTCTGCACAAACTCAAAGCGCTTTCTTGGGTTTCGTACTTCCTCAAAGGGGCCTTGAGGAACACAGGACGAGGCTCGCCCGAGAAGGAGGTGGTTAGGCATTAATGGCTGAAGATCGTTTGGATCATTGGACAGATAACGAAGGGGCCTGCTGTTTATCAGGCACTTGACCTCAGCAAAGGCGGTGGACCTTTCATTCCATGACAGGACTTGGTTACCGACAGCGACCCGCAATGCTCATTTGGTCTGCTTAATTAGGCTTTCGTAGATTCCTCCCTGGTGGGGACTGTAGGGCGTGGTAAATATCCACCGGACTTTGTTGAGCACGGCTAAGTCATTGATCTGCTTTCTTAACTCTCTCTCTGCTCCAACAAAGGACTTCCCGTTGTCGGAGATAATAGTAGCCGGCCACCCATGGTGATACATGAAACGTCGTAGGGCTTGAAGGAAGGACTCAGTTGACAGGCTTTCCACTATTTCCAGATGGATGGCTCGCACGGTTGCGCAAGTAAAGAGAGCACCCCACGCTTTAATAGACTTGTTCCTTTCATACTGAATGGGCCAAAGAGGTCTACTCCCGTAACTGAGAACTGGAGAGAAAAGGGCAAGACTCTGTCAGAGGTAAGTCTGCCATTAGAGTGGTGTGTGGCAGCTGGCGTAGCTTGCGACAAACTGCACAGTCTCTAACGAGTTTCTTGGCAAGGCTTCTTCCACGTACAATCCAAAACTTTCGGCGGCTTTCACTCAAGGTTCTTTCCGGGCCTGCATGTGAAACTTTATGGTGAACATCTTCCATGATTAGCTGGGAGATATGGTTGGTTGAAGACAGCAAAACGGGATGCTTCTGGTCATAGTCCAACTGTGATTTCTTTAGTCGACCACCTACTCTGATGATGGTGCCATCCATAAATGGAGCCAAATCGTTAAAACGATCTCTCCAATCAGGCAGGTCTCACTATGCTCTGGCAATCCAGAACGTTTCTGCGGCGCTGATTTCCTCTGGCTGCAACGGACCCACTCTACTATTTCTTGGGTATGAATGTGAACTGTATGTTGTGAACGAAATGGAGGACATACGCTGTGACTCTTGTGAGCTTCTGCCAACTCGAGTAATGTAAAGGATCTATCAGTGGTCTCTGATTGCTTAATGGAGCCATTATCTTTGTTTCCTTTTTCTCGGGATCGTCTTCTGTGCTTTGACAAACTGACTTGATTGGCCACTCTTCCTTGGGGCCTTTTAGAAATTGTGGCCCATTCTTCCAACACCCATCGATGTCTTCCAAAGAGATGCCTCGGCTAAGGTCGTCAGCAGGGTTAAGGTTTGTTGGAACAAATCGCCAGTACTTGGGGTTCCAGGTAGACTGTATCTCGGCAACACAAACTCCCACAAAGTTCTTAAACGAGACTGACTCAGAGTTCAACCAATGTAAAACGATCCTGGAATCTGACCAGAAAGTAACTGACACAGGCTTGATCTTAAACTTGTCACAGATGGTTCGGGCAAGTCGGGAACCCACGAAGGAAGCCATCAGCTCTAGTCGTGGGATAGTCTGTCGCAGTGGCCTCTTGCTTTTGCTGCAACTAGACATACTTCTGGTCCTTTTACTGTTGGTCACAGAAGATAAGCCACAGCTCCATAGGCCGCGCCACTCGTGTCAGCAAAGAGATGCAATTCTGAGTCACCGGACACATTTTCTGGCTGCAGGCATCTGGGAAATTCGAGAGTTTGAAGCCCTTGGATCTCTTTGAACAATGTTGGTCAACGAACTCTCGTCTCGTCAGGCTAAGGGTCGTCCCAGTCAAAGTTCTTTGCACGCCAAATGTCTTGTAACGCTATCCTTGCCTTTATCGTGACAGCAGAAGCTAAGCCAAGGGGGTTGTACAGTCTCGAGACATTGGATAGGACAACTCTTTTCGTAAGTTTTGTGACGTTTGGCTCTTTAACCACGAAACTAAGGACGTCGGTCTGAGAGTTCCATCCAATGCCCAATGTCTTCATGCCTTTTTCTCCATCTAGATGGACAGCGGTCGGTACAGCTGTGCTTTCGACAGATTTTTCTTCATCAGGTTTCTTCAGGAAAACTTGTGACAGTTCATTTAGGACGATTTCAGACGACGATATCCACTCTTTAATCTTGCAGCTGCTGTTTTCAAGAACTCGGTCAAGTTCTTTAGTGCTTTGCACAGCTTCCTTTGTAGTCGGACAAGAATGAATCAAGTCGTGCATGTACCTGTCACGTCTCAAAATCACTGCGGCATGTGGATTATCTTTCTCATTATCCTTGGCCATTTTCAGCATAACAAAAGGTCACTCTTTGTGGGGCGTAGATGGTGGGCTTCTTTGTAAACTCCAGGTTTCTCCAGAGGCACCGATGGACGTGTGTGTCTTCCTCCAGTAACTCAATTTGTATGTACACCTTTGCGATGTCCCCCACGAAGGCAGTAGGTTCTTCTCTAAAACGTAGCAAAGCTCCGAGCAGATTTCCAATAAGACATGGACCCTTGTGTAAAAAGGAGTTTAAGGAGACACCTTGGTACTGGCATGCTGGGTCGAAGACTATTCTTAAAGGAGTGCTTTTCTTGTCAGGTCGGTATATTCCGTGGTGAGGGAGATAATGCACCGGTTTGACATTGGCTTCTGAATCTTCTTCGCTCAGGCGGCGGGCCCAACCTTTTTTTTCATACTCCATTATGGCATTGTTGTACAGTTTGGCCTTAGCTTCATTCTTGAGTAGGTTCCTTTCCAAAGAGAAGAGCCTCTTCTCTCCGCTGGTGGATAATTGTTTGGAAGAAGGGATTTGTCCCTTTGCCAGGGAAGCCCTACCATGTACCTGTCTCCTCGATGCTTACGGGAGTTCTCCATTAGTTCTATGGCTTTATTTGGCGACGTGGCTACTCTTGAACAAGGGCAATCTCTTGCTTGGACACGGAGAGTTTCTAGCTCATAAAACTCCGCGATGTTCAACGGTTCGACAAAACTAATGCTGCAAAGGGTATCTGAATTCTTGGCATTGTCAGAGCCAATGGCAAACCATCTCAATTTGGTTCTCTTGCCTACAGGATCAAACGGACAGCCTTGGCGAATTTCACATTTGGCATGTAGGTGACTGTATAGAACGCCTAGAATAAGGTCTACAGGGCCAGCCTTGTGTGACAGGACAATGTGGCTAAGATGGTTAAAGTACAATAACCATTGTCAATCTAACGGAGGGATGCCAAAGACAGTTTTTTCAATCTCGTGCGCTTCTATGCTGAACTCCTCACTGCCTTTGATGGGAGAAATCCAGAACTTGAGACGAATGCTGTCGGGCTGTTTCACTGTCTCTCCTCCAACAACGGCCAATTCTACGTGCTCACGCTTCCCTTGCAAACCCAGGGCCATAGCGAAGTCTTTACGGATCACAGTCGTAGTTGCTCCACTGTCAATCAGAACATTGCCCTTTCTAATTCGACCATTGGGTGCTCTAAAACGAACTCTTACAACTGGCAAGATGCTGCTCTTGTCCAACACAGATCCGACTCTTCTTGTAGGAGGGTCTGTGTGTAACAGGGAGTGGTGGAACCTTTTGCACCCATTGGTCTCACATTTCTTCCTTGAGCGACAGTCTCTTGTCATATGACCTTTGCTTAGACAGGAAAAGGACAATCTTGCCTTTGTTACAAACTTGAACTGTTCGTCCACCGTTGACTCACTCAGGGTGGGACAGGTGGGTACTGTGTGGCTACCTTCGCATATTGGACACTTCAGTTTTTTGCCGGTGGTCCATCCGGTGGACTGAATCCCCTTTCTTCCTCGGCCACCTCCGCCAAATTCAGATTGGATATCGCCAAAGTCTGGGTCGAATTCGGCCTTGACACATTTCCTCACAAAGTCACTTATGCGTTGAAGCATGGGAACCTGGCCTCTTTCTCTGAAATCCGCCACCACCCCTTTCCATTTGTCTACGAGATAGTCAGGAAGACGCATGACAATTCTTCTCCAGTTATCGTTGGCGTTTACATCTGCATAATAATTGAGGCGGTGCATGATGGAAAGGCAATTGATGATATCCGGTGAGAATTCTCTGAGAGCTTGTCTGTTGTTCCTTCCAATCCTGTCTCCCATAGTCAGCTTGTTCACCACAGCTCTGGCTATTACACTCGGCTGGCCGAACTGCTCCTTTAGACCCTTTAGAGCTGTAGCATACATTATGCCCTTTGATCCCACGCCAGAGATCGCTCGTTCAGCTTCGCCCTTTAAGAGCATACGCAACTGAATCATTTGCGTGTCATCTTTAAGGTGTACCTTTTCATGGATGTGGATCTTGAATTGATCTATGAAAGCTAATAAGCTAATAAGGAATGTCCTTATTAGCTTCTAATTTGAAAAGCGCATCAGCTATCGTCCTACGTCAGACTTGGGAAGGACTGTCTCTTAAACTCAAGGAGGTTGTCAATCCAAAAGTCAAATGAGCAGGCATGCTCCAGCTTGCCTTTAGAAGCAACATTTAATGCCACTTGATGTGAAACATGCGGTTGTTTTGACGTCTGTATGGTCTGTTGAGCTTCAACATTATTAGTAGAGGTGTGACCAGCGTGATTTTCCACGATTGTCAAATCCTGGGCAGGAACGGGCTGGACCTGGGAATTTGCCGATACATTAGTGCCATTTGACTGAACTGAGTTCCCGACAGAACTATTTGCGTCACTCGCGTTACTTGCATGACTAGCCTCTCCAACAGAATCGTCTGCATCACTTGAGTGATTTGCATCCCCCACAGAACCACTTGTGTTACTTGCGTGGCTCGTGTCCCCCACGGAACCGCTCGTGTTACTTGCGTGGCTCGACTCCCCCACGGAACCGCTCGTGTTACTTGCGTGGCTCGACTCCCCCACGGAACTGCTCGTGTTACTTGCGTGGCTCGAGTCCCCCACAGAACCGCTCATGTTAACTTGATTTTGTTCAAGCGCGATTAAAGAAACTCCCACTTCTTTTTCAATGGAAAATACATCATTAGCCAAATCATTTTCCCACTGATCCAGGGTGTCGTGTTCTTCTGCCTCCACTAGATCATACAGCTCACCATTCTGCTCTCGAGCAATTTCGTAGTCCTTTCGAAGCTGATTTATTTCTTTCCCCAGACGTGCTTTGTTCGCTTGAACTTGATCTTTATCGAGTATCTCACGAATACGCTTAATAGCCAAGGTTATTCTTCAGCGGCTTTGAGACCTTTGACTTCTCTTCTTCTTAAGGGCATTCTCCGGGTTTATAGTTTCTTCGCTGGTTCCTCCACCTTTGTCTGCCATCTTTCATAAACAGAGGATTATCTACAAGGGTACCATACCAAATGGCCGGCTAAATCGATGCTCAAATCCTTTAGAAATTTTGGTATAGACCCCAGCAGACAGCAACCGAGACAAAGACTCCGTTAATAGCGTTAATAAAGTAGCAATTCCGAAAATCAAGGTACAAATGAACGATTCTAAGATTACATTTCGATCATATTTGAGGCGTATAGCAAAGCCGATTTCTGAATACAGTACAATAAAGTGGCTGGAACGAGTTTAAAGACGAAGTAATTAAGGAATAAGATGATTGTACCTGAAGGGTAAAACCTCGCTCAGTTGAAAAGGTTTGAACTGTCCGTCAGGAAATTACTGACTGTAAACACTGTGTGAAAACAATTGCTGTCCGCATGTAACTTGTCTGAGCTACTTGAGAACGAAAAACACTAATAATGAAATATATCAGGAGTTCAATTGCTCAATCATTTAATGATCAACTAACTCTTGCGGTTAATGTTAAATCAAACATATTGTTCGTAATATCTATTATTCCTTATTGGTTTCTTAGGAGAGGGGAAACTGGAGAACTCATATTGCTTTTGCTCATATGGGCAGTAATATTTTCAAGAATTACAGCACCGTGGAATAAAAACTATTTTCTGATTTAAAACCTCAACAAAATGATGATGTGGAAACTTCAAAATTAATTTAATATTTATTTCAGGTATCCTGATGAATTAGCATGGCAGATAAATTTTACTAAAAAATTTATCAGAAAATCCTCGTCAATGGAAAAGTTTCACAGTTTCCTGGTCCATGAAACCGAAACTGTAAGTACAGGTTTGGCAGGGTCCGCAGAGTCTTGAAAAGTCCTTGAATTTTAGAGGGAGTCCTTGAAAAGTCCTTGAATTCCATTTTTCTGTGAATAGTCCTTGAACTTTCTTCAGCTTTGAATGTAGAGGCCTGGAAAGAGTTTTTTTAAATGCTTTTTGGTTGTCCAAGACAGTATATAAATCATAGCTTAGAGAAGTTAAATGTGATTTGTATAAAGCATTTTTCATATTTTATGCACGAATTAACTAACAACTTAAGACAAATGAACTGAAAAATGTAGAGAAGTTGGTAGAGCAAACAGGTCAAGCCTTAAAGTCCTGTTAGAATTGAAAGGGAATTGCATTTTTGTACAATCTGTGAAAATACATTCCTTATACACTGTATAGGTAGTCCTTTAAAATCTTACATTATCCTTGAAAACTTCTTGAAAAGTCCTTGAAAATGGTTGCATTCAGCAATGGTTTCAAAATGTATGTTAGTAAGGATAGTCAAGCCAGCTTTCGCATTCTGGAATCAAATTTTGACTTGATTTTCCCCATACCCTCCTTTTATCAGCTTGGGTATTCAATCGCTATGTCAATAATATGAGATCACAGTGCCAGTAAACACACTGAAAGCAACTGCCAAGATCTTTTTCTGTTTCATTTATGCATAATATTCCATGAATCAATGAACCACAGTACAGTCAACTCTTGCCTTACGGACACCCAGCCATAGCAGACACCCAGTTATGGACAGCAGCTAAACCCTAGGCAAAAATAAATTACAGAACTTTAACTAAAATGAACTCCTGCCATTAGTGACTCTCTCTAATGTGGACACTAGCTCAAGGTCTCTACTGTGTCCGCTATAAAAAGAGAGTTGACTGTACAGACCTTTAAAAGTAGTTACCATTTACATGGGGAAACGGGAAATTCCAGTTGGAAAATCAAATGATTTGCACCATTCCATTTGAGAAGCTTCAGAACATATGGGCTGTGATTTGGGGCAATGTAATTCATGTACTCTCTTTATAGTCTGTTCAGCTGATTTTAATACATTTTGTAGTTGTTTTTTCACACCATGTTGAGTTTTAAAGTTTTATGTTTATGCACAACATTTCCACCCGGGTGGTCTGTGTAAATGGTAAGGACCCTTTATTAAGGTTGCTTACCATCTTTGCTACCTATCTGTTGGGTAGAAGAAGGTAAATAGCAATGATGGCATTTGTGATTCTGCAGGTTAAACTGGAAATAGAGCACTTACATTCATTGTGGAGACATGATGGCTGAGTGGTTAATGTCTCGAACTTTGGCTCTGTGGGCAAGAAAAATGTCTTTCTCCAACTACAATTGGCGACAAAATGAGTTGAGACACTTTTGCCCTAAACTGGGCTTTTTTACGTTCTACTGACTTCAAAAGGAGGAAATATAGCTTTTCCTCCCCCATTCCCTCCATGCAATGTTGTACTGATGTTCGAGCTACCTACAGAAAACAACAAACACCCCAACTTTGAATAGAGGGGAGGGGAAGGGTGCGGATTATTTTGTTCTCTGAAGTTACCGTATTTGATTACAATGTCTCAACTATTTTGTCACCAATTGTAGGTCTATTTAATGGGTACTGGCAAAATAATGCTGAGGATAATGCTGAAGTTGACTTGCTACCTATCGAGGTGTGGGGGGGGGGGGGGGGGAGGGGAGTAGCATATTTTCCAGGATGAAGTGCTGCCCTGTGCCCTTTCTAATGTCTTCAGAACAAAATTAGAACTCTTAAAGTCTATGTAGAGTAGTACATACAGCAAACATAGAGATCAGATCATGTGTCAAGTAATGCATATATCAGGTTACTGTGCTTCTGAAGTTCAAAAGCCAACTAACGTTTGTGTTCTTTGCTGCTGTCAATCATCGTAGCAGACTTCTTAGGAAAGAGAAGCTTACTTCAACGAGTTCAAATTAAAGTTAAGGGTTTGTGGTTTGCAATTGGAGGATTTCAATCCACTTTGTGTGTTTCTGTGTTTCAAGGTTCGTTGGTTGTGTTTATAATTATGATTGACGGAAGCAAAAAAGCAATATTGTTGTAAGCTGGCTTAAATTTCAAAGTTTGTATGTTACTGAAAAGCACAGTAAAAACGATGTAAAATTGTAAAACCATCACCTGCAATTGTTTATGAGGTTGTCGACTTTTGGTGTTTGACTGGGGATTTTTTACAATATGTGCCTCTCTTGGAGGCTTGACTATTTAATGACATAAAAACCATAGTGTTCTGTCTCTCTTAATTCAGGGAAACATCAGTCGCCAAGAGGCAGTCAGTATGATCCCGCCATTGCTTTTAGATGTAAAACCAGGCCAAAAGGTAGGTATATTGCTGGTATAAACAGTGAATAATGATATTTAACAATTATTGGACAAGGTTGAGCAAATATTGTTATTTGTCAGTGGCGAGCAGATCAATTATTTGCCAAAAAGCTGAAGGCTGAGGCAAATAATTGATCTGGACACTGACAAATCAAATTATATTGCGATAACCAAGTACAATAATTGTTTTATCATTTAATCATCAAGTTTGTTTTTTTTTTTTTTTAATGTATATCTTCGGGAAGCGAAGTGGTCTGCCATTTTAACGCAAGAGTGATAGCAAGAAGGAGAAAAGCGTGGTTCATTTATGCTTGAGAAGAATATTATTTGCAGCCAAACAAAGTTGGACAACATTGTGCATGAGCAGACCATTATTTGTAGGCAGTTATTTGCAGGTCACGTGATGAGCTCTTGGCCAGTGCAAAGAAAGAAAAATTTGCAACGAATGATAATATGTTTTTTTTTGTCTTATCTTTGCTTAAAACAAGCATATTACAGACAATTTTCCCGCCTGTCATTTGATAGCTAGGCTTCCCTTTTACGTAAGACTTTTGGTAACTTTGCACTGTCAATCTGTTCAATAACAGTTTTTTGGCACAATTACCCCAAAATGAAGGTTTTGGGACACAGTCAGGTTTTGAGCAGTCATGTGTGTGTTAAAGACATGTTCTTGTTTAGCACTCCGAGTGTTACAAAAAGTTGTCTTGCATGACCTGCATGACAAACCAGAAGTGGTGAGTTTTGGGCAGATAGCGATAGTGATAGTGAAATGGCGTTTTTGGGCAAAATTTTTGGGGTCAGTGGATTAAATAGGAAATGCAAATGCATAGTAATAGAAAATTTTGTCCCTTGTTTATCTCCTTTGCACGAGTCAAGAATATTAGAGACATGAGATTGTCTTCTCTCTGATAATTTTTATTTTTTGTCAATACAGATATTGGATGCATGTGCTGCTCCTGGGTCTAAAACAGTTCAACTTATTGAACTTCTTCATGGTGAAGAAACATTAGGGATACCTGGTAAAGTATACAATAATGTATGTTCTGTTTTGGTTCGGATACTAAGGTGGGTATCATATTGATAAGGCATGCCTTGTAATGTTTTATCAGTGTGTTACTACTATACCTTTTGAAGGCCAACAGAAGGCAGAAACTGATGTGATGGTTATTTCCAAGAGTTTACCTTTATTAGAACTGCTTTGCATTTTGCAAGGCAAGGTGTCTAACAGAAATTTAAAAGATGCAGAAAGGATGGCATTAGGTGTTGATGCTGTCTTTGATTGTGTTGACACATGTCCATGAACACCATACATAGGAAGAATAGTAAAATTGCAGATATGCATAGTGTCTTTTTATCCTGCAGAGGGTCTGGTTGTAGCAAATGAACTTCAAAACAAGAGATGCTACATGCTTGTTCATCAGAGCAAGAGGTTGCATAGTCCCTGCTGTTTGATCACAAATCATGATGCTACTCTCTTCCCCACTTTGTATACAAAAGAGGTCAGTTAATAGAATGTTTGTAGTCAGAAAGTATCAATACCACCCACATGATGGATAGATGATTTCAGGAAAGGTGGGTAAAATACCCGAAAAATCACTTACTGTGGCCAGTGTCCTGACTGTACCTTTATAGGGAGGCAAATTTCCCAGTTCAATCAAGTAGTTTTTTTTACCTTAGGGGTTACATCGTTCTTGATGGCTATGAAGTTATACTGTAGTAAAAGTTGGTTAAAGTCAACTGGTTTACTGGACAGCACCAATACCATAATTCCTGAAATTTGTCTTGAGTATAGATCTCATGATCACCTTTAGCTAGGTTGTTTAGAACTTGCCAGTACCCTGAGTCAAGGTCTATGGTATTGAAGTACTTAATATCCTGAAAATGAACTGCAGGGTCTTTTTCTTTTTCAAGAGTCTTTTTAGGAAAGTAATTTCTCTTTCAAAATCCCATTGCCTTGTCAGTGGAGGAACATTTGTGTCAACAATTTTCATTGTACAAATGACTAGAAATTCATGAGAAGATGATCCGCTGTACATGCCAAGATCAACCCTCACAGCAATAAATCTCAGTGGAGATAATAATAGTAGATAATAATAATGTAGCTCAGTATTCACAGAATTCCAACGTGTAAAAGCTCACGACAGAGATTGTCTGGTTGAATTATGAACGATTATAAAATAACTTAAAACGTGTAATTTGTATTTGACGATAATTCCCTAAAATAAGCTCCAGGAGGCTTATTATACTGGTCATGTTTGTGTTTTGATTGAATGAATGGTAAATTTCTTAATGGAGGGGGTTTTATTTTTAGAATTTTATGAATTTTTGCCCCAGGAAGTTCATGCAAACGGTTATTAATGCACAAAAGAAGCAAGCCAGTTTACACAGTAGCAGGTTATGTTTATACAGAAGTTTTGCTAGACTAACAAATAGGATAATGTTTTGAGCCTTGACAAGGCCTCTCCTTTTTGAGACTAGAGTTAATTCAGTGAAAAAGCCTCTTCCTTTAAGATAGGATGAGATGGTTAGGTATGTTTCCTTTGTGGGTACAGAGTGTGAGCAAAATTGGAACGATTATAAAAGAACTAAAATTTTGAATTGAAAGGTTTCTTTAAAAAGACAAGTTTTAAGATGACCAATTTTTTGTAATAGTAGCTTTATTAAATATAGTATGAATTTTTTACTGTGGCTACCATTTTTTTTAGGAAGGTGGTGAAAAGGTGCCAATATTTTTTGACAGAATACTCTGTGATGTTCCATGCAGGTTAGTTGAGTCAACGTCAGTCATTTAAAGTGGCAGAACTATGAGGGTTGTCTAAACTCACTGCTTTGTGAGATCGATTTTAATGTTGAAATCACAAGTACATGTGAGTAATGACGCTCACAACCGAAATAAACAAAGGCAACAAGTTCCTAACGGCCATAAAGAGTTATATAATTGTAGTTCTTTGCACATATTCATCTTCTGTTCTTTTTGCACATGCACCGTAAGTCATGTGCTCCCTCACCTGACTGCGAGCTCAACTGTTCAGATGTCAGATTCCACATGTTATAAAACTAAAATATTTATCTTTAACGAGGAGCACGCTTCAAAGGAAACTTGCAAGTTGCTTTATCAGTTTGATGAATTCTGGACTAACTTATGTTATTACTCGAGCAAGAGATGATTGCTTCAAAGCATTGTGTCAAGCATTTGATTCTGACTCCACTAACACGAGATATTCAGTGTGAAAACGTTTATTTAGGACATGTCAGTCAGTAATCTGATGCAGATGTTAAATCAATGATATCGTTCTAGTAAAATACTAATATATGTTCTAAGCTAGAACTTGTACCATGCCAGATACAAAAAACAGTGGCCAAAAAATGCGTGGAAACGTATTCCCCTACTGATGCAGTTGTAAAACTCCGGGGAAAGGGATTGCAATGAAAATACATTATAATGTTACATAGACTACTCCAAAATTATACTAATGGCAAAGGGTGTGTGTCTGAATACCTAAATTCATAAATTATATATCGAAGTAAGAAACGTTATTCCAAAACATACAGTTCTGAAGACGTAAAAAAATAAAATATAGAAAAGGAAAACTTGCAAATCAAAACAAAAACTATCAGTTTGACAGAGCTGACGTATTATCGCGCAAGTCTCAAACCAAAACCGTAAGACCTGAAAATATAGTGACCGGAATCAAGAATGTAAGGATTGACCTTACTTAAATAACGCCTCAAAATCTTGACAGGGCAACTAGGAGTGCCAGGACTCTCAGAAATCACTACTTCATTACCTTTCCTAGGTTGATCGGTCTTACTTCTATCAACATTAATAGCGACATAAGCTGTATGAAAAACAATGTCTCCATACCTAATATGGAGAACTTCATCAATTCTGAAAAAACTGCAAACGCCAAAAGAAAAATGCAAACATTTCTCAATTCAAGGAGGTTATCTAAAGTCGAAGCCTCCACAAGCTTTTCTAACATATCAGCTGAAACAGGCTCTTTTTTATTGAACAAACTAGTTCCAGTTAGCTGCTTGGTGGCGTTACTAACAGCTTTGATGGTAGGGCTATCAGGCGGCGAAGGAATGCCAGCCAAGTTATGTGCCCATTGGATTCCATAAATGGCAGAGCCCAAAGCAGAATGAGAACGAGTTGTGGTCAACATGTACTGGTGGTAAAGGGCAACATGCTCTGTACTGGCGGCAAAAACCTGAATTTCGTCTCTAGAACAGGCAAAATTTCTCCATTTCCAAAAGGATCTTCTGTAGGCATCTGTTGTTCCTGAAGCTATGGATGCAATGTTGACCGTAGACTCCAATTTATAACCAGGTCCCTCAATGACGGGTCTTGGAGGGCATGTAGAGACTTCCAAATGCCGGAACCTAAAACTTGTAAACAAAACAAGAGAGGAAACTAACAAAATAGAGAAAGAGACGGAGAAAAAGAAAATGCAAAATTAGTAACATACAACGTAACAAGACATAAGCATCAAAAACAACATTCAAAACATTCCCAAGTCAAAACGAGTCCTGGGACGATCAAGAAAAAATTGAATAGACGCTACCAAGTGCGGCGACGAATGCCACTAATCCTAAATCACACGTGAATTAAACACCAAGTGAACGACACTGGCGAGCCACCAGGGGACAAATGGAACAACATAATGCAATGATACTGCTGTACATGTCACCACCGGGGGTGCCAGGTACCAATAAACACACGATACTTCACTTGATGCAGAAAAAGAAACCAGTAAACCTACCAATAAGGGCACGAATGAAGAGAATACACCACGGGGGTGCAAAGAATAAAACTACTTCCAGAAATGAACCAAAGCTATGTCCTGTAGATTTTGAACCACACTACTGACCTGAATAATTCTAACAACATTCTGATTTTTAGTGTATAAGCGTACTCTTTGGCCTATTAAATTACTCTCGAAGGACTGAAGGGCAAACTGAATCCCAACCAGCTGCCTCCAAGTGGAAGACTTACGAGACTCTTCAACGGACCAAGTTCGGTGACAAACCAGACTAGAATCTTGAATAAAAGCGCAACAACCCGTAGAAGAAGCATCCGCAAGCAAAACTTTGGATGGAACAAACGGAACCTGCCAGAACAGCTTACCATTTCAGGATTTTGAATTGTCCCTCCAAAAGAAAAGCCCTTTCTTCGCATTACCTTGAACCAGAACCTCCGAATTCCATCAACGCCACGGGCTGATGACAACGTGCAAAAATCTAGTCATAATTTGAGTGATATTCCCACAACTCAGTGCTAGTGAAATAATGAACTTAACGTAAATGAAAGGCGAATTATTTAAATTAGCACAGACGTCGTTCAGACCGGACCACAATTTGTCGATCCTAGGATCAACTGCAAATATAAAACCTGTCGGAGTGTCAATATGAAAACCTGGCTAAGAAAAGGTGGTGGAGGGCTGCCAGACAGATTTTTCATGATTTATGCCAAAACCACAGCGAAAGAGATCGGAATGAACTGAAGAACTATTAGTTTTCGCTGCCTCCAGAGTAGAATCAACGCCAATGCCGTCATCAAAAATTATAGCTATGGGAATACCTCGTATTCTCCAATGGGTCTCCGTGGGCTTCAACAATTTAGTGAAATTATAAGGGGCTGAATCCCAAAGGGCAAAGAGTAAAGTTAACATATCTAGTTTGAGAGGTACCAAAATCCAATGAAAATAACAAAAATCTGCGATGCTCGGGGAAAATATCCACGTGGTGATATCCTGACTTCAAATCAAAAGAGAAAATGAAGTGAAATAGCATCCCTGATAGTATGAAGGCATTCGCACTTAAAATTCTGTTTAAAAACATGCATATTGATGTGGCTTAAATCTAGGATAAGCCTCTTCTTACTGCTACTTTGAATTGAAACGGTCAAAGGATTGAGAATATCAGAAGCGTAAGAAAAACTCTCCTTGACGCGATTGTCACTCAAGAGCTCCAAAATAGCCTCAGAGACAAAATCAGACTCTTTCAAGGCTGACACATTGTTCTTTAAAGTGTTGAGGCAATGGCGTGGAAATAATAGGGATCTTGTAGACTTCTCTGATAATACTCAAAATAAATTTAGAAGCTCCTAGTGATTTCCAATAATCGATGGATTTAAGCAGGTTCCCCCTAACAGAAAGCTGTGAACGGAGGACAGAAGTAATAGTGGGGGACGCTGTTTCGTGATCAAAACCATTTAGCTCCTGAAAAGAACGATCGGAAGAGAAAAAGATGCTATCAGACTGCAGGGAATCAACAACTGAAAAACCACAGTCACTTGGATCTTCTGAGGATAGTCACTTCGAATCAGAGAATCCTTTTGGAATGCGAGAATTGGGGTGTGTTCCTTTCGGCGAATCCAAAAACGGATTTTTGATCCTAGATTTGCCAGATTTCGCGGTCGAAAGGAACGTGAAATCCGAAATTGGATTTGTAACCTTGGTAACCTTTCGCCAACGCGTGCAATATGCACGACAGCCTCTCAAAAAATGACGTGTTTTCTACTGTTTGACAAATTATGCGATTATACCGTGCAGAATTTAGTGGTCGGCAGTTCGAATAGCGACGATGGAACATATAAAACAGACAAAGAAAGAATGTCAGCCAGTTTGATCCAGTTCCATAGCTCGGATTTTTTTATGTAACACGATCGAGTGCCTGTCGCGTCTACAAGCGAGTTTGTAGTTAGATAGCAGTTCATTTGTTACTTACTTATTTCTGATTTCAAGCAATCTTTAGAGACAAATGGTTAGTATATGGATATTTTAATGTACCAGGAACAATCTTCTAATGTTTTCAGATGTTTTGCGGCAAATGACAGCAACGAAGAAACTCTACGGCCTCTATGGGAATACTTCAATTGGAAATACCGCTGGATCATCTGACTAATTTCGGATCCACTGTGAATGGAACAGCGTAGATCACTAATCCGTTAATCTGGATTTGGATTCTTCGGATTTCAAATCCAATGAATCCTTTTTCAAAAAGGATTCACCAGATCAAAAATCCGGATTTGGATTTGCCGAAAGGAACGCGAAATCCGTTCTTAGATCTAAAATCCGTTTTTGGATTCACCGAAAGGAACACACCCTTAGAAACTAGAGAACACTGGTATTTCCAATCGCTAAACCTGCCGCAAGCAAAACGGCTGCCTTGCCAGGAAGGAAAATCAGAGCGACCAAAAGGGAAGGAACAAAAATGGAGAAGCTACTGTAGACGTTCTGGGAGGCCAAAAATCGGAACCAGAAGGTCGCGGAGCGGAAGGATTATGCTTAGAAGATTTCTTCGCAGCTGAAGATCTAGGAGCCTTTTCAGCTCTATCCTCGGCATGACGAATCCGTTTAGCGTCTTCCTTAGCATCGGCAAGCTCGCGTTGAACATACTCCTCAATGGTCTTCCAACCAAATTCGGACTTATCAGCTAAGATAATTAATTTCTACTGCTTGGAGAGCATTGACGTACCTTCAGCTAGGGACGCTTTAGCCTTCTCAACCGCGTTGGACTCGAGGTGGGATTTCACTTCGTCTAGACTATCCTGAAGCTTAGCAATGAATTTTTACTGAATCGTGTTTCCTTTTTGCGTAAAGGACTTCGGGTCCTCGTGTTGAATCTTCTTGATCTCGCGTAGTTGTTTGTCAGCAACGCCAGAGCTAGATTGTTAAATTCCTCAGCAGAATCGGCCACTAGCTTTGAAAAACTGCTCCAATAATGCCTTGTTATTTTCAGCCAAAGAAGTAGAACTGAAATCCTCCACCTCTTTTGACACCGACATGATGCAACAAGGGAATTGACTAGAGAAAGAGGGAAATCGAAAAGGAAAACTATCAGAAGGACTGAGCTGACGTAGAATGGCGCAATTCATCTCCCGCCAAAATCATAAATAGCCCGATACTATCCTAAGAACACCAGGATGTCAGAATATCAAATTTCTGACTCATTCGTTCCCTTGTCTCTCAACCATCAGAAATTACATTTTTCAAAATTGAAATACAATTTTAACATGCCCGTGAATACCTATTCAGCAAAATTGTCCCATCTGCTCCTGATTTGCTAGTTTTTCCTTTAATTTGGATTATTTAGAAAAGGTTGCAAATGCATTTTGTTTACGTGCTGAATTTGCAAGAAAATTATGTGTCATTAAAATATTCTGTAATGTTTAGACTCTTCAGAATGCCTCTGTTTTTCTCTGCAGCGGTGATGGAACGCTGAGGAAAAATCCTTTGATTTGGAAAAAGTGGACACCACAACTTGGCATGGCATTATTTCGGTAATTAATTAAATAACTGAGCATTAACAAAAATAAACATTTTGCTATCTCGGATTCTCGTTCCTTAGAATAGACTACTGTCATTTATAGATAACTTTCCTTAACTATATTGAAATTCTCTCTTGTTTGCAAGAGTTGGTTTATTTGTTGGTGAACAACTCTGTTGTGTTTTCTCCGAGCTTTAGAAGTGATTCGTCTTGTCCAGTTCACTGTTACTGCTGTTTCAATCTTTCTGGACGGGCATATTTATATGTTATTAGAACTTATTTTCTATCGACTACGCTGTAATCTTAAGAAACTTTTGAAGGAATCTTCAAGCTTGTTGCTCTCATTCCGTGCATCTCAAAACAAATTGTCGGCAAAATAAATGACTATCAAGTTTGCATCTATTGTATAGGTTTCATCCCCATCAGCATTATTTGTAGTTGGAAGGGTGCTGCTAGTGGAAGCTTCTCAAGTTTTATGCTCTCAGTAGAAACCAGTATTTAATACTGGTCGAACCGTTTCTGAGGACTGAAATTAACAATATCTCCTTAAGCTTTATTCTTCATTCAGGAGTGAATATGCAATTAATTCTACAGTTTGTGATAAAAATTAATGAATTCTACCATTTGTTGATGATAAATGAATTCTCGGTGATAATTGAATTCTTACATATGTTGATAATTAGCAATTATTGAATGAGGCTGAGTAGGATATGAAGAATTCTGCAGATCAAGGGCGGTGTTATCCAGCGAGGCTTCCGTGATCTGCAGAATTCTTCATATCCCGCAAAAGCCGAATTCAATCATTGTTTTATTATTCCTTCAAAATAATTCCAAGTTTAAAAACAAGCTAAAACATGCTAACCTTGGTCGATGTAAGTTCATATCGATAATGCATCTTAAGCGGGAAGTTTAGGAGATGAAGATCTGTTCAGGTCTGCAAAGATGCTCCAAAGAGCAGATGTCGTCCGTCTTCATGCTGTTCTTGCCATGATTTTACACAATATTTTGCAGTGAAATGAGTAAAATGTTCTGCTGACTGTTCCGCCATTTTGTTTTAACTACCAAAACAATTCTGTTCAATATGACAAAATTCTTTCCAAATTTGGTCAACAGTAGCTGGTTATGGTGAATTATGCGTGTGGTTTAACCAATCAGAAAAAGGGAAATATTTTGAATGAATGATAATAATGATTATTTAATTAGTCACCAGTATATCCCGACTGAACTGGCTGATTGAACACTTTTTTGTAATTCCTCATTTCACAGCATCCAGTTACGTATTTTAGCACGTGCAGTGGAGATGCTAGCCCCTGGAGGTCGCATTGTATATTCTACGTGTACTCTTAATCCTGTGGAAGATGAAGCCGTTGTCTCTACCTTGTTACAAAAAGCGGAAGGTAAATCTTGTTTATTCTGATATGGTTAAACTAATCACTTAAACATTCCTTTGATTTAGTTGCAACAGTTGTTACTCAGAAACATCCTTTGTTGATCTGATATGAGCAGTTCACAAAGTTGTAAAACGCATTCTTACTAAACCATCCTTTCTTTCCTTTTATGGACGTTGTTCAAACCAACTGCTTTCTTTTCATTTCAGGGGCACTGTTTGCTTCTGTTAATTTAGTTATTAATTTGCATCTGATTTAGGGGCAATGGAACTAGTTGATGTTTCATCATACCTTCCAAATTTAAAGAGATCACCAGGTTTGAAGACGTGGAAGGTAAACACTTTCCTTTTTGTCCCCGTTTACATTCCCCTTTTTATACCCTAAGTCCAAAACCCTCCAAACTTTCTTAGTTTGTCTACTCTTTTTATCTGTCTAAGGCATCACTATAAGGACATTATGTGTCACACGAGCTAAAGCTTTAGGTAAACAAAGGCAGGTCTATGGTGTCAAGGTGGTATTATAAGATTTTGCATCAGTTGACTGTTCATTAGTAGTTAACTTAAAGTTGCAATATTATGGTACTGCTAGGAAAAATAACTATCTAGGCAGATTTTAATAATGCTTTGTAAAGGTTTGAAAATTGCTCGTCTCTACTTACCATAACCATCCTTGCCAAGGTACAAAATACTCCTCGTGCATCTTGTGCTGTCCAGATAATAATTATTTCCGTTCTAGTACCAGGCGCACCGTTTCCAAGTAGTGCAAATAGAGCCTACTAAATTGTATTTTTAATAAATGTTTGTCACGAGCGGCAGTCAGATAACAGAAACCTTTTTTGTTCCCTTGAAAGGATAGCTTTCCTGATGACGTTCTTTTCAGTTGAGCCTGCAAATACAGCCCCCTATCATTGCTTCCTGCTGCTGGGACGTTTCTCGAGAGAAAAGTCTACATTTTGGCCAAAATAATTTCATACTGATGACCTAACGATGACCATAATCTGGTCAGGTTTTCTGAGTGGTTGACGTAGTAATTAAACGCCATTAGTTATTTTTTACAAATGAGAGACAGAAGTCAGGAAAGTCGCAAAATTCAAAATGTACAACGTGCTGGATCTATCTTGAAACACTCTTTTATTACGATTATTTAGGCTTGGCAAGAAGTGGTGCTAAAACTCAAAATTTTTCAATAGCCGAGAAGGAAAAACAGAAACGTAATCAAATTTTCATCTGCGAACTCATGGCTACGAGATTTACGTCATTAGTGTGGATTTTTGAGGCTCAAATATAGACTTTTTCCTGCAAAGTGTCCGCAGTGGTGGTTATCGATGAGAGGCGGATCTATTGACAGATGTTTCAGTTGTATAAACGTGGCAGAAGGGGTTATTTTGTGAGCAAACGTTAAATCAAAGGTTTCTAGATTTTTTCCTACTGCCGTATTCTCATGTAAACGTTTGTAAGAGTGATCTTTTGCTATAGTAAGTTTCCAATCATTTATTCGTTCATGTTCTCTCGTTTCTGGACAATAATTGCTTTATCAAAGCACCATTATTTGTGAAGTCCTGTAGTAATTTGTCGAATTAAGATTAATAATTTTAGATTGTTATTTACAGTAGTTCATGATCACTAAATTTTCTGTTGCAGTTGATGACCAAGGATTTGCAGATTGTGGATAACTGTGATCCGGGATCAGAGCACTTCTCGAAAGGTTTTAAGCCACAGATGTTAGCTCCATCAGAGGAAGTTGCAAGCAAACTGCACCTGGAAAGATGGTATGGTTATTTAACAGATTATAATGTATGTTTACTTTTTGAAGTGATAAACGCAGCATAAAGCACGTTTGTAAATATTTTGGTTGCAGACATAACACCAGAAGCATTAGCGTTAATGGGAATTGCTAGTTAAAAAAAGGCATAGGTGAATTTGGCAGGTACGTTCCGTCGGATAGCTCCGTTTGGCAAGTTCAGGATTTCTAATAACTGTCTGTTTGTAGACAACTTTTCTGTCATGGTAGCTCTTCTTTTTCTGGTGGTTTTGCTGTATTTTCTCAGGCACTCCTTCGGGATCATGACGGTGCCACAGGGTACTTGCTATGATGACTAATGTCTTTATTACTGCGACATAAGACATTGTTGAGGGCTTTATTGCATTCCACCATTAGGGGTAGTTCTATAGTCTACCAAGATCTTAGTTGTCTCTGATGGCTTTCATGAATAGCCCATTTGGCTTCTTTCACTGCGGACTCAACTTTTCCTTTGGAGTTTGGATGGTATGGGGATAAGGTGACATGATGGAACTCCCTGCACTCTGTCGCAAGCTTGAAGGATTTCTTACTGGCGATCTCGACCGGGCTTCCATTGATGCAGACAAGGCTATGGCGAATACCATGTCATACCACTGGGTTTATGAACGTTGGAATACCTTGGGACTACATGACAGGCCAAAGGGAAGGCAGGCAAACTCGCACAATGTTTCTTTTAAAGAAACCTCAGATATTTGTGGTGGCTCTTTCATATAGCTACCAAAAAATAGGCATCCTTCAGGTCTATATTGACCATTAAGTCTCCTTTTCTTAACACAACCCTAAAAATGTGAATGCCCTTTATTTTGAAATGTTCGTAATGGATGTGCAGATTGATAGGGTGGTGGTTTTCCACAGGCCTCTAGGCACCCCCTGTTTGGGAACCGAAAATTGGGTGCTTGCAAACCCTTGCTGTGTCTCCTCTGGGTGGACCAAATGAATAGCCTCTTTCTAAATGATTCACTAAATTTCTAGTTGTACAATATCTTTTCTCCTTTTTGTGTGAGTGTTTGTTAGGGGAAGACAGAATTAGTGTGGGTGCGCAAGAAATCCAGATGATCTCCCTCAACAGCCTCCAAAACCCAAGGGTCTTTGGTGATTGCGACCCTGTTGGATATACAATGTTTCAGGCGACCTGCTAGAGGAAGATGACTTATGACTGTCAGGATTCAATGTAAAATCATACCTGGTAATAGGTGCGGAGGCCTTCCTTTTGGATCCTGAATGAAAGATGAAACTGATTGACTGGTACCACCCCAACGGTCCCCTCATCTTTTGAAAGAGGTGATGCAGCCTCGCAAAACCTGAGTAGTTTGGGAGCGGTTCACCACAGAAGCAGCTTGAAGCAAAATTCTTGCTGTTTGTGATCTGGTTTGAATTGTGGCCTCGGTCCATCGCCGAAAAAGGTTTTTGTCAGTCTGCGGAAATTCTTGTGAGGCAAGAGGTGACAGAGTTCCCTTTGAATTGGGGTTGTTTAGGACAGCTTCACGTCTCTCAGAAGAAGTGCAGAGGCATTACCTAGTGTATGAATGGCATTAGATGGAGTTGCTCTTGGATCCTTCACCTGCTCACAACTAAGGATTACATTCTTGGCTGATTTGGCTTCGGCAAGGAGACCGTAAATACGCTCAAATAACATGGTTACCGGACCAAATGTGGTCGAGACACGGTCCTGCAAAAATCTCATGTGCTTGTCGACAGTTTTAATGCCAGGCACAAGACTAGGTAGATAGTTCTCCTTGGTTAGAGTGTAAAGAGAGTCTAATTTAGAGCCGGAATACCTTTTAGTAACTGCTTTCTGCTCAAAAGGTGACAAGGGCTTTACTAAGAAAGAAGATAATTCTTCATTTGCTTGCCAGCGTAAACTTTGGCAAGGATTATGGTCTTCTTCCTCGTTCTCATCGGATGAAAAGGACCCACTCAGAAGCACCGGGCTCAATAAGAAGAACATCTTCCGAAAGGTTGTCAGCTCGTCTAGGCCTTTTAGTTGCCTGGGGCATCGGTGTCATATACTGAGTGAGCCTTGATCGCTCTTTCAAAAGTCGTGTTAGAGCTGAGAGCCTGGATCGCTTCATCGACTCTTTCTTAACTCAATCGATCGAAAGCTTGCCGAGGCAAATTTAGCACCTCGGGAACGTTAAAAATCTTCTGGACAAGGGAAACATAGTGGACATTACCTTCCTTGTCAATCGCTTCAGCCTCTTGAGGCGGGATGTATGGCACCTCAAACTGGAGGATTTTCTTGATCATGCGCAGCCATACTCATCTTCGGTTAGAGCGAAATGAAATGGTGATGGGGGTCACTGCTGCGAGGCTTTATGTATGGGATATTGTTTTTTATTATTCTAATTATGCAAGTTTGCTGTTAATACAAAGTAATAATTGTTCTGGTTTCAGAGCGAAATAAGGTTGGTTACACATTGTTATATGGGGCTGCTGTTCTGAAGTGTAACTAAAACCTTTCGCGGTCACTTTAAAGGTCTTAAAACAACGGTAGTTACAAACAAGAAACGATCTCATAACCTTGTTGACTGCTGAGATGAAACATTTTTGGTCATTGTTCTAATAGTTTTCATATTTTTGTTTTAATCGTTATTTTGTGATCTTGCAGTATGAGAATATATCCCCACCAGCAGGACACAGGTGGATTTTTTATTGCAGTTCTTGAAAAAAAGCATGACGCACCTTGGGAAAATGACAAAAGATACAGCTTGAACCGGAGACTGCTGCCATGGGAAAGTGAGGCCGACTGGCAGGTAACAAGAGCTTTGCATTGCAACATTTATAAACTGTACATTCTGTTAAAAATCACATCGATTTGGAAGCTAGGTACTAATTTAACGAAGTGTATCAATCCGTGTTCTCGCTTTTTTATGGTCTTTTTTTCGAAACCATATAAATGCCTTGTAAAATGTCCTTAAATGTACCTTACCTAGGCTAGCGGTCTGTGGTAAGTTTTGATTTTGATTTAATTCCAAGAGGAGACGGTGACAAATCCTGCAATCTGATTGGTTCCTGGCACGGTTTGGATTTTCCTGTCCCTGCCCACAGTTCCTGTAATGGCTTCCTTCACAAAATTAGTCGTTGTTTGTGAATGAGCGAAAGCTGTGGTTTTGTACAATTTTCCTTTAAAACATGGGCTATTATGAGCACTTGCAAAGAGAAAGTGAATCGTATTACTCAGAGAAAATTTCCTACCAAATTAAGCTAATAAGCCGTGAAAAGCCCGAATACAATACAGAAAAAGGTTCACCGTGCAGTGATTGTCGTAGCCTCCCAAGCAGATGTGGGGAAGGAACAAGTGACGAAGCCCTAAGAACGCCTGCGGTGATTGCCGGTGAGTTCCGAAAATACCGGACGGGTTAGTTAAAGAGACTTCCGAAAAAGGATTAGCAGCAAAGTGGAAATCAGACGTGTAAATGACCATTAAAATTGATGAAATCAAAAGGAGTACAAGGAGGGCGATTACCAGTAGCCTCTCACGCAGACGTTTTTAGGGGAGTCTTACTTCCTGCCCTAAAAAACGCCTGCATGGGAAGCTAGGTTATCTGCCTGGACCTCTTCTCCGAAGAGCCCCTGCGGTTCGATTCTTGTAAGCGACCACTCAGTCTTTGCATTTTGGGTGGTCGCTTGCGGGAGGTTTGACTGTATTAACTTTATGATCAGCTTTACTCTATTTTGTAGCATGAAAAAAACTCGTTTGAAATACATTCATTTCTTGTAGCGAAAAAAGGAGCAAAATAGTAAAGAGACGAAAGAGTTGGTGGAGGAAGAGAACACTGCAAACAGTTCCGAAACTCAGGACATGATTGATGAGATGGATTGTCACGATGCTGAAATGAACAGTGAGGCATCAACTACAGAGGAAAACATCGAGGATGATGCAAACAGCGAAGTTGTTGTTGAGTTAGTTAAAGGTCATAATGCTGAGCAGGAACCTGAAAGCAGAGGAGAAAATGTTGGAAAAGAAATAAAGAACACTGGAAAAAGTGGTGGCAAAAAAGGCAGTGGGGAATCAGACGTGTAAATAACAACATTGTATTTACATATAAGTTTACCTACCGTTAAGTCACTGTGGAAAAGACTCAATTTTTCTCATTCTGAAATACAAACAATGACAGGTGTTTAGTTACCTTCTCAGTCCATGTGATCGTATTTAAAATTCTGTGGGGCGTTGAAGAACCCACACACTTTTCGTAAATGAGTAGTGGTGGTTAATCTCAATTCACATTCTCACTAGGTGCGTTCATAATTATTCAAATTTTTATTGTTAATTGCACTTCAAGCAGTCTTGCTAAGTCCCCAACGCAATGTTGAAAGCTCTGAGGAGAGTGGATGATAAGATATTTGTAATTTACAATAATGCAAAGAAAGCGTGTTGAGCGCCCTTGGAAGTGGCTTTGTTTTATATTCTGCCATTACTTATAGCTATTTCAACTACTATCGCTGCTTCAACCTTTTCAGACAGTTTGGATTACACTTCCTTCCTTCACTGTTTCATAGGGTTCAACCTCCGAGAAAAAGGCCTAAGGTGGAAAAGAAAGGTTTTAAAGAGGATCCCTTTGTATTTCTCAAAGATGATGATGAACACTGGCCTCTTATAAAGTAAGTTTTCTTCTCTGTTTAAATACTTTAAGTGTTAACTTCAAGTCTCGAAACAATCAATAAACCGATAGTGATACATTTGTATCTACAATATTCCTCTTGGGACTCTAGTTGTTTTTCTACTTTGAATTTTTGTGTTTCATCACTTGATGTACTTGTAACCCTCTTACATGTTAAAGTACCCATAACTTATTATCTTGCAGTATAAAACTTTGGAATGCTGTCCACATTATGAGTAGTATAGGACGCATAACGTAACCTACACCACTTGAGAAGCTATACTTAGAAGTAGAAAAAGTTCCGCACGAAACCTAATACAATCCTAATATACATAATGATATGATTCTCTCTACTTAAAAAGTCAGTTTAGAATAGTATTAAATTCTTATACTTTGTAAAACCTATGCAAAGACATGATGATATAATTATCTCTACTAGAGGCCTATTTAGAACATTTTTCAGTTTTTATACTCTCATTTTCTCTTATAAACCTACACGAGACCATCATAATGTGGTTATCTGTACTAAAAGCCTATTTAGAATAATATCAAACTCTTATACTCTATAAAATCTACGTAAAAACATTCAGTAAAATACAGGTTTTGTGACACTTGTGTTTCTGGATTTCTGGAGAAGAAAAAACTTAAAAGCTGGTGTCCTTAGCGCCCTAACTAAGTATTTATGTTAAATGTTCTGGCAATGTTCAAAGTATTTGAGATGACCGACTTCTGCGTCCGCTCCTAGTAGCTCCCTCACCCACTTCTCTAGGTGTCTAGAGTAACCACCCAGTACTTCAACTATAACGTTGTACTGTTCAACCCTGTAACCACTGTATCTCCGCTTAAACTCCCACATCATGGGTCCATTCTTAAGTGATTTTTCCTCATTTTTCTTGGCTCTACTCTCAATCCTTGGCAGCTTATTTAAGTGGCAGATTTCTTTCCTCTCGTGGCTGACAAGTCGCGCGTCGATCCGATTTGCTCTAACGTCGTTGTGCTCTGCATAGATGGGAATATCCCAAAACGCCTCACTCGTGGTGTTCTGGTAGGCTGGTTTTGGCATCACCAGTGAGTACCATGGTGGAACCTCTTCTAGCAACCCATGCCCTCGCAGGAGCTCAAAAAACAAAATCTTCAAAGCTGCATTATGCCTGTATAGGTGCTTGGTTTTTGCCAAGGGGAACATCCAGCCAGTACATGTGCAACGCTCTCAGCTACCTTCACACATAACCTGCAGAGGACTTCGCCGTCGGTCGAGGTTTGCGTCTTCTCCTTGGTGTAGAGCTTCGTAGGTAATAACTGCTCATACAGTTCACACATTCCCGCGAGGGTGTATGTAGGGCATGTAGCCCAACCTCTTAACCGTGCAAAGCAGCTGGTTATGCTTAGGCTCTTATCTTCCTATCTGATACTGAATGACTTTCCTTGCCACTTTTTGTCTTTAGCGATCTCCAAGAACTGCAGCTCTTGAGATTTCTTCAACAGATTCCCAGCTCTTGCCGCAGTCACCACCTTCCCTTCCGTTGTAACACACGCGGGATTTAGGGCATCTAGCGGAAGTGTAAGGTTGAGTTCCTCAGCGTACTTAGCTGCTTCCCTCACAAGCGACTAGTGGCCTGATGCCATGGCGTGTTCTTCAAATTCTCTAACTGCTTCCACAGCGTGGTCCGAATTCTGATACAATTTTAGTAGCGACTTGATTTTAGTGAGCTTGTACTCCTGTTCGACTGATCGCAGGCCTCTACCCCCTTTCTCCCTCGTTAGATTTAACAAAAAAGTTAGGCTAGCTGGGTGCTTGCCACCTTTCTCAACTATGATCTTCCGAGCTGTTCTGTCCACATCTCTTAACTCTGATAGAGGCCAATGCTGTGTCCACATTAAGCTCCTTAGCACCGGGAGTGCATACTGATTAGTTGCCTGTACACGGTTACAGTCAGACAGGGGACTGGACCATGTAATAGATATCCTGCGCAGATACTCTTTAGCCGCACACGCCAGGGCTAGCCGTTCATCCTGTCGAACGTTCTCTAGCACCCCCAGGAATTTGTAGTGTTTTCTTTCCCCAAGGGCAGTGATGGTGGTTGTCTCGTCCATCTTCATACCAGACTTTTCTAGCACTTGGGCTCCCCTCTTCACGTGTACAACTGAGCACTTTTTCTGATTCCAGTAAAGGCCGATATCCTGCATCTCTCCTCTAGATTCTTTCAGCACTCGGTTCAGCTTTCTCTCTGAGGCAGCAAAAACCTTCAGGTCGTCGATATACAGGAGATCGGCGACTTTGACTTCTGTAGGCTTGAATAACCGCTATCCCTCCGTTGCCCGTAGGCGCGACGCTACTGGCTTCAGACACCATGTAAACAATCTAGGACATAAAGCGTCCCCCTGGGGTAGTCCCTTCACGAACGTTATTTTTCTGGAAGTCTCTCGCCCTTGCCTTGTTGTAGCTACTACTCTAGTATTCCAGCTCCCACACAGCTTACGTATAACCTCACCCAGCCAGACGGGAAGCCTGTGTACTTCGGACAGGTCGCATAGCCAATCATGGTCGACGGAGGCGTAGGCTTTGTGCACGTCAATACATCCCATGCTTAAATTCCGTTTGCCTCTCTGGCAATCCAGCATTAGCGCTCTATCGAGGTACACCATGATTTCGCCCCTCTTTGCTGGCCTTCCATCAGGCCATAATAATCAAAGTGTTGGTCCATGGGTGCCAGGAGGCAAGATGTAAACCACTTATACATGTTATTCAGACAAGTAATAGGTCTTTGATTTTCACTCAGGAACTCGCCTTCTATCGGTATGAGAGAGGTTTTACCTTAAGAAAGCCAATCGGGGTATTCTTCGTTGCTCTTAAAAACGTCTTTGAAGCTCTCGACCACACCCTTGTGCAGGGCACCAGCACGTTTCCACCAAACGTTAGTGATTTTATCATTATCATTACTATTATTATTATTATAAATCTTTATTCAATACTCATAAAAAAGACCTATGTACAGTGCTCCACTTAAAAAGAATTAAAACGAAATTTGTACCTTCACATCTGTTAGAAAGAAATGAAAAGATCATGTCTCCTTGTCTCTTGAAATATAATCCACGAAAATGTTTCTTTACTAATTATTATTAGTATTACTATTAGCAGTCACTACCAATATTAAACATCTTTTCACTAATTCCTCTTTAAAATCTGCCACGATTTTAACATGAACCACTAGCGACCTCCACTTCGGTGAATAATTGTTATATAATTATCAATATAATGATTATTGAAAGTGAGGAATGATCATCGCCGTAAATTTTCCAATTTAAGCAATTGGAAAGAAGAAGCCTCACGGGAGATATGAACTCAATAAATTGACCTCGCTCCCAATGTGTGGCTTCATAGCTCAGTTGGTAGAGCAACGCACCGGCAACGCGGAGGTCACGGGTTCGAATCCCGTTGAAGCCGTGATTTTTTCAGGCTTCTTCTTTCCAATTGCTTAAATTGGTAAATTTACTGCGATGATCATTCCTCACTTTCATCTACAACCGCAGTTCAAAAATGAATTATTTCATATATACTTCACATAATGATTATTATTACGATTACTATGATTGTTATGATGATGATGATGATGCTGATTATCATTTTGTTATTATTAAATATTATTATTATTATTATTACATATTGTTATTATTATTATGAAAACATTACATGGCGTAAAAATTGTTTTCTTGTTCCATATGGAAAACCGGAAGGGAGATAACAAGGCACATTCATGACTGGAACAATGGGACTGAGATGCAGCAGCAGTTGGTCTTCAAAAACTAAGCAAAAAATCAAAGCCAAAAGATCCTCAAGAATGTCCTGCAAGGCGATTAGAACTGTGGAAAGAGGGAGAAATTGACACTCTTCTGCGAGAGGGGCGAATGATACAAAGGCACCTTGATAGATCTCGGAAAGCGGATCCACCGAATAACGCAAAGATCTTCGCTGATGGAAAGTCAAATACACTCAGCTTTACGCTATCTGAGCGAAGAGGATTGTGGGGGCGTATTACCATTAACGAAGCAAGTCATGGAACAACTTGCGGATAAACATCCAGAGCTTAAGCTTAATCGGGCTCTGTGTTATTCGGGCCAGTGGAAGATGTTCCGGCCATCCTATATCAGCAAATAAACGGAGAGATGGCGCGAGAAGCACCCGTTAAGAACTCAAGTTTCTTGTGGGCCCTCGGGCGTGGATGCGAACGGGTTCAAGAGAATGCTGGCCTGCAAGTCTTTTAAGAAGTCCAGCATGAACCTTTGTGACTCCTTGGCTACTCTAGCAAGACGACTGTGTACAGAGTTTGTTGATCCCCTCACTATTGAGCCAATTTTGGCTAGTCGGTTGATTCCACTTGATAAAGGCGATGGGGACGTTTGGCTGATCGGTGTAGGAGAGGTTATCAGGAGAATCTTTGGAAAATATGTAACAAAGGTGACCAAGCAAGATGTAATTGAGGCCAGCGGTTCACTGCAAGTCTGCGCAGAATTTGAGAGTGGAAGTGAAGCAGCGATTCACGCGCTGCATAATGTGAGGATATTATGCCCTACAATAGCCACTTACGCAACTAACATCTATAGAGAACCAGCACGTCTGTTTATCATTTGGGGAAAGGAACTGAGATCAGAAGAAGGTACAATCCAGGGGGGCCCCCTTGCGAAGTGTCTCTATGCAGTAAGTCTTCAGCCAATAATAACACGCTTGAATGCTTCTACGTTCGTAAAGCAGTGTTGGTTCGCGGATGACGCCACCGGTGCTGGTTCCTTGGGTGAACTGAAGAAATGGTGGGGTGTACTAAACAAATCGGGACCGAGCTTGGGATATTTCCCAATGCGAAAAAGTGCTGACTTTTAGTGAAGCCCGAGAAAGAAGAGGCAGCGAGGGATCTTTTTGGTCAAACATCGATTAACATCTCCACTCTGGGTCAAAAGCATTTAGGAGCAGTACTGGGCTCTAGGTCTTATCTTGAGGAGTAAGTGAAAAGGTGGACGATTGTGTTTGCCAGGTAGTGAAACTGGAAGATTTTGCAGCAACCCAACCACAAGCCTGCTATGCGGCATATACCTTCGGTTTGAAGCACAAATGGACGTACTACCTAAGAACATTGTCTGATATTCAGGAACTGCTGGAACCATTGGAACACACTATTAGTGATGCCTTATACCATTAATTACGGGCCATGCATGCACAACGAGTGAGCGAGAACTGCTGGCACTACCAGTCAGGAAGGGGGGACTAGGACTAGAAAACCCAGTTGAGCGATCTGGACTCGAACACGCAATGTCTCTGCAGGTAACCGCCCCTCTTGTCGCCCAAATCGTATCCCAGTCACATGAACATCAAGATGATGCTCTGATAAGAACGAATGGAGAACTGGCAATTTGACTAACACTAATTTGACTGACAATAGACGACTGTTTAACTGTCACAATAGGGGGATCGAAACGCACCAATTACTGATTACGAGTCTTCATAGCCAATAACATCACGGCTTAACTGACAGACGACCAATAACGTCGCGACGTAATTGACGAATCAGATCAATAACCAGAGTATAATACCATCAACTGACGTGATACAACTCACTTTGACTCTGAAGATGACTACCGTACAGGTCTTCATTATACAACGTCATAACGAGCTGCGGGACCTTAAGGCACAGGTGCTTAACCTGGTCTGTCATGATGTTGAAATTGAACCTTTTCTGCAGGAGATTACCGGTGAGTCGTTAGCTAGGGGGGCTAATACAGCCCCCGATGCGCGGCTTGACATCCATGCACGGGTTTTTGGTCTAGACAGCGTTCCACATTCTTTGACGTACGGGTGTGCCACCAAAATGCGAAATCTTACAAGGACCTCACCCCTCAGCAAATATATCGCCAGCATGAAAACGAGAAGAAAGGTATATACGCAAGCCGAGTTATGGAGGTGGAACAAGCCACGTTCACGCCGCTGGTGTTCACCATCACAGG
>OZ037776.1:19609503-19627003 GCA_964035525.1 Porites cylindrica | reverse complement strand
ATGAAAAATCTTTAATCAATAAATAAATTATTTTCGCTAAAAATCGGTTATAAACAAAAACAAGACACGGAGGTTAACTGAACAATCTTTACTTCAAAAGAAGGGAAAAGGAGGTTAAGCGAAAGCGAAATCGTATTAATTTTTCGGGCAAAACATGAAAACGAGGTCGAAGCTCAACGAAGCGAAGAACTGCTTATCAAGCAAAAATGTCAATCTTTGTTTACTTGACTCTGTAGAAAGTATGCACAGGGTATAAAAATTCTATAGAAAACAACAGGTGGTTCTAAAGTAAACCCTAACTCTTTTGGTTCTTGAATAAACTCCATTCCTGTTCCTAATGAGTGGAACGTCTATCTAAAAAAAAGATAGATTACATTTTTATTGTTTTCCCTCCACCACCACCGCCACATTTCTATTGTTTTCCCACCACCACCACTCTATATTTTTAGATTAGCTAACCATCTCGCGGATGTTTATCAGTTAGACCACATACAGTGAATGCAGTAATAATAATAATAATAATAATAACATGTTTAAACAGGATGACCATTTCAGTTATAAAAACTGCTATCAATATGGGTCCTGTATAAAAATGAATGAATAAAAAGATAAAAACATTAATTATATACGAAACTGGGATACAATCAATGAAAAAAAGTAGGCTCCTTATGAACAAAACTACATACAATCATTAAACACTCATACAATCAGTATTTACAAGAGTCGAAACTGCAACCTAAAGTTAAAGTCGTCGTTTACGAAAGTGAAGCGGATAATTCCGCAAAAAAAATCACTCAACTAGTACTCGCAGTCCAGTACAGACACAAGAAACAGTGTACGAACTGTCAAGATCACGAAAAAATGGAGTCTCTTTCAAAGAAAAAGCTAAAAGAACAACTACAAAGAAAAAGACAACCGAAAGAAACAAAAAAAAAGTCGAACTCTTGGCTTAGAGGCTATAGGAAAATTGTGTAGATACGGAAGGATGATTTATTATTCCTCGTAACAGAACGGAGAAAACGGCTTTGTAATAGTCAGTCAAAGGATTAATTTTCATTCTTTCTCCTTTCAAATCGCTAAGTATTTGACTCTTTTTGTTATTGGTTTTTAATAAAGTTTTTGAAACGGTATCTCTCTTGTGGTTTTATTGCTAGCAATTATTAGTCACGTGTTTTAATTGATCCTTGTTAAGTTATTTACAATTGTTTATATAATAATACGTCAAGGTACTCCCTTGGGTCTAGCTGTAGAGATGAACTAATTTGTATTCAACTTTGGACTTGTTAACCCGCATAATAAACTGACTAACGCTAACGGCGCGTGAGTTGACAAGACCATAAGTTCATGAAGCGCTGAGTTTCCTTGAGATAGAACGGAGAAACGCTTTTGTAATGGTGAGTCAAATTTGAAATAGAGAGTTTTCATCTCCACTTTGTGTATGTGTGTGTGTGTGTTTTGTTTATATATCCGATTTTAAGCGCTAAATAAGAAGACATGTGTTGCTAGGCGATCGCACCTCTTATTCCTATCTTTTTTAAAAATAGACGTTCCACTCATTAGGAACAAGAATGGAGTTTATTCAAGAATCAAAAGAGTTCGGGTTACTTTAGGAGCACCTGGTGTGTTCTATAGAATTTTTATACCCTGTGCATACTTTCTACAGAGTCAAGTAAACAAAGATTGACATTTTTGCTTGATAAGCAGTTCTTCGCTTCGCTGAGCTTCGACCTCGTTTTCATGTTTTGCCCGAAAAATTAATACGATTTCGCTTTCGCTTAACCTCCTTTTCCCTTCTTTTGAAGTAAAGATTGTTCAGTTAACCTCCATGTCTTGGTTTTGTTTATAACCGATTTTTAGTGAAAATAATTTATTTAATGATTAAAGATTTTTCATTTAGTATAATCTGCAAAGATAACACGTTCAAAATTTGCCCGCTTTTATTTTGAACATATGACAGTTTCTACAATATCCAATCAGACGACTATAGCAAACAATATCTAATCAGAAGACTATAACAAATAGCTAATTATATAAAAATCACTTTTCTGTTTATAGATTATGATCTCAACATTTTTTGATGACGTCAACTCTAGGAAATTCTGACGTCACTTGCTCCTTGCCAGCTACAAATAAACTATGATACCATCCTATCTATATGACATGCATGGGTCATCGGCATTAATGTAAACTATGACATCATCCTATCTTAATGAGATGTATGACGTCACCGGCGTTAATGTATTCCCCCGCAAGTTAATGAAATTCCCCCGCAAAGAAAAGGTTAATTCGGTCCCTTATCCACTACTATAAAGAAGGCTTCCCTGTTAAATAACCAAGCGTAAACCAGACACCCCCTCGTTTTACTCCCGTGAGGGAAATTTATCACCGACGTAAATAAAGAGAAAAATCCGCAACCTAAGGGCCTGTTTACGTGGAGGTGGGGGACCCCAGGAAGGTGAGGTAGCCCGCTTAGGTTGTGTAACCCGCCTGTCCATAAAATCTCCCATTTTAATTTGATCACGTTTACATGATAGGTGGAGGTGACCATTTGAGAGATTATATGGACAGGCGGGTTACCTCACCTTCCTGGGGTCCCCCACCTCCATGTAAACAGGTCCCTAAATTTTGCAGGCTTTCGCGTCTGCGTTTGTCATGTTGACTTGGACAAAAAGTTTCTAACGAATTTCTGGTCATCTCTGTTGCTTTAGTAAACAAGAATTACTTTGCTTGAGAGTGACACATGCCAACCAGGGTGTTTAAGTGCACTCTGCTGAAGGGGCTAAACTCTCACACTCTCTCCTTACTCACCTAAATAGCAAAAGGGAAATGGGTGGCCCCTGATAAACAGCTTGTTTTCATCCCTTGTCAGGAGTCTTCAAGGATGAAAAGGGACATTGCAAATCCCAAGGGTTTTGAACCACCCATTTAAATGGACCTGTTAACATAAGGAGTTTAGCTTGAAGGGAGAGTTTTTTCAATTTTAGCATAGGAATGTAGATTTCCTTTTAGTAGCTGAGAGTTTATTATATGACCGCTAATTGCTTTATTATAATTATATCAACGAAAGCTTCGTTTTTATCCCTGGCTAAAGGTATATATTAAGCACGGGTAGAAGTGTTTCCTTACACGGTCATTCCTGGAAGTACCTTTCAACTTTAAATAACAGGAAACAACATGAAATTAGACTGTCGCGCCTTTATTCCTTACAACGCTGTGTCCCCCTTTGCAGGTTGTAAACACAGGTATGAAGGTTATTGCACGCTCTGAAGCTGACAATGTGGCTTGTCATTTTCGACTTATGCAGGAGGTATGCAACAACCACCTTCACGCCTTCTCGAGCCGTGAAGAACGCCTCATATCAGTCTATCCAAATACAATCGGCCGAGTATAACTGGGTCAAACGCCGCACTTCACCCGAGCCCAACTTAATTATTTGATCTGGGCTCATCTGAAGAACGGTGTTTTAGCCGGGCCTTAATGTCGAACTTCACATGTGCCTATCTATTATTCTCGCCCATTTGCATTAGGCTTGGTGCATATTAGATTTCTTTAGTTATTTCACAAAATGTTATAACGGTTTTTATTGTTGTTATTTCAATTACTTAGGGTATCGAAGCGTTGTTACCCTACATATCCAAGCGCAAAGTAGCTATAACCCAGGAGGATGTCATAATCCTTTTAACGCAAGACAGGCCCTTTTGCTCTGAGTTTTCAAGTACAACTAGGGACCAGCTCAGCAGTATCGAAGGTTTGCTTCTCTCTCTCTTGTTTTCATACCAAACTACACAGTACACGTAAATATTTACATAAATACGTCTTCCAATTCTGTTCTCTGCAAATGTTAGGTGGCTATTTCCTGGAAAAAACACTCTAGGTTGCCAATTAGTACTTCTTTTTACTTACTTCAGTTAGCAGGAAACCTTAAGGCATGAAGCGAATTGTAGAAGATAGAAATTAAATATGGATAATACCATTTATTTGTTAAAAAAGGAATAATGTTTAGCATGTTTCTTGTCTGATTGCCTTTAAGATATCACTTAATAATTTCATAGGACTGTTAAACACAAACACATACTTTGTTTACAGGTAGCCATTACGACTCCTGAAGGAGGGTCATGAGGTTATCCCTATAGTAAGATCTGTCCTTACAGACAACCCACCCAGCCCTGGAAAGGTTGGCCACACCACCGGGATCTACCTCCCCTAGACGCGTACATTGAGTTGCACTCTTTGTACCTGACTTTTCACTAATATTATGTGTATTTGCTTTATAGGTCAAGGCTGTATCGTGTACCTTTATGAACCAACAGGACCATACAGGTGAGTGGTTATTTATAATAGGTTCTTAAGTTGTGGTTCTATCTTACCGCAGAGTCATGAAACTGAAGCCAAAGGCTCCCATAATGGGGTTTATTGTATGAATAACTAGAGCATCCCGCCATATGGAATAAAAACAATTAAGGAGAAAAAACGAGATTAATACATATAAAATTAACTTTTGTAAGTAGTATAGGAGGGACCGAATTAACCCCTTTTTTGCGGAGGATTCTCATTAGAGTGCGGAGGAATACATTAACGCCAATGACGTCATAACCTTTTGTCTTGATCTCATGAATAAAATGCGCAGGAATCTCATTAACTTGCGGTGGAATCTCATTAAGTATATCCAGTTTGACGGGTTTATCAATGATGTCATGTTCTATTTTTATCTTGTGGCGGTCATGGTTGGTACAACCGGTTTGACAGGTTTTAGTTATTTTCGGAAGATGATGTCATATGTATTCCGGGGTACTATGATGTCATAGTTGTTTTGATTGGTTGACCGGAATTAGAAAGACGCTCATTGGCTGTCTCGTTTGACGAAGCATTCTGGTTGGTTGCCGTATTTTTATTGTTTGAACGGAATAAAAGCCTGCTCACTACCTTCCCGCATACTAATTTGGATTTCCCGCATACTAATTAAGTGTCTTCCTCCATATATAATGAAGTGGATAGGAAGTTACGGATGTTTGTACATAGGAAATTAGTTTGTAAATAAATCATTGGTCGAATTTAATCGTGGCTTGTTTCCTGACTCGACGCGCACGACTTACACGCGAGATCTCCACGCGCGCCCAGGGGAAAAAACACAGGGCTAAAAAGGTGCCCTTTCTGCCCTTTCTGCCCGATCTGCCCTTGAAATAAAAGCGCGCTTTCCCTTCAGTATTTCATTCTTGCAATCGCTTTGCTAAGGAAAAAGTCTTACTATCACCAATATTTTTGAAAACATTGCTCCAAACATGCAAGTCGAATCGAGCTGTAAACTTGTCTGACTATTACAGAACTGTTTCCTCCTTTCTATCTCGAGGAAAAGAAAAACTATTGAAGTCTTGTCATTTTCACGCACGGTTAATCAGGTAATTATGCGGCCTAACAAGCCCAAAGTTGAATACAAATTAGTTCATCTCTACAGCTAGACCCAAGGGAGCACCTTGACTTATTATTGTAAAAGCACAAACAATTGATAACTTAACAAGGATCAATTTAAACACGCGACAAATAAATTGACAAGACACGAGATACAGTTTTAAAAACTTTATTGAAAACCAGTGACCAAAAGAGTCAAATACACAGCGATTTGAAAGGAAAAGGGATGAAAATTAATCCATTGACTGACTATTACACATCAGTTTTTTTCCGTTCCAAAATAATCCTTCCGTGTCTACACAATTTTCCTATGGCCTCTAAGACAAGAGTTCGACTTTCTTTGTTTCTTGTACTTTGTCTTGTTCTTTGTAGTTCGTCTTTTAGCTTTTGATTTACTATTAAAAGAGGCTTCATTTCTCTGTGATCTTGACAGTTCGCAGTACACCGTTTCTTGTGTCTGTACTGGATTGTGATAGTGATTTTTTCCGGGATTATCTGCTTCACTTTCGTAAACGACGACTTTAACTTTAGGTTGCAGTTTCGCCTCTTGTAAATACTGTCTTCGCTGTATGTGGTCTAACTGATGAACATCCGCGAGATGGTTAGCTAATCTGACAAGGTACTTCGCCCCACACGATAAAATAGGACAGTTTACGAAAGTGAAGCGGATAATCCCGGAAAAAATCACTATCCTAATCCAGTACAGACACAAGAAACGGTGTACTGCGAACTGTCAAGATCACAGAGAAATGAAGCCTCTTTTAATAGTAAATCAAAAGCTAAAAGACGAACTACAAAGAACAAGACAAAGTACAAGAAACAAAGAAAGTCGAACTCTTGTCTTAGAGGCCATAGGAAAATTGTGTAGACACGGAAGGATTATTTTGGAACGGAAAAAAACTGATGTGTAATAGTCAGTCAATGGATTAATTTTCATCCCTTTTCCTTTCAAATCGCTGTGTATTTGACTCTTTTGGTCACTGGTTTTCAATAAAGTTTTTAAAACGGTATCTCGTGTCTTGTCAATTTATTTGTCGCGTGTTTAAATTGATCCTTGTTAAGTTATCAATTGTTTGTGCTTTTACAATAATAAGTCAAGGTGCTCCCTTGGGTCTAGCTGTAGAGATGAACTAATTTGTATTCAACTTTGGGCTTGTTAGGCCGCATAATTACCTGATTAATCGTGCGTGAAAATGACAAGACTTCAATAGTTTTTCTTTTCCTCGAGATAGAAAGGAGGAAACAGTTCTGTAATAGTCAGACAAGTTTACAGCTCGATTCGACTTGCATGTTTGGAGCAATGTTTTCAAAAATATTGGTGATAGTAAGACTTTTTCCTCAGCAAAGCGATTGCAAGAATGAAATACTGAAGGGAAAGCGCGCTTTTATTTCAAGGGCAGATCGGGCAGAAAGGGCAGAAAGGGCACCTTTTTAGCCCTGTGTTTTTTCCCCTGGGCGCGCGTGGAGATCTCGCGTGTAAGTCGTGCGCGTCGAGTCAGGAAACAAGCCACGATTAAATTCGACCAATGATTTATTTACAAACTAATTTCCTATGTACAAACATCCGTAACTTCCTATCCACTTCATTATATATGGAGGAAGACACTTAATTAGTATGCGGGAAATCCAAATTAGTATGCGGGAAGGTAGTGAGCAGGCTTTTATTCCGTTCAAACAATAAAAATACGGCAACCAACCAGAATGCTTCGTCAAACGAGACAGCCAATGAGCGTCTTTCTAATTCCGGTCAACCAATCAAAACAACTATGACATCATAGTACCCCGGAATACATATGACATCATCTTCCGAAAATAACTAAAACCTGTCAAACCGGTTGTACCAACCATGACCGCCACAAGATAAAAATAGAACATGACATCATTGATAAACCCGTCAAACTGGATATACTTAATGAGATTCCACCGCAAGTTAATGAGATTCCTGCGCATTTTATTCATGAGATCAAGACAAAAGGTTATGACGTCATTGGCGTTAATGTATTCCTCCGCACTCTAATGAGAATCCTCCGCAAAAAAGGGGTTAATTCGGTCCCTCCTATACTACTTTTGTAGAATGTGTAGTTAAATCCCCCACCCCGCTAAAATTTCCGTTCCAGGGGGCGCTTGCCATGCCTCCTTACCCCTGGAATTTCACTGGTGCTCTGTTTTTTTCGTCAGCAAGGCTGTATAATGCGAAAAGTACATGTTTGTGGGATAAAGTGAGAAAAAAAATCTTATCATGTTAATACATGGTCTAATAAAATCAATTTTGCCCTGTAGAGGTTTTTCTTAGCTAATAATTAACGGTAAGCCACTGCCGAAGAGCCATGGAGATGATACATTCACTAAAAGATAAAGTTACCTTTAAACTAACACCGAATGGACTTAAATTAATTCCTTTCAGTTAAAACATGTAAGAAGAAGGCTTAGAGCACGATCACATTACGGTGCATACCACAACAGTGTAATAAAGCAACAGCTAAATGACTGGAAGTTTATTCATGACCGATGACAATTGCATTTAAACAAATAAATGAAAAAAGCATTCAGGCGACCCTAATTAAAAGATTATGAATACAATAATTCTTGTTTTGAAACACCCGTTAACAGTAAATAACTAATGGCTTGCTCAACAGAGCAGCAGTAGCAGTTAGTTTTTAATAACCAGCCAAGCATACTCGAAGCCCCCGGAAAACGACCTCATAAAGCCACTCCCCACCCCTTTGGAAATTGCCTCCTTTTAAATCCCCCTCCCCCCTCCCCTCAGAGTTTCCCTTGTCCTCCGTGAGGAGGGTATGGATATTTTTTTGGAACTACACAATATTGGTTTTGTTGGAAACAGCAAATGAAAATTGAAATACCTTTTTGAACCCTGCTACCAACATACTGAAGTCGAATTTACTGCCAGCTTTTGAAATATGGTACCTCTCGTTTTAGTGCGATCACAATTTACATTTTTTCACTCTTCGCCTAGCTTGTTGACAACAGTTTTTCGCGTCAGATTTGTATAGGTGTCGCCGTACTTTAATACGATGTTAAATCTTTTACAAGTCCTTGGCCTTGATTACTCTGAAGTTTTGAACTTCCTCTGAACATGTGTTTCAGTGGGTACACTTGCTTCATCTGGTTTCACTCTTTTCCTTTGTCTTCTTTAAGATCATTTCGTTGTTAATTGTCACTCTCTTGATCTATCTTGGTGAAATGATCTGAGCACTATCCTTGCGCTCCCTATATATTTTAATATTAAGAGAACGTTTGACCCCCTCTGAACGTTACTTTGAGATGCTAAGATAGGTGTAAACTAAATGCCGTTTCACAAGTTTTTCCTTTTTCAAAATGCTGCAAAAATCCAAATTGTTTGCCTCCCTGCCATTTGGGATTCTTAATATTCTTATGTTGAATTTGACTATTATTTGCTTGTTCCCAAAAACGATTGCGCTGTTAATAGTGCTGAGAGTAAATAATGATCATTACTTTTTTACGAAGTTTTTGGTTATATTTGTGAGGTCTTTCATACATATGTTGAAGTTGAATATGATCTTTGGTTCTCTCTCTATTTTTTGTGTTATATGCAATGATTTTGAAGCAAAAGTAAATAAAAGTTTATTCAGGAATTAATTGGAACAAACAGTGTTGTGCCATCGCGGTTTAGAGGTTACCGATATGCTCTTCACCTCTTTAGTTTTCCTGTGTGTATGCAGCGTTGCTATCAGACTAGCAAAAATCTCCTAGTCTCCATTCCATTATAGCAAAGGGTTAACTAGGCTTGTGCCTCCGTGATCTTTGTAATTGTAATGGCGTTCGATGTGAGGGCGACGCAATCTAATCTCAACGCGCGAAAAGCCAGGGCATGAGCATTTAGCAGAAAGAAACTCGATTTTGAGTGGGTTGGGCAAGGTAAGGCAAGGTACAGGATACGAAAATACGTCAGCCTCCTCGTTCCCAGAGCCCTTCGTTTCTCTCGGTTGCGTGGTCTTTGAAACAAGCGCTTTGGCGAAAAACATGTTTAGAAATGTTAAAGGGGACATCCAGAATGCTCAACTGGGTTGGTGTACATTTAAAACGACAAGAAAAAACCAGCTGGTCATACCGTTGGTTTGGAGAACTAAGGCAAGTAATCGACAAGTCATCCAACATTAAGAATTCATTTCGGCAAATTACTTTTTGGAAAGCATCTGTGGGAAATATCAGTATCGCTCCTTTTTTTGTTAGAAGAAAACTTTCATCATTTTGAGTAACCGTTTTGTGAACTCGTTGGAGCTAGAAGTGTTTTAAATGTCAGAATGTTTTGTGTTTAGTTCATTAGGAGAATAAAATTAGAATAGTACTTTCTTGTGCTTTTAATACTAACAACGTCGTTATATTACACTCGAGTTATATTTATTCAGAAAATCTTCACAAGCTTTAAAGACAATGTTGATACTCTGGTCTTTATATTAAAGAAAGCTACAATACTCTTCACAAATCGTTGAAACTGACCCCGTTTCTCGTAAATTTTCTCGAAACTTTCTTACATTCAATCTTCGCAATTTTTTTCTCACTCAAATAAGCCCCACTCCTTTCCCAATGTTGAGCCACGCGTATTTTGAAGCACTAAGATGACTGTAATACCCAAATCAACATTGGGGAAGGGGAAACGCACACAAGTGTTTCAAGATTTTTGACGAGCATTGTAGTATCTGTAAAACCCATCTCCCTGATTAAATTCGTCTTCATAATTCACTGATTTGTTCAAACGACTACACTTTGGTGACAATTATCTTCAACGTCCATTCCAATGGTAAACATTTGAACGTACTCACTAATCCCCCATTACTGCTAGTTTCTATTATACCAGTTAACAGGTCCGGATGCTCAATAGTCACAAGTAAGGCGATACATCTTTTGTGTGGACTGGTTTTTGAGAAGCCTTATCCACGGCAACAGAGATCACAGTTACTCCTCTCCGACACATTTTTCTTCTGTCTTTTTTGTTTGTTTGTTTGTTTGTTTGTTTGTTTGTTTCAGTAAACCAGAAGACACCATTGGATGTAGACTTATATTTTGTGGCTGGAAAGCTAAGGTATCAACTCGACTTCAAATTAGCAAGTTTGACAAGGCACACTACCAAGTACTGTGTGGGGCACCTACTGAAGAACGCAAAGGTAAATGAATTTTTTACTTTTTCCATTGCATTGTTTACTATATTGGAACCTTTTTGTAAACCCAATTGTTAGATTTTCTGCTCTATAAAATATGTATCATCCTCGAGTCGTGATAAACAGTCAGTGCCATTTCTAGCAATGTTTCGATTTCTTAGCAGACCCCATTTAATGGGCTGTTAAATGACAACATAATTAATAATAATGACCTTTGTTTACCTTTGGCAATATTTATAGCACTTATGCTTGTTGGGTTGGTCGGAGGCAAAGCAGTTGGCTATTTACAAGCAAGCATGACCGAGGAGTCGAACAAATCCACCTAGTGGTCAAGGCGGTACTTAAACTCGGGGCCTCCGAATTGCACGTCCAGTGCTCTAAACTCTCGGCCACACTGCTTCCGTATTTTCTTACATTGTATGCTGATTCCCGTTGTCGATTACGTGATCTTCCCAGCGCATTAATATGGCCGATACTCTCCTTGAGTAAAGTCAAATAATATGCATAGAGAACAAAGTAGGAAAATGATTAACTTTGGACGCGCGAACTAAAGAAATATTTTTTACCGCTGACGGGAATGTTTTAGTATCAGAATTTTTTTACTGACTTATTGGCTTTCTTAAAACCATGGAGTTTCAACCGTGTTTTTCGACCTGTCAATCCCTAACACTACAGTATTTTGTAACGTAAGTATACCCGACAGGTTTTATCCCTCTCCCCACCCCATCTAAGGCTTTGTTCACAATATAACGGATTTCTTTTGCGCCGGTACGGAAATCATGGCGGATAGAGCCTCTGTTAAAACACAAGAATGGTGACTTTGGCGCGATTTCTTTGACCAAGCGAAGCTGCGCCGGGCCGGTCTCAAGAATTGGAGCGTCACACATCGGGTAGGTTCAGTGCTACACGTTTGTGCAGTGTGAACAGCTATGTGGACCGTGAATAAGTGAATAAGTAGGAAAGAGAACTGAAACCCACTGAGACGGAAGTAAATATTCAGGTGTGAGGACATCAAGGAAACATCAACATTTCCCAAACTAGAGAACTTCGAAAATAAATAGACTAGTTCAATTTGTAGACTAGTAGTTTCCATTGGCCGATGAAGTGCTGCACGTAGAGTGCGTGACAGTCAAGTGCAAACACATCCATGACATATACGTAACCTCAGACGAGTAGTTGAAGTTGCTTCTAGTAGTTAAAGTTTAAATCATTGATATATCTCAAGTATTTATACAGCGCAACGCGACTTCACATGCGAAAATCTATCAATTAGCGTGATTTTACTTGAACCGTGAAACAGTTAATAACAACTAGTGCAAAATAGCTACAAGTAAACAAAAGAAGACAATAGAATAAGTGCATAATAGTGCGTGGTATTCTACTACCTATTTCACAGGTTAAGTAAAATCACTATAAATACATGCAAGAAAATGAATCTGCAATATCGAATCTATTTAACCGTAGAGTTCCAGTAACTGCGTCAATATTCTGAGATACGTAACGCCTCAATACACCACGAAGCAGGATTTCCTCCGCTATGATATTTCATGTCCTACTTTATCGACGGTTGAGTATTCTTCAGGGTATTTGCTTTTTAATACGCGTGTATGAATACACGAAAATCGGGGAAAATTACATCATTTCTAAAAAGCCAGAACGTGATCAACTACACGCTTCACCTCAATCATTGCCGAGAATAAACGGTCTCCGCTAGGAACGCCCGGGAACCCGACCTCCCTTTTGTGTCCTAAATACGAAGAAGAAAAACGGCTTGCAGATTATGACTCTCGGTGCTACGCAACCTCGAGTAATGAAGTATGATCCTCGCAGTTGTGAACGCAATTTATGCAATTGTGTAAGAAGCCTGGGGAAAAAATCAGCACTTCAACGGGGTTTGAACCCACGACCTAGTGCGATGCTCTAACCAACTGAGCTATGAAGCCACTGATGGTGGGAGCTGGTTAATTAAGTGTTCATATATTCCCGTGAAAAAGATGAATGTGACAGATGTATATGAAATGAATCATATAAGAACTGCGAAAATGAAATCAAATTAAGGGAACATTTTTTTCTGGCTTCTTAAGCAATCGCATAAATTGCGTTCACAACTGCGAGGATTATTCTTCATTTGATTTGAGAATTTTGACAATTGAAAGTAATTTGAGTAACCTCAACGCGTATGCTCTCTAGCTGACATAGCCCCTTTAAAGAACCAAACCCCCTGGGCCAACCGCTCGGGCGGCACGATGCTTGATGTGTGTGAACGACTTGTTCCAGTTCTGTGCCGCTACTGTTTACATTAAACCGGATTGCTTTTCGTGTCGGCACAAAAAGCTATCCGGTATAGTGTGATCATAGTTCAAACCCTACTGTTCCAGGTCTGACGAGTGATACTGGTCTAAGTTACTATTGCATTTGCTTACGGACAGGAACCAAAATTACCCAAAAACAAGAACAAGTAAATGAAACCACTGAAACAGACAGTGGGGAGGTAGAAGAAGCTCAACCAAGCGCTGATGAAGAACAACATGCAGGTTTTATTGGTGACGTTCTTAATGTGGACGCTCCTGAAGGGTCATTAGACGTAGGATTTATCTGAAGGACGTGCTTTTTTGCTCTCTTTGCTAAAACAGTCCGCCGATACAGCTTTTAACATAGTAGAGAATATGAAAAGCGTTGTTGTGAATGAAATCATAGGTGTAAATACAGACTGTGGTTTAAGGGCCTGATGTACTTTTCCACGCATGTGCGATAGTTTGATTTTTGATCCAACATCAATCTCGTCCCCAGAGCCTCCGTTATTTTTGTCCAACGGATGGGGTAACTGGCGCTCTGAAAGAATCCAAAGCCAGAACCACAAAATCGTGGTTCCGGTTTGATTGCGCCTGCGTGAAATTGTTAACCAATTTGACCAAGAGAAGTTTTCAAGGGAGATTTTCCTTGCTCACACATTGTTACAATTCTCTCTTTCCACAGCAGAAATTTGCATGTGATGAACACGATTTTATCGGGCAATCGGAGATGGTTTTTTCGGATTCTTCTAGAGGTTAGTGATCCCAGTCGCTGTACAAAAGGATCGCGGCCTCGGGGAACGAGATTTATCCAACGTAACATCGTTAAAAGTTGGCTTCGATGCGAAACAAAAACATCCCTAGCCATTAATATTCTAGATTATCAAACTTACATTGACAGTATAAGAGATATTTTGTTAAAGAAGAGAGAGAAATCCAAAATTAAAGGAAACTCAAAGCTCTTGTGAACCAACTCATGGTTAAATTTAATTAATGTAGCAAAAATAGGGGAAAAAAGGATTTCGGGAATTATTGGGTTTTGATTGCGTATGAATAGTTGTTGGGCGGGAATAAAAAATCTGTTTTTCATTAATGTTGGACCACTTAGCAACGCTGACTTAATTTTTTGCAAGGTCTCGCTGTTGTTTCCATCATAAAATGTGTCAGGGTAAGTGTATAATGTTACGTGACGTGAGGGATGCAGTATTAAGAGGCGAGATGGGTGTCAGTGACGCGTTGTTAAGTGTCTAATATATAGATTTAGCCTAGGCTAAAAGCGACGCTTCCATTAACATATTTAAAATCAAACAATAAACTTGTGATCCACAAATCAGTTAACTTTAGGGTACATTCATTTGACTTTTGAGGGAAAGGCTAAGTGATTTTAGAGAAAAATAATTGGCATACAATCTAAGAGTGAAACAAATCTTACATCGAGTTTATAGTCTTACATGTACACCTAAATAATAGCAATCATCTTTGATCACAGTCAAGAGCCATAATGGCTTTTGATCACAGTAGATTAGGCCTGGAAAACAAATTCTTCCCAAGCAAAATAACCCAGTCGCCCACCTACACCAACTTTGTTTATGAGGTTAATTGGACAGCATCGAAATTTAAGTTTTAGCTATAAAGGCCGGTTATAAGACGCGATAGCCCTCGGTGGTAGCCAATTTACAGGTTGAAATTTATAGGCTGCATTACTTTGTCTAAAATGGAAGGCCAGAATAAATAATCAGGACGAATTTTTTGTGTTCGACAAGTTTATTTTAGAAATAAAATCTTGCCAACAAATCTGGTGGCGTGTAAGGTTGCCTTTTATACTTTTTATACATCACATTTGAGGTAAACATGGAGGCGCTGTTTTTTTTTTTGTTGTCATACAGACCTCGAACAGAATGCAGGTTTTCCCAATTTTGCAGGACAAATTGCACTCGCTCAATATTCAGGACGATCGAAGCACGCGCTTCCTTCCACAACAAATTATAGAATTGACCACGTTATAAAACGTTTTCATAAAGAGAACTCCATAATGTCGGGACTGTTCGGTCAGAACAATCTTCTCCTGTGTGGTATTCAGGATAATAATGGGCTTTAAGCGAAAAAGTTCACAAAATTTCCAAAGTCATCTATATAGTATACGGCCAGCCGGTTCTCACCTTTGACAAGCGAAAAATTTGCAGTGCGAGCTGTTGCGCGTTTGAATGGACATTGATATTCTAAGAGTTATGCTTCAGCATAATAAAGAATTTTTTATGTTTATTTAATGGTTTTGATATGTGTAATCTTTAAAAGCGTTCGATCCGCGCGGTATTTTTTGAGTTCCGATTGAGTACTCCTGCAAGCGATGTTCATGTACAACCGAAAACAACCGGCACAGCGATTAAAATTGCGAAAGAGACTACTAACGATCAACAAAACAAATACGATTCGGTGAAATTTATAAAGACAAGTATTGAGATTAAAGTGTCTCTAAGAATCTTGAGTAGTGTAAGCATTATAATTTAATAAGGTTATGTTTTAAGCTGGCCGGCTTCCCGGTGTTTGATACTTTTCCAAGATGAACGCGAGGCGAGAATATCGCTCAAAGCTTTCTTTTTACAGTCACAATTATACCTTAATCTTCTTCGGGACGTTTTCTTTCTATCCGCGGTCAGAAAATGTCTAAAAGGCTTTTTAAAGTTCTGCAAGCTTAAGCTTATATCAAACCTGATAAGCTTACTAGGTCAGATCATTGTCTCAAATCTTACAAACGTGCATAAACTAGTCGCATAAACTACGTTCGACTTCTTGAAACCAGAAAAGCAAACAAACAAACATCAAATACAAAAATTACTTAAGCTAACCAGAGGAGATGCAGCTCCTGAAAACCATCAAGTAAGTGCAGAATCGCTTGAGACGTTTCAAGCCTCTTATGCATCAAGCACGGTGAAAAACGAAAACGATACGATCGGATTTCTGATGACTTTGACAATCAGCGCATTTCTCAACCAAAATCCCAATAAACAAACCAGCCATGAATGACAAGAATCTAGATAATAACTGTATTTCATTTTGTACATCCAGTGAAAAAGGCAGGTAAAAACATCACAAGATGACAAGAACTCTGTTGGCTTCAGCTATCAGTAAACAACTTTCCAGATGCTTCATTAATTTTCCTCATGAACTCACCTGTCAATTTTTGACCAATCAGAGCATAAAAATTGGACGTAGAGCGTGACCATGGTAAGAAAAGTCAAAAGCAGGTTGTCAAGCGAGTCCTATATTCCTATAAAATCCTATTTTTTCCTACCTCTCCTATTAAGTCCTATAAATTGAGCAATTTTTTCCCTATATTTTAGGCCTTTTTCATGTAAAAAAATTAACGATTGATTGCGGGATTTTCAAATTTATAAAAAAATTTATCGAGCAGTTTTTTGAAAAATGCGAAATTTGTAGACGTGGACCAAATTACGTGCAAAAACTGTAACAAAAGCAGCTGAATGCAGGTTAATAAAATTCTTCTTATTCGAGATCGCCCAGAGCAAAATTCCCCCCTTTTTTGTACACAGTTTACAATGGAATCACACCACTATGAGATGAAGCCGCGTTTTCAAAGCTTATCATTTTCTTAAAAAATGAGCTAATTGTGTGGATAGCATGCTATTTCACTGTTTTTATGATGCTTAAAACTTCGTTTCAAAATATTTCGAAAACGCTCTCATAGAATGTGTTCAAACTTTGCCATAATTGAGGCAATTATGGCAGGTACAAACTCCTTTAAGCGATTTCTTAAAAAAAACTCCTGGTACAGAGAAACACAAAGATAAATAAAAAACGTAATGGCGTTGTTACGTGGCCATTGGGACTCCGATTGCAATAAAACTTGAATCATAAGAAATTTTCATCTTTATATAATACAGTTGTGGAAACCTTTTTTCCATATCTTTACTCATGGCGACGTAGTTAATACTCAAACTTGGGAGGTATCCCCCCCAAAAAAATCCAGTCTAGCCACCTTAATACAGAGTTATCTTGAGCGGAGAGAGAAGCAGAAAGGTGTCGAGTGTCTGAAACGGAAGCTAATTGAAAAAAGCTTAGCAGAAGTTCCACTTACTAAGAAAATGCCAAGATTGACTGCCTCGCTACCAAAGCAGGCAGCGGAAAAGAGGAAGAAATCCAACGTTAGGAACAACAACCTAACAGCAGTGGTGATGGAGTTAACCATGAAGGGTGTAATTTATGGATGCTTTACCTGATCTGATAGAATATGAGTTGTCACTTCTGTTCACATTGGCCTGTATTTTACATAGTTTCTGTAATTGTAAGCGTTATTGTCAGCATTTCCATTTCTGTGTACACAGAAGTAACTGTCAGTACTGAGTTTGGACTCGAACTTGTTGATATTGTCAACCATGATCGTTGATTTGAAAACAATGTAAGATTGCTGTTGTTATTAATCTTGCGTGCCGAGGAGTTCATTGTTCACTGAGATGATGTTATGATCCCAGAAAAAAACAACGCTACTTTTTCTTTCTGAAGTAAATGATAAACTTACTATAAGTTTGAAAGATATCTCTGAAACCGAAAAAGAGTCTTTCTTTTGTTGGCCCCCTAATCTTGGCAACATATTAAATGAATAAGTATAATTACCTAGAGAGTCTATATAAAATAAAAACCCTTGCG
>OZ037776.1:19582003-19604503 GCA_964035525.1 Porites cylindrica | reverse complement strand
AAAACTTCTTACTTCTGAAAACAACATTGACACCGACGACCCAACGATCAACAGCCATAGTGAGACGCTTAAACGGCATTTAGCCATATTCAACCTGCAGCTGGATAGAGTCCAATCTGATGGGGACTGTGCCTTCCGTACAATAATGAGACAAGTAAAAAAACTTGTCCACAATGAGACAGGTCAATTATCAGAGCACCTGAGGCGTCTTTGACTTTTAAATACTGAAGACCTGGATACGTACACTCTTCGACAACTATTTGTAGATGCAGTTTTTGCTGACGACTGCAGCATTCAAACTTCGTCGAAGGTTCCCGGGCAGATATTGAAAGGAAAGCCCGCGAGTTTAGCGTAAGAGGTTTTTTTGATCAAGAAATTGGCGACTTCGTAATAAGACTATGTTCAAAGATCTTGCAAGTTCCAATTATGGTGATAACTTCTTCTGAAACAGTTCCTTTTTTGCCCTTCAACTGCGATAATCCTTTGAGTAACACCCCAATCTATATTGCTTACCATTATTTTGGGGCAGGCCATTACGATGCTACGGAGAGCATAACCAATGGTAAGTTGAAGTGAATGGTAAATTTAACAGGGATAAGTCTGTCAACTCAAGGAACTGCGTTATAGTATGGGCAGCCGTAAAATCAAGAGTTGTAAGTACCAGTTTGTTACTGAACTATTAAAGGTCTCGAACGGATGGGTGACCAAACTTTTATCATCCATGTCATGATCATAATAATGACTTATTTTGACGTTTATAAGTTTTATAATTACTCAAGTGGGGCTAACTATAGGTTTTATGTTAAATAGTTGGTACCGTGATCGACTTTCTTCCGAATATGTTCAAAAGACGCGATTGCAACGCCTACCGAGAGTACAAGGATTTGTATGGTAGAAACATTCAACCGTGACTGGGTGGCAACAGTTTATTTTCCCAATCGCTATTTTCACATACATCATAATGGTTACAATGGTTTACAATGGTTATTCAAAAATTTGGGAGATCAACAAGGTGCAATACGGCGTATTTAAAAAGGTTGAGTACGAACACTCCAATTTTCGTCGCCCGTTACAATCGCTACTTTTGAAATATACGACTGAAAATTTGCAGGTTATGTAATTTTAATACGCCCTTTTCAGTTCCTTCTAACTCTAGTTTTTCCAGAACGCACTAAGTTTTGTTTTCAGTCAGTTGTTGGCATATACCAGGAAACCTGAGACAGACAGTGTAGCTCGATCAGTTAGGCAACCTCGAGACCTATGAATACCACTATAGGCCATTAAAGCCACGGCAGTAGGTTTACCTTTATATAGAGAGAAACCGGTTGCCATAAAAACCCATAAAACGGCCATAAATCGGCCCGTGGACCACACAGGAGAGACGTAACATACATTTTAAGTAAGGTAAGCTGTTTTTTTATTGAAATCCTCTCATTTCGTATGCTACGGAAACGATAGGTTTTTTCCCCATAAAAATCCTTATATTTTGAATGTTACGCAACAATGCCGATGCTCGCGGATGCTCATATTGCGAGCTTGGGCTACCTGTGCTAAAACAGAGAGGCAAATTCAAGGAATTTTTAACCTGAGATCAGGCCTAATTTGAGCGGTTCTCATACATTCTCTCTAACGGCTACCGCTGTAATTGGGCCTGATACAAACTATTACAAGTTTGTGCTCGTTACAGCCAGATTTTGGCCGTAACGCTGATTGGCTGTTAGAACAATGCCACAAGATCTGATTGGCTGTTGGAAACGCCGGAAGTTGAAAGCGCTTATTCCTCGCGTGGTTGTTTTTGTGAATGATCCTTCGTCGGTGGAGAGAAGGATCGATTTTGCTGTCTTTTTTATTGTTTTATGGTCTTATGGTAGGAAAATATGCCTTAATATGTGCCATGGAAATTCAGAAAATTCATGTGGTTGTTCATATCTTCTCAGGATTTGCTTTATTTACGGAAAGTGAGTGTATCGCGAAGTTGAATCCCTCTGCAAGTTGTTTACCGCTAACAAGGTGCATTTTGATTTACCAACAAACGCCGAGGTGCAAATCAAAATACTGTCCATCTTAAAACTGGTTTCATTTGAAAGTTTAGCCTGGAATGACTTCTCTGAACGGGGTACGCAAGCAGAGGCTCACTGCGAAAGAAACCTCAATCGCCAACTGTGTAGTATTAGGGAAAGTTCATTTAAGATGACAAGGGGGGGGGGGGGGGGGATGAAGATATTGAAACTCGAAGCTTGAAATTTTAGCAGGCCCCCCCTCGCTAGCGGTTCCATTTTTTAGGAGCCCCCTCCTTGGTAGTCGAAAAAATTTCAGAGCCCCCCCCCGCTCCTCCTTCAATTCCTTTGCTCCCCTGAAAAAAGATCGCTAGACTGTATTAAATATATTTACCGTTGTTGTCTTCAATGGTTTATACTATGACAAACTTGAGATACAGTTGTGATACAATTTTGTAAAGCATTTTTAGGATGAACAAGACTGTAATAATTACTGAGACTACATTTGTTATTTCTGTAAACCACGTGATATAGCTGAGTTGCACAGGTCATTAAATTGTTGAGTTGAAAACCATCCGATCTGTATGATGATGTCATGTGTTGGTTTTGAAGTATACAAATTTTCGGAGCCCCCCCTCCTAGCGCAACAATTTTTTCAGAGCCCCCCCCTTCGGGTGTCTAAAAATTTTCGGAGCCCCCCCTCAATATCTTCATCCCCCCCCTGTCATATTAAATGAACTTTCCCTTAGACGAAAAATATCGCATCGCTGTTCAAGGAATTTTCAGTTTTGACAGACTGGTTGTTTGACTACGCTTTTTGTTAAAAGTAAACCAAGAAAACTGGTGTCCTCGCTCGTTGGCTGTTTGCTTTTGTTTTTAAAGATTTATGTACTGAAAATCGGGGGAAATTGCCGAGGAAAATATCAAGACAACGGAAAAATAGAGATTTCAGTATTTTAAATTCCAGAGCGCCTAGCCAAAATAATAAAACTAGTAGGACATAGTGTCGCGTCTTTTCGAAAACTTTTTACCTTCTACGCCAACAGAAGTAACCTTCGAGGTCTCTATTAATCTCGCCAGAAGTCAAATGTGATTCTGCTGACTGCTTCATTTTTAGATGAAAAAATTAACAGATAAAGTTATTTTTTAAGTCAGCCAGTCTGCATTTTTCCCACACGTGAAAAATTTGCATACTAGAAAAACAAGCAACGGAAGTAATTCTGATTGGCTGATTCGGCAAATGTCAATCAATCAAAAAAGTGGGCGGCAGACACTTCGTTAAAGGTTTGTATCAGGCTCTCTTTTCGTTTCGCCATGCCCGCCGGAATGTAATTTTCAAAGCGAAACGAAAATAGAGCCTGATCTCAGGTTAAGGAAAATTGGAATTTGTAATAAAAAAACATTTAGCTCTAAAGAATCTTTACTATGGTATTTCAGTTCTTGATAACCAAGGGAATTCGGACTGATTGTTCTACTACCGTATCAAATGGTACCATCCACAAGAGAAATATAGTAAACATTGAAAGTGAAAGTCATATTATTCTTGTAGGGCAACAAGATCACGCGAGGATATGATGGGCAATGGGCAACACACCCCTGAATTGTCTGTATAGTAGTCAGTTGCCTAGTAAAATAAAATCGCCTTTCAGATCACTCACTCTTTCAGTCAGCTCGGAGCTAGCCAATAGTTTGATCTGCTAACCAATAAACTTCGTTGATCAAACATTGTGGTCTGTGTTTTCATCTGACTGAATATAACGTGGAAACTGTTAGTTAGCGCGAAGCGCGCGTGGAACAGAGCCCCATACTCATGGAATATGGTCAACCTCTTTTCGTTTGGTTGTCACGTGACTGACCGAGCGTACGTACGTACGTATGTACGCGTCTACAGATTGTACGGGTAGGGTAGGGGAGACTATCAAAAGGAAGGGAGGGGTGTCTCAGGCGTGTCTTGGCAAGTCCTCATCTTTTATATATGACACTCCCAATATGGTCAATTGACAGCTGTCAAAACAGGATAGCCACTGACCAGTATCCCATGACCATATCGCGGGCTCATGTGTCAACTCATCGAGGTGACGTGATTTATTTGGAAGCTGTCCGCTGACCAGTTAATCGTTTTACTAGATCGCGAACAATGTTCAATCATACTTTTTAGCTATTTGGGGATCGGAGCACAGGAAAACTGATACACATATAGGACATCAATGTTGTGATCAATTGACAGCTGTCAAAACAAGGTATCCACTGACCAGTATCACTTGAGCGAATCGCGGGCTCAGGTGTCGACCCATCGAGGTGACGTATTTTTTTGAAGTTATCCGCTGACAAGGTACTGGTTTTCAAATGATCGCAGGCTCAAGTTTAATTTTTTTTTAAAAAATCGTATGAAATATGCTGTGTTTATGTTCCGCACAAGTAAAATTTTTATTTCAAAGTGACCTCGGACGCGAAAATTCAGTCAGCTGCTACAGGCAGGGAAGACAGTTGCTGAGTTGTGAGTATCAGGTTTATATAAGCTTACAGATCTTTTTTCTCACCGCAAATAGAAAGAACACGTTCCAAATAATTTTTAGTTGTAATTCTGGCTGTAAAAGAAGCTTTGAGCGATTTTCTTGCCTCGAGTTCGTCTTTTTTGAAAAAAGCAAACACCGGGAAGCTGGCTTAAAACATAAACTTCAGCTTTAAAGCTCGAAGACTCAGGATTTTTAGAGACACTTTAATACTTGTGTTCCTGAATGAAAATTGTCGTCTCTGTATATGTTTCACCGAATTTTATTTCTTTTATTGATTATTAGTAGTCTCTCTTGTAATTTTAATCGCTGTGCCGATTGTTTTCAGTCGTTCAGTCAACAACGCTTCCCAGAGCACTCAAAATGCCGGGCGTTAAACCATTTTAAAATAAAAAATAAACATAATAAATTCTTTATTATATTGGAGCTTAACTGTGTTAATGTCCATTCAAACACTCGCCACAGCTAGCACTGCAAAAGTCAGAACCGGCTGGCCGTATAGGTTATTTTGGAAATTTTTTTAACGGTTTAGCTAAAGGCCACGCGTGCTTTGATCAGTCCGGAATATCCCTAAATTTAAGGACAGGGCCAACTGGTCACGCGCCACTTTTTAACCAATGAGATGGCGCGCTTGTGTTTATCAACAAACAAATCAAAACATCGCCCCAGTGATCAAAAATTTTCAAAACAACGGACGGAGTCGGACAGAATTAAAGATGAGCTTACAGTACTCGTCTAGGTTTCACATTTAATATTTCAAAGAAAACATGTCATGTAAGAGAATAAGAGCATTAATCATTGCAAGGAATCATTGGGGTGTTCGAACTGTTTCCGGACCGATCGCAGAGGTCGTGGCTTCACTGGCATGGCTTGCAAGATTTTTGATACAAGCAAACTCGTCCCGCTTAAAAATAGCCTTAGAGAGAGTGTAAAAATTTGTTGAGATCGTACAAAACAGCATTTGTACTACCTATTAACTTCTACAGGACAAGAATCAAAGAACCAGTCATCATAACAAGAATAGAAAGTAATTCAAATTTATTAATTTTTCTTGTTTGTTTTTTTGTGTTGTCTCGTGTTGACTTCACGCATCTGGTTCTTTCTTTGCTTGCTGTAGTACCTGCAATGTTTTAATTTTATCCCAGATAATCAGTGCATGTTCAATGAGTAGCGAAATACCGCATTTACAATTGAGATTTGCCTTGTTTCTTTTATTGTTCTTTAACGGTGGATGAACATTTGGAGAATCCAACAACATCAAATCTTTCCAGATTAGTGAATTTCAGAAACAAAGCGGTTAGTATCTACCCTGCGCTTATGATCTTCAATTTCATCCTCGCAAATTCGGCAAAGTGAGGCGAGATGTTGGACGTGAATATCCATAAGACTAATAAAGTTGTTTTGGGCTTGAAAAGAAAAAAGGCAAAGGCTCGTACTAATGCGAAAAAAAGTAATAACACGGCTTTTGCGAGAAACCCGGGAGTGGAAAACGTACGTGTTTTGGACCTCGGAATTCAAAAATTGTCTACCAAAATTCTAGGTTGTCTGCCACCCCTACATTCAACATGATAAAAGTTAATCGATATGACAATCGAGGAAAAATATTTAGAACTTCGTAAAAAATCTGTGAATCGAAAAAATAATAGATACTTGTTCACCTACCTTGAAAGCCGACCAAAATCTCTCCTATACATCGCGTTGTTTAAAAGATCAAAGAAGAATAAGCCACAAAATGTGCTGAATATTTCACGAGACACTTCCAATATGGCTTCCGATACGATGTCCACTTAAAAAAATTGTGTATGCCTCATCAAATGCCTGAAACCTCGAAACGATGACTGATTCTGTCCGACTCCGTCCGTTGTTTTTAAAATTTTTGATCACTGGGGCGATGTTTTGATTTGTTTGTTGATAAACACAAGCGCGCCTTCTCATTGGTTGAAAAGTGTCGCGTGACCAGTTGGCCCTGTCCTTAAATTTAGGGATATTCCGGACTGTTGATCGTCCTGAATATTCCAATTTGTATTGCAAAACTGTCAAATACTGCATTCTGTTGTCCGAGGTCTGTATGATAAAAACAGTGCCTCATAGTACTGTTTCACCTCAGATGTGATGTATAAATGATATATAAATAGAGATTACTTCATGGAAAGTGCTGGCGTACGGTATTTACGCACGAGTTGTTGACGTATCAGAAATCGAACGAGTGAGCGCAGCGAACGAGTAAGATTTCTGATACAAAAACAACTCGTGCGTAAATACCGTACAAAGAACTTTCCATGTGGTATTGTGTTTATTATATACATACTGAGACATTCATCATTTTGGCGGCCGTTTTATTTTAAATCTTTCAAAAATGCTAAAATTTGCCGCTACACACTTACCGCAAAATGACAACGAAAACGAAGTATCAGCTTTGTAGTAAAAACGTTTGTTAAAAACATAAATTACGGTGAGGATATGAGGTACGTAATCCAAGAACTATAAGTAATCTTAACTGTTTGTTCTCAATGCACAATAGAAAATGAGTGAATTTAAGTGAAATGGCCGGTTTCAATATAGGCTTCAGCTTAAATGAAAGGCAAAGTAGCTCCGACAAAAAGCACAACAAAAGCTTACGTCTCGTTCTGTTTATCCCTTTCTGCTGTTGTTTCGCCGGTTCTCTACCGTTTTCTTTATCGACAGTGAAACAAACGAAACTATTCCACTCCATTTCCGAAATGTTTTTCACTTTTTTTAGCGAGAAAAACTCTTGGAGTAAAACTTTTCTCGTTGAATGTGTGCGAAGCGGCGCTGCAAGCTGCTATAAAAGGCGAGAATTTTTGGCGCGAAACTCACACACCTCTGTGGCTTCTGATTGGACGTATCATTTTTTTTCACACGTGAAAAAACATCGTTCGCGATTCTGATTGGACGTATCATTTTTTTCACGTGTAAAAACCATCGTTCGCTCCTCTGATTGGCTAGAACTAGTTTGCGTACGAAAATTCACGACATAGCTTTTTGGTGAGTATTTCTCAGTATGTATATAATAAGTCGTGTTTATGTGTCGCACAATGAAAATTTTTATTTCAAACTGACCTCGGACGCGAAAATTCAGCCAGCTGCTACAGGCAGGGAAGACAGTTGCTTTTGACTTTTCTCACCATGTTCACGCGTTCGTCGCGCTCTACGTCCAATTTTTATGCTCTGATTGGTCAAAATTTGACAGGTGAGTTTATGCGGAAAATTTAGGCAGCATCTTGAATCTTGTTTACTTTGACAGCTGAAGCTGACAGAGTTTTGTGTCAATTTGTGATGTTTTCAACTTTCTTGTTCCACTGGATGTACAAAATGAAATTCAGCTGCTATCAGGAGTCTTCTGTTATTCATGGCTAGTTTGTTTATTTGGTTTTTGGTTGAGTCAAAGTAGGAAATCCGATTTCGCATGGCATCGTTTTCGCATTCACCTTGCTTAATGCGTAAGAGGGTTGCAAAGTCTGAAGCGATACTGGCCTTACTTGACACCTTTCAGGAGCTGCATCTCGAGTGGTAAGCCTAAGTAATTATTGTATTTGATCAAGAGACTATAAAGGGGACAGAGAGGGCATCCCCCATATACACCCTATTCCATAGGCAATTCATCTCGAGTTATTTTTAAAATTGGGATAAAGTTACCTCGCACGAGGCGTGGATGTTTCGTGGACGTTTCGCATGACCAAACGCCGTGCAAAACATGTCGGGCGAGAGCAATGAAAGCGTAAACAGATCGAGAGCATTCCTGAATATTGAAGCGAAATGAGTCGGCACTCACCTGGGAAAAAGGAATCGCTGGACTCTTTGACAACTTGTGAAATCAGTTTAACTCGAAGTTGTCGTAACCTCAATGCTTTAATAAAATGAGAAATTTCGCCGGTCTATTGAAAGCGGTCGTTTGTACAATTTAGGGAGTTTAAGATCCAACGATGCGGACGACAACTAGAACGTCAAAAAAACAATAGGTTTAATTAGCAAAACAACAACTTCGCACGTGCAACACACTTTTTTGTTCATTTCTTTCCAGTTTTTGCACGACTACGACGTGAAAATGCCTAATTTCGCGTTTTATGGAGGACGTAAATAAGCACCGACGAAATTTTATTTCTCTTTCTGAGCTTGAATATGGTCCCTTGAAATTCAGCTTTAGGAGGGTTCACCTACAATTGACAAAGTAAGTGGGTAGGAATAATCGCTATAAAGACTGAAAAAAACAAACATCAAACCAGAAATTGCTCTCTTCAAACTGTAAATTATAAATGATCCTGAGAGAATATTCAGTGTGTTAAGGATTTCCCTGCTCTACTGTTAGCTCTATACAAGAGAGGAAGGGCGATTCTTTTTTAATTTCGGTTTCGCTGACACAGCTTTCGCAGAAATCTCGCTGTAGTAGTTTTCGTCGACAAAAGGAATAGCAAAATCGCTCTCCGCGTCTTCCCCCATTTTGTTCTGCGTCATTTCGTGAAGGACGCGAGGCTCTCAGCGTGGGAACACATTCGCGCTATGTGATTGGCTGTTGTCTAATCCCCCTTGAGATCTGTGGTGTTAAAAATAACTCGAGACGAATTACCTGTGGAATAGGGTGTATATGGGGGATGCCCTCTCTGTCCCCTTTATAGTCTCTTGATTTGATGTTTGTTTTTTATTCCTAATTTAATGAAGTCGAGCGTAGTTTATGCGGCGATTTTGTTTACGCACGTTTGTAAGATTTGAGACAATGGTCTGACCGAGTATCAGGTTTGTTATAAGCTTACAGATCTTTAAAAAGCCTTTAGACATTTTCTCACCGCAAATAGAAAGAAAACGTTTCAAGGAATATTTAGTTATAATTCTGGCTGTAAAAGAAAGGTTTGAGCGATTTCTTTGCCTCGAGTTCGTCTTTGAAAAAAGCAAACACCGGGAAGCCGGCTTAAAACATAAACTTCAGCTTTAAAGCTCGAAGACTCAGGATTTTTAGAGACACTTAAATACTTGTCTTCCTGAATGAAAATTGTTGTCTCTGTATATGTTTCACCGAATTATATTTCTTTTATTGATTGTTAGTACTGTCTCTTGTAATTTTAATCGCTGTGCCGATTGTTTTCAGTCTTTCAGTGAACAACGCTTCGGTCATGTTGAAACGCAGACCATGCAGGCTGCAGACTTCAGACTGTGCAGACCGTGCAGACTGTGCAGACTGAGTGTTTTGTTTTTACTTGTACCTCAATTTTCTAGTAAAAATTTTACTATAGTTTCCTACTTCCTCTCATTATGTGCACTGTGCATCACCATCATATGTTGCACTGATGTGTACCTGCAAGGGTCATGGGTAGGAAATGAGAAAATCACGCGCGCATGTTTACCGGCAGATATAAAAGCAGTTTCGCGTGCTTTTAGCTGCGCCACTTTCACGCAGGAGCGAGCACGATGGAGGAAGGTAAGCTGTTTCTTTCTGTAACTGTATTATATTGCCACGATTATTTATTTGTTTAGTAGAAGAAGCTTTTTCAGGTTAAGTGATCGTGGACTTAAAATAAAACCCTTTTCGGCTTCCTACACCGGCTACGAGAGAGACATTTCCTCAATTTCGTTGACTGTTGATGATCGTCTTTGGGTTCGCTCTGTAATTCAAACCTGTGTGTCGTGTCTTTTTCCCGCGAATTTTAATTATGTTAATGTATTTTCTTTGTTTTCGAGCACGTGACATAGTTGTGATGCAGTCAGCCACAAAATTTAGAGCCTAAGCGTCGATGTTTTCACGCGGATTCTATTTTCTTCTTTGTAGCTTGATAGTTCAGTTTGATGCGGTTGCAGTTCAAGGATCGAGTATCGTCGATGAATTTGTATTTGCTCGTGAAGGAGCGGCGAAAGGAAACGGTGGATTAAACAGGATTTACGAACGACGCGTGGACTAGTAATTTGTGCTGAGTGTGATCTTCTTGTCGAAGTATCCCAGACGGTGACCTGCCGTCATTTCTTCAAATCTTACAGATACCGATGTCATCGTTTTTAGCTCGGGATATGAAACCGAGACGTTTGAGAGATGGGCCTAGCTTTAAAATGTTTAAATAAATCAACGGTATATCTACCTAAAAATAAATATTCTGATTTCCACGTGTTTGGCGGTTCCGTAAGCGTCAGAATTAACAGATTAGAAGGGCAGGGACTTGAAACTTCTCACAGATAATATTCAATGAAAATTAAGACAAAATATACCTAAAATACACGGCGGGGGATCTAGTTCAATGCGCATTAAAACCCCCTCCACATCTTCGAGTTGTACAAATAATACATTTGTTACTAATGAACTATTTAGTTTTGGAGCTGCATAAACAAGAACCATGATATATGGTCGTCCGAACGTTTCAAAATTCGCTAAACTTTAATTCGTTGTCGCTATCTTGAATTCGTTGTCGCTAAATTTAAATTCGTTGTCGCTATCTTGAATTCGTTGTCGCTAAATTCAAATTCGTTGTCGCTAACTTGAAGCCGTTGTCGCTAAATTTTATTTCGTTGTCGCTAAGTTGAAGTCGTTGTCGCTAAATTTTCTTTCGTTGTCGCTAACTTGAAGTCGTTGTCGCTAAAATTAAACTCGTTGTCGCCAACTTGAAGTTGTTGTCGCTAACATTAAATTTTTCGTTGTCGCTCACATGAAGTCGTTGTCGCTAACTATCAAGGCGCTAAACTTAATTCGTTGTCGCTAACTATGAAGTCGTTGTCGCTAAAATTAAGTGAACTCGGTATCGCTAACTATACCAAGGCGCTAAAATTCACTAAGGGAGTGGAGAGAAGGGATTTGAAGGTTCCCGTATGAAACCGAGGAGGCCTAGGAACAAGTCAATTTTTCGTTTTTGGGCTTCCTATGTTTGGGAGCAAACATGGCGGCCACAAATGTATTTATCGGTTCGATCGAATCGTTACTAAATGATATTGAAATATCATAGGGGTTGACAAGCCTGACTCACGCTTTCCACCCACGTGTTTTAGCCTTTAAATCTCAGAGTTTAGCTTTTAAGAGTCGAGTATATCTTTCAGAGACCTTCCTCGTTTGTATGATTGGAGGTTCTTTGTAGATCTGTCTAAGAAGAGGTTGTTTCTCTATCAGTTGCCAGTGTTTCATAAGAATGTTTTTAAGGCTGGGAACTGATGGTTGATACTACGTGACAAAGGGCAAAATGGTTTTTTCTCTTCATGGTTTTTGTCGGAGTGCTTCTTTCCTGTTCTCAAAGTGTATTTCAGAGAGAGTTAGAGTTATTAAGTTTCGTGGATAACCTCTCTCTCTAAGGTGCTTCTGGAATTCTTCTAGTCGGTTTTGAAAGTTTTCTTTTGAGGAATTTGTTCTGAGTAACCGGAGGGCTTCGCCTTTTATAAAGCCCTTCTTGACCCCTAATGGGTGGAAAGACGTGAAATGTGTATATTGGAAAGTTTCAGTAGGTTTAAAATGCGTTCGTATGTCGAGAATTGACGTACTGTAAAAAAATTCATACCCACACCATCAACAAAAGAACAACATATCAGGCGTCAACTTCTTCAGGAGTTTGAGCAATTTGCGAGAAGAATGCGCCTGAAATATATCTTTCATGGACAAAATAACAAACCACATCCTTATCACGTAAAATCAAACTGGATACCACAAGTTCAACCCTCGGTTGCGCTCGAGAGTTATCTTGAAGAGGTTAAATTACAACTGGCAGAAATTAAACTGTCACAGCCAAAAAACAATCTGTCATCAAAAGAACGAGAAGCACTACAAGGTTCCTGTGTCGTTATTATGGACACAGAAAACAAAATAAACGAAGGTCAAACTCTACTTGACAACTCGAAACACTATAGACCTTTAGATGAACCGATGGTTAAGGAAACTCAATATAAAGTGAAACAACTAATACAAGAACTACATGAAAATAAAAACGTTGATGACATGACAAAAAAATAGCTGTCACAAACACCGAGCCCGCCTAGAATTCCCATATTCTACACCCTAACTAAAATTCCTCGCGCCCCCCTCGCGTTTCTCTCGCGGTTAAAACTCTTTTTCCCAAAACTCCCTTTCCCTTCCCTTTCAAACGCCTGCCACGCAGGCTACCATTTTGGAAAAAGCACGTCGGACGAACTATCATGCCCTGCCCAATCTTGCCCGAAGTAGTGCCCAGGCCGCCATGTTTGCTCCCAAACATAGGAAGCCCAAAAAAGGAAAAATTGACTTTTTCCTAGGCCTCCTCGGTTTCATACGGGAACCTTCAAATCCCTTCTCTCCACTCCCTTAGTGAATTTTAGCGCCTTGGTATAGTTAGCGATACCGAATTCACTTAATTTTAGCGACAACGACTTTATAGTTAGCGACAACGAATTAAGTTTAGCGCCTTGATAGTTAGCGACAACGAAAAATTTAATGCTAGCGACAACATCTTCAAGTTGGCGACAACGCGAGCGCCCGTGAAAATCACCCTACGCGAGAAAAGGCGACACGCGGTGATTTTCACGCGCGCTCGCGTTTCGCTCGCTCTGCTATACCTGAGGAAAAATGGGGGACTACTCGTAGTCTACTTAACCTGAAAAAGCTTCTTCTACTAAAAAAATTTAAATAATCGTGGCAATATAATACAGTTACAGAGAGAAACAGCTTACCTTCCTCCATCGTGCTTGCTCCTTCGGGAAACTATAGTAAAAATTTTACTAGAAAATTAAGGTACAAGTAAAAAAAAGTAACACTTAGTCTGCACAGTCTTCACAGTCTGCACGGTCTGCACAGTCTGCTGTCTGCAGTCTGCAGTCTGTATGGTCTGCGTTTCAACATGACCGACAACGCTTCCCGGAGTGCTCAAAATGCCGCGCGTTAAACCTTTTTAAAATAAAAAATAAACATAATAAATTCTTTATTATGTTGGAGCGTAACTGTGTCAATGTTCATTCAAACACTCGCCACCGCTAGCACTGCAAAAGTCAGAACCGGCTGCCCGTATCGATGATTTTGAAAATTTTTTTAACGGTTTACGGCTAAAGCCCACGCGTGCTTCGATAGTCCTGAATATTGAATGATAGCAATTTGTATCGCAATATTGTGAAATGCTGCATTCTGTTGTCCGAGGTCTGTATGATAAAAACAGTGCCTCATAGTACAGTTTCACCTCAGATGTGATGTATAAGTGAAATAAAAGCCTGGTTTACACGCACCCAGATTTGTTGACAAGATTTTGTAAAGTAAACTTGTCGAACGCAAAAAATTCGGCCGGAATTTTTTTCCAGCCCTAATTAATCTACGGTGATCAAGAGCCATTATCGCTCTTAATATAAATGTGATCGAAAATGATTGCCAGTTTTTGGGTGTACTTATGAGGTTATCAACTCGATGTGAGATTTGGTTCCCTCTTGGGTTGTTTGCAAATTATTTTTTGTAAAATCACTTAGCCTTTCCCTGAAAAGTCACACGAATGTGCTCTAAAGTTAACTGAATTGTAGAATACAAGTTTATTGTTTGATTTAAATTATAAATTTATTAATGGGAGCCTCGCTTTTAGCCCTGGCTAAATCTATATATTAAAATGGAGAATAGCTGGAAGATTCGTTCCATACTCTATATCGACAAGCAAAAGTCGTGATAGGTAATTTTGTTCAATCAGGACATGTGATTTTGGAAACACGAACTTCATTATCATCGTCTTCTTCTTTGTCATCCTCTCCTTTTTCTTCTTTATTTATGTTTGTTTTGTTGTACCCCCTGAAAACAGTAACCGTGTTTAACATTTACTCTTACAAATATATAGCGTATTTCAATTTCAGTTATTTTTTTTTGTGTTTAATTATACCAACTGTACGCTGAAATATGCTCGTTTCAATGATTCAGTTAGGTCAGACGCCGCTCTACGGATAGTCGCCCAAGAAATACATACATCTTTACTTCACATTTACCCACTAATGCCAACAACGGACACTAGTTTCTTGCCCTATGGACATATTGTCATAGAGTCAACCGTTCTAGGGTGTGCATGAGTAAACAGGATAAACATGGTATACAGAATACTAGAGTTTACATGGGTAAACGGAATATTGCAGAGTATAACAGGGTATTCAATAGTACTAGATATACATGGGTAAACAGGAGATTTAACAATAATGCCACGAGTGCGCGTATGCAATGAGATGGTTGTAGGCAACCAGGCGCGTAGCGACGAGTTGGCTATAATAATCTCATATCCAACAAGCTCGAGTAGAGTAATTGTTTAACTAAAAACGCCCACAAAATATCGAGAATTCGTCTTCACTTTATTTGTAAGAACAACAGTTAAGGTCTCAGGAATATCTTGACATGCCGGGACAGCATATGCTAGTATAAATGATCTCACAGAGCACTTATAATATAATATTGGTGATATTGCTGCCAGCTACAGCAGCTCTTTTAAGCACCATTAAGGAATACAATCATTTGGCGGCTTCACCATAAATATAATCAATGTGGTAGTTCCATGTAAGATCAAGCCTAATTTTTACACCAAGTTTTTTAAATGTCGAAACAAGCCGCTCTAACTGATGGTTTCCAAAGCAAATAAGCTGTCTGGTATTATTGGGATATTTCAATTCTTCATACGATTTTCATTCCGTCCAGCAAATGTGTTTGCGATCTGAATCACGTCCAAGCTATTGAAATGTTTACTGGTCAAACTCAAACTCACGATTTTCACTGCAAGTAGTTGTCGTCTTTTCTGCAGAGCTTACAGACTCAATGCAAGAAAAGACGCTGACGTGATCTGAAAAATTTCTAACTATGGCCGTTCACTATTCAAGTAATGTAATTCTTCTTGCCATCGAATATTTCATTGATTCGAAAGGAGAAAGACAAAATATAAAACTTTTATCAACTCAAAACAACTACTCACCTTCGTTTGGCTTGAAAAAGCTAGTAATTTTCTTCATTTCGTCTATTACTAGGGTAAACATGGGTACACAGGATACATAGGGGTATACAGGGTATACAGTATTACTAGGGTAAACATGGGTAAACAGGATATACAAGGGTATACAAGGTATACAGTATTACTAGGGTAAACATGGGTACACAGGATATATAGGGGTATAAAGGGTATACAGTATTACTAGGGTAAACATGGGTAAACAGGATATACAAGGGTATACAAGGTATACAGCATTACTAGGGTAAACATGGGTACACAGGATATATAGGGGTATATAGTATTACTAGGATAAACATGAGTACACAGGATATATAGGGGTATACAGGGTATACAGTATTACTAGGGTAAACATGGGTACAGTATTACAAGGGTAAACATGGGTAAACAGGATATATAGGGGTATACCGGGTATACAGTATTACTAGGGTAAACATGGGTACACAGGATACATAGGGGTATACAGGGTATACAGTATTACTAGGGTAAACATGGGTACACAGGATATACAAGGGTATACAATATATACAGTATTACTAGGGTAAACATGGGTACACAGGATATATAGGGGTATACAGGGTATACAGTATTACTAGGGTAAACATGGGTAAACAGGATATACCAGGGTATACAAGGTATACAGTATACCTAGGGTAAACATGGGTACACAGGATATATAGGGGTATACAGGGTATACAGTATTACTAGGGTAAACATGGGTACACAGGATATATAGGGGTATACAGGGTATACAGTATTATTAGGGTAAACATGGGTACACATAAGATATATAGTGGTATACAACAACAACAACAACAAGTTTATTCAGTATTACCATTTTGTACAGGTGTTACCGATTAAAATAACAATAATAAACAGCTAAGTTTAAGGAAATACGGGTATGATGGAATGGTAGAATTAACTATGTTTCTTTCGATTTTCAAATGCTTGAAAGATGAAATTAGCAGCTAGCCTGCTGATATGTGAATCAGTATTGTTAAAGAGAAAACAGACTTTATCATGGATATTGTAATGTGTAAATAATGTATTTCGGTCGTTGATTTTAATAAAAAGAGTCTTTCTAAAATCATTGTATTGATCACAGTGAAATAATATGTGCAGTTCATTTTCAACAGAATTTTGGTTGCAAAGATCACAGATTCCAAGGTCTTCAGGAGTTTTGGGGATTGTAAATCTTCCAGTTTCTATTTTTAAATTATGATTTCCTATCCTAAATTTGGAAGCTACACGCCTATGTTCAGGATTCCGGATATGATTGGTGAATTCAGAGTGATTTGTTTCATTTTTAAAGATGGAGTAGAATTTTAGTTTTTTATTTGTTCTTATCAAATTTAGCAGGTGGTTTTTCAGATGTTTTGACAAATTATTCTCAGCTTTGGATAGGGAAGCAGAAGGGTTTTTAAAGTTAACTGACTGTTTATGAATTTTTTTTATTTTTTATTTTTTATTTTTTATCTTTTTATTTATTTTTGCCTTACAGACATATATTAAGAGGCTGTCCGCGTAAGAACCGATAAGGCAAATTTCGGTGTATCACAGATTGCCCTGATTTTTTCAGTGGAAGATAACTATCCTATCCCATGAAGAAATATCACATTTATTTGGACCAACTCAATTTTTTCTCTATATTACAGGAAGATTTTCTCGGTCACCTAAAACTGGCCCGTTTGCCGTCAGAAGTGGTGCGATTTTGGTGAAACTTTAGGGCTCTGTCAAACCTACCTTCCATAGCCGAATAAAATGATTATTTTACACACAAACGTTTTAACTCTGATTAACAGTTTCAAGGTTTAATGGTTGCATTCTGTGGAAAGTTGGCTGAGATATGATTTTTTTAAAATGACCTTTAATTTGCTCAGCAGGAAAAGTAATTTGCATAACTAGAGCTGAACGGTAATTTCGCAAAAGTGGCACCTGACCCAGACTCAAGTCTATGATAAATCAGAAGTACTAAGACCAGTCTACTTTTTAATGCAATAAAATTTGTGGGCACTCTTCTCTGCGCGCTGTACAAAGTTCCGTTAATGTTACAAAATTCGCCATTTTGACAGCAAAGCTGGAATTGTAACGGTCCGCATTTGATCGACTAATTTCCACAGTTTTCACGTTTCTAGTTATCACCAAATGTCATTAGACCCTTTAAGTGTTGGACTTTTGAAAACATGAGGAGAAAACTTGGTAATCGCTTTTTCTTGGTTTTTTTCCTTGTCGACGATCAGAACGCTACTTCATCCTCCGTATGCAAATTAGCCATAGACGCGTCGTTTCAACAAATTGACAGGAAACATAACTGCTTATATATCACATTTTTGAGGGAAAAATATCTCTTCTTTCCACGGAAAAACACGAACGATATATGACTTAGAATCCCCTTAGGTCTGTTTCTTTTAAGGGAAGAAGCGGTAGAAGAAGAGATGTTTACGCGAGTTCAAATGATTTAATTACTTTGGCCCGTCACGCATTCCCTGAGAGTGGCCGTGTATCGATCAGTTCTTTTATCTGACTATATTTTTTTTGAAGTGATAGTTATTGATAATCATACAATTTAATCACTGTTACTTCCGATTCTTCACTGGGTGGGAAATACCGTGCTGTTGTATTTATTCATTCTACGACCGTTTTAACTGAGTCAGTAGGGAACTTAAGATGGAGACGTTTTCGGGGCGACGGCGACCGGACTGGCAGAGCAATCCTGGAACAGAGGTTGCCGTCGCTTCCCTCCAAAATTCGAACATTAAGATCGCAGTGAACTCAGGAGGACGGCGCCTTTAATTAGAAGAATACCGAAGAGGAAAATATGGCTTCACATAAAGAATTAAGAGAATAAATATTTGCTATGCAGACAACATGTATCGGATGAAGAGTTTCTCGTTTTGTGGGAAAATTATGAGTTTAAAAATCCCGATTTTCCTCGGGATAGTTACGATCCGTTCACGCTAAAAAACATGCGGGATGCAGCTGAGTTCAAGGCAGAATTTCGTGTTGAAAAAAAATGATCTCCACAGGCTTGCCGAATTCTTGCAAATTACAGGAACATTAAAATGCTACCAAGGAACCGTATTCTTAGTTTGGTATTGAAATAATTCCCGGGAAATACTTGCATGCAACAACAACAACAACAGCAACAACTTTATTTCAGTACTCCCACGCCGAGTTAGTACATGGTATTACCTACTATTCTATATAATTTTCAATGCGTTTCATTTATACGATATTCTAACGAAAAGAGCGAACTAAAAACACACAATTGAAATATCGGAGTTCATATTTTTTGTCTGGATACTTTTATTTGGCTCGTGGGAAAATTTTGTCCCACGTCAAGCTCACTTACGGTTGGCTGTTTGCCAAGTTGGATCTTGACCCTGTGTCATGAAAAGATAGAACATTAAAAGATGTAAGGTTAGATAACAGAGCTTGGAAATCGAGCTTGAAATGTGCCTCAAAGAAAACAAGGACAATTTAAGAACGATAATCTGCAAAATGTTGGTTGCTAAACGCAACAAACCTGATTGAAATGAAAGTTAAATACTCACGTTTTCGCCACAACGCCAAACAGACCAGTTTCACGTCGCCGACGGGACCACGACGGCAAGGTGGTGAGCACGTGCATGCGCAATATCCAACAAATGATGATGTCACGTCCGGTTGAAGTTGCCGTCGCCCCGAAAACGTCTCTATCTTAAGTTCCCTAGTGTCCCCGGGCGCCACCGTGAGGATAGGGTTTAATATGACAGCCCATGGTGTAATACACGACAATTAGCTACAAAGTAGTCACTTCGACACGGCCACTCTTATTCACGAGCACTAGCACAATATTTTCAATTACAGAATTAACAATTAATGTTTTCGAAATAGCTCGATCGATCGCAAACAACTTCAGAAATACCGTGCGACACCACAGTACCACACCTGCAAAGTCCTTTAGGCCCCACATTTCCTAGATCCCTAGCTAACTATAGGCTACCCTACAAACTTTAGGGTGGTATTAACAGAGCATTGTGTTTGTCGCCAATTAACAACATTTCAGTAAAAATGAGGAATGGCATGCAGAAAAAGGCATAGTTATTGTTTACGGTCCGTCTCCTGTCAAATCCCAAACGTTTTTGCCGGCTGTTAATCACACTAAATTAAGGATCCCTATGTTCACTCCTGAGCTGATGGAGAAAAGCACGTGCAATCTTGTATGAAAGACGAAAGTTTGTCAGTTAGGTCTCCTTTTCTTTCCCTGGATTTGAATGGTATTTCAAAGTGACACAAGATTTTTTTAGCATTACCACGTTGAAATGACTAGGTTGCTTTTCCTTTGACATTACACATAGGTTGAAAGCTTCTGGTTGAGGGTGTTGTGGTCTCAATTCTTCAGCGATTTCTGCAACAAGGTTTTGCCTTTCGAACTCCTCGTCTTCTTGCAACAGATCTCTATGGTCAAGTTCAACTTGTATACACTTAGGACTATGTTTACGTGTTGACTCAAACGGGCCTTTTAGTCCAACATGGGCTGGCAATATGTGAGCACGGAATTGGAACGGGGGTGGAGGGAACTCCCTATGATGGCCTATACGGGGAGGTTCCGCCCGAAAGGAGTATCTTTTTCACGCTTCAGGTATATGAAAGGAAGGGCATTTCACTAGATGAAGTATATAAAAGGGCGAGTGCGCTTATTGCAGCCTTAGCAGCATCTTTGGCGGTTCTTAAAGAAAAAAGAACTAAGTTTAAGAATTTAAGGAAAAAGTAGAAGGAGAATTTTTCAGAGATTAATATACACGGGAGAAATTTCAAGTTTTTTCAAGTTTCTTGCGACAGGAGGAGCAAATCGGCTATATAAAGTTGAACTGAACACTAAGGTACTTTTAAGTCTCACTAATTTTTACAAAACCAGAGACATGTTTTAAACACTGTTTAAGTTCAAAAAAATTATTTTTATTGCAAGAATGAAATACTTTTCATACACGTGAACGACACCTCGACCACAATCACTCCTAGCCTCATCCCCAGGACATTCTTCTTAGAAAATGGCATGGGCGGGAAAGCCCTGGGGATGAGGTTGAATCCTGACTCCGTGTAGAAAGTTCTTTTTTTCCCATTTATAGTGCTCTTCAAACAATCATCAGAAAACTATCTTTTACAACACACGGATTAACCGGTATGTATAGTATTTTAAAAGTAAGAATTGATTAGGGCAAGATACACGGCTGTCAAAAAAATAGAAATAACAAAAACTATCTTGCAAGCTCGAATAAACTGGAAACGAACTTCAGAAAACATCGCAAGATAAAATGTTAAATAGAGAAATTAGAATATCTCTGTACGTTAAGAAAATTTTTTGCATGAAGAAGAAAAAAGAATGATACTTACGTGATGGAACAAAACTTTGACTTATTTCGCTGGCTATCTGGAAATTCACGACATGTCTTCCTGCCACAGAAGTTACTTTGCCAATATGATCCAGAGTGTGACCGGGGTATTGACAAGACCTTAGGCTCGATTTCCGCCGTCTCCCCGTCCGTTGGGTTTCATTTTCCAGAACAGCGGCTTATAATCGAGCCTAACAAGACCTTTGCGTCCGCAAAAACCTGCCAAGCAGGTGTCTGTGCCTTGCGCAGATTGTCATTTTAGTGTTAGCCTGTGTACACACTACCCCCCCGCCGCCCCCAACCCCTCCTCGGAGAAGGGGCCCCTTCTCCGATTTTTCCTGAGGGGAGGGGGGTCTGTACACAGGCTATTTAGTTTCTGTGCCTTGGGCAGATTGTCATTTCAGTTCCGAATACCCACCAAGCCTCGAATACGTACTCTCGCTAAAATGAGTTCATTTTCATTGTCTTTGCTACACTTGCTACACTTAGACAAGTGACAGCTAGCTAAGTGCGACGTAATATCATCCATCCTCTGTGACCAACACATTTTCCTCCACACCCCTACTGGGACCTCACTCTGTCTACGATCTCGCGGAAGAACTGCTTGATGAAATAGCCGAAAAAGCCATTTTTCACAATTGATCTCTTCGGCGATTTTATCGACATAATAATATTTGAAACTGGCACCTGTTGCATTATAATTCAATCAGATTGAAACCAAAACAAGATCATGGTTGGAATTCGGATGTTATACCCTAACAAAAACTAAAAAGATATTCCCTTTTGCGTTTATTCACTGAAAAAAGGAACTATTTTTCCCGTTTCATTCTGCTACCGATAAACGCTTTAAAGATCTTTCCATGAAACTGAAATTTACTGCTAATTTAAGATAGAAAAAGTGTGGGGCATTTTTTTTTTTTTTTATCATAGTGCCATGTACAAAGATCTACCTTCTCCTGATGAGCAAATATTATAATAAAGCTTTCGACGTTAACGCTATTTTTAAAGGCACACAAAAAAGAGTGCCCAAAAATTTTCGTGTGCTGACAAGAGGACTTACCTTGCAAGTGAACTCTTATTTTTTATTATTATCAATCACTATCATTTTAAAAAAGATGATAATATTATAGAATTGATCGACACAACGCTATTGTTTTCTGATCGACCACCCCTATTTAGGAATGCGTGACAGGCGACAATAGTATAATTGAATTATTTTAAGCCACGCAAACATATATCATGATATATTATTCAGCTGCTTCTTCCTCGTTAAAAAAAAAACAGAGCTTAAGGGGATTTTAAGGCATGTTTTGTGTTTTTCTGTGAAAAGGAGAGTTTTTTTTCCCCTTAGAAATGTGAAATGTAAGGATTATATTTCCTGTCAATTTGTTGAAACAACCCTCCAAGGTAATTTGCATTCGAAGAATGAAGTCACGTTCATCGTCGACAAGAAAAAGACCCAAGGAAAAGCGATTACTAAGTTTTCTCCACATGTTTTCAAACGTCCAACATTTAAAAGGTCTAATGACATTTAGTGATACCTAGAAACGTTAAAACTGTGGAAATTAGTCGATCAAATGCGGACCGTTACAATTCCAGCTTTGCTGTCAAAATGGCGAATTTTGTAACATTAACGGAACTTTGTACAGCGCGCAGAGAAGAGTGCCCACAAATTTTATTGCATTAAGAAGTAGACTGGTCTTAGTACTTCTGA
>OZ037776.1:19564503-19577003 GCA_964035525.1 Porites cylindrica | reverse complement strand
TTAGTTGTAAAGGATAACTTTTGTTTTTTTCCCATTTTCCCAACCAAATTGCTTTCGATTTCTTTATGTTTAACTTGAGACCCGCTAGCCTCCCAAAATCTCCCACCGTTTTCAAAGTATTTTCAACGGAGATCAAATCTGCACAGAAAAGGTTTGTGTCGTCTGCGAATTGGCTCAATTTGATTTCGTGCCCGAATATTTTGATTCCTGTTATACTTGGTTCTTGTCTGATTTTGCTGGATAATATCTCCGTGGAAAGCACAAATAAGTACGGAGAAAGGGGACACCCCTGTCGCACTCCTCTTGACGGTCTAAACCAGTTGGTCATGAAACCATTGTTTATCGCCGCGCTCTCAATTTTTGTATAGAATGTACTGATCCATCTTTTTATACTTGTTCCGAAATTGAATATATCCAGTGCTTTCATCATGAACGACCATTCTAGAGAATCAAAAGATTTCCGAAAATCTAGAGATACTAGAATGCCAGGTATGCTTTCTGACTTCGTATGTTCCATTATGTCGATTATTAGCCTAATATTTTCCCCGATATATCTTCCTTTGATAAAACCGGTTTGATCAGTGTGCACTAGATTTGGTAATAATGGTTCTATTCTCCTTGCTATTGCCTTAGTTGCTATCTTGCAATCAACATTTAGCAGTGTTACCGGTCTCCAGTTTGAAAGTTCTAGTAGCGAGCCGTCTTCTTTGGGAATTAAAGTAATAACGCCTCTTCGTTGTGAAATGGTGAGTTCATTTGCATCATAGGCCGCATTGAAACTAGCAACAAGATCGTGTCCTAGCAGATCGAAAAAAAACATATAAAATTCAACCGTGAAACCATCTTCTCCTGGAGCTTTGTTGTTTTGAAAAGTGTCTAAAGCTTTTTTGCATTCTTCATAAGATAATGGACCTTCTATTCTATCTCTGTCTGCATCTGATAGTTTTGGAATTTTTAAATGTTCGGTGAATTCATCAACATTATTTTCCTGTGAATTATTTGCTGATGCGTACAATTCGCTATAATAGTTTTCGATAGCTTCTAATATCTGAGACTCGTTGTTTGTTACTGTTTCACTTTCTGTTCGCAGTTCAGTGATGGTTTTCCTGTTGTAGTTTCTTTTCTCCAGATTGAAAAAGTACTTTGTTGGACGTTCGCCCTTTTCGACCCATCGACATTTCGATCTAAAAATAGCTGCCCTCCCTTTCTCCTCATAAATAGATTGGAGTTCCATTTTGAGATCTTCATATTCATTTAGGATGTGCGCGATATTGGGAGAGTTAAAGTTGTCGCAAATATTGCGGTCCAGAATTTCGAGCTGTCTCCTAATTTTCAATTCTCTATTAGTGGTCGCTTTAGCTTTCTTTTTACTATAAGCAATGGTTGCCGCTCTGGTTTCCATTTTTAACATTTCCCAAAGAAGGCGTGCGTCTGTCAAATTGGAGTAAAAAGCGCGTGTGCGGGAGTACGTTTCACGGATTTTGGACACATAATGTTCATCTTTCAGTAACGTGTTGTTGAATTTCCAAAGTCCGGGTCCTCTAGACTTTTCAGTTGTCCAAGACAAAGAAATGTAAATTGCTCGGTGATCCGGTGCTATAGAAGGATAAATTTCGCTTTTCTTCACATGTTGTGTCAGATTTTTGGCAACTAGGAAAAAGTCTATTCTGGATTTCAGTTTTAACACTTTTGATTCATAAGAGTATTTACGTAGCCTCGGGTGACGTAATCTTTGAATATCTACGAGATCGAAAGCGTCCATAGTTGTCAAAATCAGGTTTCGATAATTTGTTGGTTTCCAAATTGTGCCACCAATTTTATCTATCTTTGATAGTGTGCAATTCCAGTCGCCTCCTACAATAAGCGTGGAAATTTCTGACTTGTCGATAAGGCAATTGTTTAAGTTTTGTAAGAAATCTAATTGTTCACTTTGGCTATTCGGGGCATAAATATTCACCAGTGATAATTTTAGAGAATTCAGAACACAAGTAATTAGCACGATTCTTCCAGCCTTGTCACTGAATGAGTAATCGATCTTATTTTGTACCGTAGGGTGTAAAAGAATGCAAACACCTTTACTATGCCTGGATCCGTGAGAGAAAAATATTTCACCTCCCCATTCGTTTTTCCAAATAATTTCATCTTCTGGTTGAGAGTAAGTTTCTTGCAAGAAATAAATTTTTGAGTTATGATCTTTAAGATATAGAAAAATGCTCCTCCGTTTGGCTTGATCTCTTGTTCCCCTTACGTTTAGAGAAAGTATATCGTATTTTGCTTTCTCTTGCATTACAATAAAAAACAAAAAAAAAACAAAAAAACAAGAAGAATATATATGCAAATTTAAAAAAAAAAAAAATACAGAAGCAAACAAAACTAAAATTATACAAAACGTAAATTAAAGTAGTTTTTGAGCGTTTCCCTTCTTCTTCTCCGAACTTTGCGTTTTTTGTTCCTGTCCCAAATGTAAGTTACAGTTTTTGTCTTCCTTGGCCGATTGGACATTTAAAGATAATCTAAGTCTTCCAGCTCGTTAATTCTGACCGGCTTACCCTGCGGAGAGGTCTTGACATATATTGATCCATCCATTGACCAGACACTCAACAATTCATCATTTCTCCGCATCTCGTTTGCCCGATTCATTATTTTTTTCCTGTACGAGGTAAGATTCTCGTTTAAAAAAATTCTGTCGGCTTGCACTAGAGTTGACGACGAGCACTGCGGGAAGATGTTAGAAACTCTGACATTTTTTAGCTTAGCCCTAGCCCTGTATAGATTTGTTTTGACCTTGTGGCTTATAAATTTTACAATAATTGGTTTGTTACCCTTCCTGTTCAGCTTGTGACATATTTCGATATCCTTTGGTTCCACCGATACATCTAGGGCCTCCGCTAATTTTAACACCACGTCTTCCGTCTCGGTGTAGGCGCATTCTGGTACACCATGTATTTCTATTGAGTTTTTCCTCGTGTATTGTTCTAGTTTGTCTTGAAGATCGTACAATTCACCAATTTCTTCTTCCTGCTCTTGAATTTTCTTTCTTGCTGCCACCAGCCCGCGTTCTACCTCGTTGTACTGCTTCGTTATATGTTCTAGAGATGATTTCAACGCAGTTATATCGTCTGTTTGATGTTGAATTGTGCGCTTGAGATCGGTCATTTCGCTTCTGATTGTTTTGTTTTCGCGTAGGATAGTTGCAGTATTTATTTGAATGTCTACCAACATCTCCCTTAGTTCTGCATTACTGGGCTCACCTTCGGCGTTTATTGCTTCATTTGTCGCTTCCACTAACTCCGCGGCCTCTTCCTCTTGACATTCCGCCATGTTGGTTCTTTTAAGTGTCGATGGTTCTTCTTCCTCCACTGATCCTCGAGCTCCTCGTTTGTGTTTTCCTCCTAATTTCTGCATTTAATACTTCAGCAAGTGTTTAAACGTTGAATTATTATGTCAAGGCGGTATGAAGTTCTCTAAAATTGGCGTAAAGGGACAGAAACTACGCTCCTCACAAAACGTGCCACCGCACACCGACCCCACGCATGCTCTCTCTGACTGTTTATGAATATTAAGTTGTGTACTCAAAAGATTTATTTTATTTATTAGACCTGATTTATTTTCTTCGGCCATTTTATCTGATATGTTTAAGCAGAGTATAGCGATGCTGTCAGGGGGTTGATTTTCAAGGTGAATCCAAAATTTGAAAATGTTCATTGTTATTTGTAAATTTAGAGATAATCTACCAAGTTCATTTCTCGATGCAACATTTGGTAAACGTTTGTTTAAACCTAAACACATCTTACAAAAATGTATATGCGTTTTCTCAATCAAGTCTTTATCCCAGCGGCTATAATCACTTTTATCATAGATTCCCCAAACTTCAGAGCAATACGTTAAAATTGGGAAAAATAGTGTATTGAACAGTTTGTTGATGATCTGAATTGGTAATTTTAGAAAATCTAGATAACGACGAGCGGCAAAAAAGGATCTCTTTGTTTTTTCTGTTAAGTTTTCCTTGTGATTTGTAAAATTTCCATTGGCAGAAAATTTCACTCCAAGATAGGTATAGTTATTGACGATTTCAGTGTTTTCATTGCTAACCATAAAATTGTGTTTATCTATTGCTGATTTTCTACTTTTCTTCTGAAATACAATAACTTTGGTTTTAGTTGGATTAATCTTAAGAAGCCAATCCTGAAAATATTTTGATAGTCTGTCAAGACTTGTTGCAAACCTTCTGCCGAGGTAGATATTAGAAGTAAATCATCGGCATAAAGTAGACAGTTTAAGTGAGAACCATCCGGTAGTAAGATAGAATCGTTAGCATTGTTATTTAGAATGAAGGGTAGTTCGTTTAGATAAAGGTTAAATAGAAGCGGCGACAGAATACAGCCTTGTCGTACACTTTTATCATAGTTGAAAAATTCTGATCGAGTATAATTGTCTTTCACACAACATATTGAATTTGAATACATGCTGGAAATTATTTTGTAAAAGGAGCCACCTATGTTATATTTCAACAGTTTGTATAGTAAACCTTGGTGCCAAATTGAGTCAAATGCCTTTTTAAAATCAACAAAACAAGTATAAAGTTTACCTCTGGGGGAGTGAGTAACATGTTGGTCTATTAATGTTCCTAAACTAAAGATATGCTCAGACGCACGATGTCCGGGCACAAAGCCAATTTGGGAACGATGAAGTATTTTATGATTGTTTGAAAAGTTGAATAATCTCGTATTTAAAATAGAACAAAAGACTTTGCCAAGACAATTACTAATGTAAATACCTCTGTAATTTGAAGGGTCATCTTTGTTTCCAGATTTATGCAAGGCAGTGATTATTCCATTACTCCATGGTGTAGGAAATGTTCCAGATTGTAGAATCAGATTAAAAAGTTTCTCAAATGGATATTTTATAAAGCTTGAGCTTGTTTTAATCATTTCATTGCGTATTCCATCAAGTCCAGCGGCCTTCTTGTTTTTTAGTTTTTTAATTGCTTTATCAATCTCTTCAATGGATATTGGGTCCGTGCACGGTTCGGCCAACCCTTTTTTTAAAATTTCTGTTCCATGTTGAGCAAACAGAAAGATATGAAATTGACATCTTTTTCGATTAACTCGTTTGCAATGTTACAAGTGTCTAAATTGCTTTTGCTTTAAAAGCACCTTTTTATTGAAATTTTATAATATGACGGCGCCAAATAATTTTTGCACTTAAAAATAATGGTAAAATCTCAAAAAATTGCCAAAATTCCAGAAGTCCTTGTTTCTTTTCTTGAATCCGTAAATCTTATCCCTCCATAACAAAAATTACTCAATATCTTCTTTTTACTGTTTTATGCTATCTTTTTCCAAAAAAAGATAAACAAAATTTGACTTCCGTTTTATCGTTTTTTGTTTTTTCGAAAGAAGAAACACAAAAAACGAAAAACGAAATTCGACTTCCGTTTTATCGTTTTTCCATTTATGTACAAACAAACACAAAAAAAGGAAAAACGAAAAATGACTTCCGTTTTATCGTTTTTCCTTTTATGTACGAGAAAACAAAAAAACGGAAAAACAAAAATCGACTTCCGTTTTATCTTTTTCTTTTTATCTACAGACAAACACATAAAACGGAAAAACAAAAATCGACTTCCCTTTTATCGTTTCTTGGTTTTTCAAAGAACAGACACAAAAAACGGGAAAACGTAAGCCGACTTCCATTTTAACGTGTTTCGTTTTATTAACGACCAAACACCAAAAACGGTAAAATGATAATTGACTTCCCTTTTCGTTGCCACTTAGGGCAGCCGACTATGTTGGTGCGCATGCGTTACTTGAAACGAATGCAATCTTACCGGCTCAGAATCCGCGATAGGTCGGTTCCGTAGGACGGGCTGATCCGTCAGTGAGAGATCGACAGGCCTCCTGGCAACCACCCGCTATAAGGCTAGCCCAATCGATATTGAAACGCAAATTTCCTTCCGTAGATAAGCCTCTCCGAATATAAGCCCCTCCAAAAATAAGCCCCTCAAAAAGGGCCTTTGAAAAATATAAGCCCCTGGGCTTATTTTCGGAATTTTACAGTATGCTACGATATTACACACTACCTGAATCTAATATTATGAAGGGGAGCTACAATCACCTCAGTAATCGCAGGTGTAACCACATTATGAATATCAACATAACGCCGTATGCCATTCGTAGCACAAAATCGCCTGACACTCCTTTCAGATAGTCCATTCACTGCTGGATGCTGTTGTCTTGGAATATCAGCTACTTCTTTTGTGTTTTGCCTTGCTCTTCAACAAGCTCCTTCACGTAGCGAGCAGTAACTACGTTTTCCATCCCCGCCATTTTTGAAGGACCCACGAAAAAAGACGCATACCAGGGTTATAAAAACTGCTGACCAACAACACCTAGACGAGTTTCCGAATTGAACCACCAACCCCCACTCAAACCCCTCCCCCCCACCCCTCCTCGACCCCTCTCTGTCCCAGCTCTTTGTTCACTTAAACAGCCAGAGAAAACCAAAAAAAAATAGAAACGAAAAATTAGGTTATATCCAGCTCTTTTTTACATTGATTGGTCGTACTTACAAAGAAAAACGATAGAACGGAAGTCAGTTTCCGTTTGTATGTTTTTGTTTGTTTTAGTACATAAAAGGAAAAACGATAAAAAGGAAGTCATTTGTCGTTTTTCCGTTTTTTGTGTTTGTTCGTACAAAAAACGAAAAAAGATAAAACGGAAGTCGATTTTTGTTTTTCCGTTTTTTTGTTTTCTCGTACATAAAAGGAAAAACGATAAAATGGAAGTCATTTTTTGTTTTTCCTTTTTGTGTGTTTGTTGGTACATAAAAGGAAAAACGATAAAACGGAAGTCATTTTTCGTTTTTCCTTTTTTTGTGTTTGTTGGTACGTAAAAGGAAAAACGATAAAACGGAAGTCATTTTTCGTTTTTCCTTTTTTTGTGTTTGTTTGTACATAAAAGGAAAAACGATAAAACGGAAGTCATTTTTCCTTTTTTTGTGTTTGTTGGTACATAAAAGGAAAAACGATAAAACGGAAGCCGAATTTCGTTTTTCGTTTTTGTGTTTCTTCTTTCGAAAAAACAAAAACGATGAAACGGAAGTCAAATTTTGTTTTTCTTTTTTTGGAAAAAGATAGCATAAAACAGTAAAAAGAAGATATTGAGTAATTTTTGTTATGGAGAGATAAGATTTATGGACTCAAGAAAAGAAACAAGGACTTCTGGAATTTTGGCAATTTTTTGAGATTTTACCATTATTTTTAAGTGCAAAAATTATTTGGCGCCGTCATATTATAAAATTTCAATAAAAAGGTGCTTTTAAAGCAAAAGCAATTTAGACACTTGTAACATTGCAAACGAATTAATCGAAGAAGATGTCAATTTCATATCTTTCTGTTTGCTCAACATGGCACAGAAATTTTAAAAAAAGGGTTGGCCGAACCGTGCACGGACCATATTGGATTGTCTAATTCCGATTGTAAATGGTTGCTGTCCTCCAAACGCTTTTTATCGTTTAACATGTGTATTTGAAATGCCGATAATGTATTAGGATGAGGTGCTGAGTGTAGCATTTTAAAATGATCATAAAGTTTATTGGTCGGGTTTTCGTTATTATTATAAGACAAGTTGTTTTCGTTCATTGACTTTAGAGTATCCCAAAATTTGCGGTTATTTTCGTTACTAATCAGCTCATTTATTTTAAAGTCAACAAATTGTTGTTTTTTTTGTTTTATAAGTTTTTTAAAGGTTTTATTTTGAACATGATATTCTTTTCTGAGTTCGGTATCCAGAGGATTGCGGTGTTTTTTTGTTAGATAACTTTTTAAGTGAAGATCTTAAGTTTTGCAATCATAATCAAACCACTTCTTAGTAATTGGCTTTCTTTTAGATTTCTTTTGGGTACTTAATTTGAGTGAACGTTTTGCTGCCTTAGTCATAATGTTTGTGAATTGATTGGTAGCATTTTCAACATCTGTACTGCTTAAATCGAAGTTTGTACTTTCGAAAAGATGTAATAAAGACAGAATATGGTTGGAACGAAAGGCAGCAGTGAATTTTGCTGCAGACGTTTCGTCCCAGACATACTGTTGTGGTGTTGCTGAACGTTGTTTTTCTCTGGAAAACTGTTATTATTATTTGAGAGGTTTGTACCAGTTTTGATCCAGCAGACAATTTGAGAGTGATCTGAAAATATGTTTGGTTGCTTTACGGCGAAACCTTGAACTGAAGTGAACAGGTCATGGCTAACGATAATATAATCTACAGTACTTATACCATTTATAGAGTGAAATGTGAATTTTCCGAGGGTATCTCCCTTAGATCGGCTGTTTAGAATCCTTAGATCACAGGTTTTACAAGTAATTGTTTTCCATGATCGTTGACAATGTTATCAAAGTTCTGTCTTTTAGTGAGATTGCATGGGTGGTGGAGGAATGTCTCCGCCAGGTATAAACTTGCCTCCTCTGTAATGCAGCCCAGTATCAACAACCACTTTCATCCGTGATAAAATCATTTTCTTTTCCAGTTCTAGCATTAAAGTCACCGACTAACACAATTAAACCTTTTCTGTGAAATAAGGCTATATCTGTTTCAATGTTGGAGGTATAAGAGATAACATATGAGGAAGTCTATATGGAGACTGCCATGAATTACTTGCCAGATTTTCTTAGCTATGGGGCTACGCTGCCGAAGCGAGCGTGGAGCTCCGCTGGTGGTCAGTAAGTACGAATGTGTATATTGAGATGTTTCTGTAGGCTTAAACTTGACCGAAGTGCAGTCGAAACAAGGCGTCGATTTATACCTCAAATTGTCAACAAAGTGCAAAAAGAAACGATGATGAAACAAGTGTAAGAATACCGTAGAAAGGTATTACCGATGATTTTTTCCTTAAGGTGTTTTTATACAACCCGTATTGATAACTTTACTAAGAATTGTTTCAGAAAATGACATTTTGTTTTCGTCTATGTCGCTGTGGATATGATACTGTAAGGTGGTGATTATTCGTTCGCACAATGAACTGTGTTACTTCCTTTGTACGGGTGTCCAAGGGAGAGAAATGTCGTCTACAGGGGCGTAGCTAGGAGGGGTCATGGGGTGCCCCTAAGCCCGCCTTGGTAGGCCTTCTTTTGGGCAAACAACCTACAATATTCAGGTGGCGAAAACGCCATGACAATATCTTGCCCGTAAAAGCTATTGTTGAAAAGCCCACTTTTTTAAAATTTGTTTTTTTGTAAAGTATTTTCGTCAGGGGCTCTTGTCTTTAGTTAATATGGGCCTTGATAACGGGATAATACGACTGAGCCCGCTGATACACGAGGGAGAGCAGCGGTATAAACCATATATAGTCGGCGATCCCCTGATGGTGTCCCTGCTGTGACCCCCCCCCCTTTGAAAAATCCTGGCTACGCCCCTTGTCTATGTACCTTTTCCAGGATATTGGTTTGATAGTACATTTTCATGGAATTTCTGCTTTCACTTTCTAAAAAGAATGCTCAGATTGATGTTCTTAGAACAAAGACTCTATTCTCTACTCTGTCGTACCTTTGAGTTGGGTTTAAGAGCCTTTTTAGGCAATTGGGTGCGTTATTTATAATTACTAGTCATAGTTGTCACTAAATCTGCCCCCGACCTTTTAAAAACCGAAATTAAGAGCGGATGTCAGTAAATATCGACCAGAGGTCTACAAAAGTGAAAAATCGAAAATTCTCAAAAAAATTCACAAAGTAGCACTACGTAAGCTATTAACATAAATGTAATTTTTACTTCGATCCGATAATTATTTTCCACGTACGGGGGGGTTATTGGTTTCGCGGCTCTCGGACCGGGTTTTCCAGGCCCGAGACCATGTGTCGCAAAAAACTCGTTCTAAAATTCAAATCCATTCTAATGCGGACAACAAATAACTTATTCAGAAGAGTACTTAATTGCACACATTCTAAGTGGTGATTTACTCAGTTTGAACGAAAGTGTAATATTTTGGAGATTTTTCATTATTTTCAATATTTTGAACGTTTTTGTTCAATGAAAAAATGGCAAATTTCAAAGCCCAAAATCGTCGACTGGTACCTCGATTTCAGTAACGAGTCTTATACCACGTTAAAGAGCGTTATCTCTTCTTTTAAAATCTGTTTTCAAAACTACGGGCAACTTAAAAGAAAATTTTTGAGGCCAAAAAATACAAGTAGTACTTTTCTGAAATTTGAGCTTTCCAGACTCAGCGGGTCGATGCTAAAAACTCAGAAAAATGCGATAAGAAATCAGTTTGAGCAACAGTGATTTGACGTTATCAGCTATCAGAAACCAACACGTGTTTATAGAGCGATCTGATAAAATTTAAAGCCGTTTTCCAACAAGAAAAGCAGAGTTTAGCCATCTTCTGCTACCAAACGCACGAGTGACGTAAGGTTGTCATAGGGCAAAGCACCATAATAAACTTCAAAAAGCACAACGTTTCTGCGTCCAGGAATTAGACTTTAGCGGACAGAACAATGCCTACGAGTGTATGTTTCATACCTTAGCATGGGTTTCCTAGATACTGGAAATAAAAAAACATCAAGGACAGCATCGGCAAGAGCATCTTCGGCTGCTCTCAAACGACGGAGATTGCGTTACTTTTCACAGATTGACCGCTTACCACCTGTTTTTGGGCTCGCATTTCGACGGAACGCTTGCCTCGAGAGGCGCGCGGCACGGATCTGAACTCTTCTTCACGAGACATTGAGCTGAATTTATCGGAAATATGCCACCACCACCAACAACATGAGCTTTTTTCGGGTATTTGTCGTTTTTTATGCGAAAAGTTCGGGTAAGCAGATTCTCGCAAAAACCATTTGGCTTAAAAAATGTGTTTAAAAGCCCACCCTGGATTTGAAGCAAAAAGTATTTCCTCGAAATAAGCTAAAAATACCCAATTCACGCGGTGAAAAAATGGATGATTATGGAAGGATTATCGAATTCTTGCCTAACCCGAGGGATTTCCCGTGATGTTGGATTAGGGTTAGGAAAAAAGCCCATAACCTGCTCCTGTCGTTGTGAATTTCCTCAAGATCAAAAATTTCAGTAAGAACCGAAAACAACAGCTTAAAGGAGGTGCACACTCCTTGAACTAGCCAGGGAAAAGGGGCTTCTGATTGAGCTAAACTGTCATTGATGCACGGTGCAATTAGGTAGACCTGTTACTATCCCCCGCGCAACCACATGGGGAGTACTTTGAAGCGGTCCTGTCGGGAACTTTCTGGGGTAGGGGGTGGGGCAAATCGAAAATAACTTATCTTTGTTTTTGTGAAGTACATCATTTCTCGCACGGTTGACAAGGTGACGGCGGACTCCGTACCTTTGGAAAGGCCCTTTTGAAACATGTCCTGGCAACATGCAGGGCATCACGAAATTAACGTCGACACCTTAAATCAACTCCATGAACAGGGAGAGGCGATAAGTCCCATCTTAAAAGATGCTTGATGTCTAGACGTGAGTAGTCTGTCCACAGTCATTTTTTATTTTGTATTTCGGGACCATTTGACAGCGTACGAGTGAACCGGAGCGCAGTAACGAGCCCTAGCCCCACCCTATTGCCCTTGCGGTCAATAAATCATCACGTTTTTCATTTTTTTTTATGCGCGTTCGAGAACCTCCAAAGGGAATATTGAGGGTCTTTGTACAGTTTCAGTTTATTTTACCGACAAAAAAGAACAAAACAAAGCAAAAGACAAGTATACAGAAACACGCAGAAGCAATGTGGTGAGGAAGCCCAAAAAGAAACCATAAGGCTTAGGTCATCCCCTTTTCGTTCGTTTAGCGTCGAATAGGTTTCCTGGTTTTGGGTGGGTCGGTCGGTGGGGTGAAAAAAAAATTCACAAGAAATCTGAGAACGGGAGGCCTGAAACACCAGCATCATTGCCGTGGAGACTGAAAACAACAAGACATGGTCACCAAATCGACACAAACTCAATATGGCGGAAAATTTGATGGTCAATTTCATAAAAAAAAGGCCCAAAAAGGGTAAAAAGCAAAGAGGATACACCACCGAACGTTTTATGCCTCGAAATGATGTTATAATGCTAATTTTTTAGATTAAAAGAATAAATCTAAGTCCAAAAAAAATAAACCTTGTCGTTTCTTTTTCTTGCTTTTTTAAAAAATGCCAAAAAACTGGGTCTTTTGGACGACACTAAACGAAGAAAAAATTAATATAGGTATTAAGCTCCCTTAAAGTATAAAAGTATAAGTTTACAAGGACAGGATCGAACGTATACCGAGTAACTAAATGATAAAAATTTGATCAAAATTAAAAAGTTGGGCGTACCTCTGGAAAAATCCTGACTACGCACCTGCTAAAGCCTGAAACTGAACAACAGGAGTCTTGACGAAACGTCCTCAGTTATCACCTGTCCGGGGTCGTACTTTCAAGGAAACGCTGATCAAGAATCACTCATGACGGAATGAAAACTCCTCGTAGCTTCCAGCGAAAAAAGGAGTGACAACAGTGGTAAGCGGTCGTTC
>OZ037776.1:19557003-19559503 GCA_964035525.1 Porites cylindrica | reverse complement strand
AAAAGTGATTTAATAAGTGTGATGTAATGCATTTTCATATGACCATTAATATTACTCCCACTTTGACACTAGCACAAGTTCAAGTGCAAAACAATTCTTGCCCTTGTTCACCTTTGCACTTGCTGGACCGCCATTCCTGTTTGAAGTACAGACAACACTGGACATGAAATCCCTGTATTTGATATCTTACATTGGCATCCACATAAGAATTAGCTTCATCACCTACAATGTATTTGTATGCTTACAAAAATCATAAATGTTATTATTCTTTTTCTATCCAAAAGATTTCTTTCCTTCTTGAATATAAATTCGTATCCATGACACTTTAGAAATCCTGAAATATTTAAAGTGGTATCGCTAGTTGTGGGCAAAAACTAAATGCCATAGGGGTAACTTTTCACTCTCTGATAGAAATAGATCTTTTGATACTCTGGGTCTCATATATTCAGTGTTTGTGCACATGAATTTAGGAGCACTTGGCTTGCCAATGTCGGTTTGGCTGTGTATACACTGTAGTAGTGTATATAATCATGTATCATGGGCTGCCCAAGTTGCAATTTATGTAAAATTGCCCCTGAAACAAGCTCATTGATGCTCCTGGTGTCGCAGATGACAAGTTATGAAAAATTGATTTTGCCTTTTTCCTGTTGCAGGAGCTCCCTATGAGATGCTCAGCACTAAACCTTGTTGATTCAGGTGATAGTCATTGAGGACGACTGCATCGTCACATTTAAACCAGTCACACTTTTCACTCAAGCCATAGCAGAGCTGGTACAAAATGGCGACTATCCGTTTTTTATTTTACCCTATGCTGTCTGCAGAATGTGAAAGGTCTGTCACTCCATCCTGAACTGCATCAAATAGCCTTGGTGCCCCAGAAGACACACAGACAAGCTTTAATTTTAATGAGCCATACATTGGCTCACTTGAAGCTGCCATAAACTCAGACTTTATAAATATCAGGCTTTAAGATCCTTGAGGTCTCCTCATGTTGAAATTGAATGAAAAGGAAAAGTTAGAGCTAATTTTCTCTCATTTTCAATTTTTTAATCTTAGCCCAGATATGGGCTAGTCAAGGGAGCTAGGCCTTATTAGTTATATCTTAAATAATTAACACATGTGCAGTAGAAAAAACCAACAACAAAATTTATTAAAAGCAAAAATGAGTGCAAGCATGGAAGTATCAGAAGCAGAAAATTCACTTCAATGTCTCAGAGAGAAAATGCAGTTTTAGATATGACTATGATCTTTACTATTTTAAGTATTTTCACTGCTGTGTGCATATTTACAATGTAGAAGTGTGGGGAGTAAAGGGAAGGATTTTTCATGGTTAGGGTTACCTCAATAAAACACATCTGTAATATGAAACATCTCGTACCACACTCTTTTTTTGGCTCATCTAATCTTTATTTTAGAAGTATAAGGGGCATGTTGGAGTCAAGAGCCTCCATATTACAAAATTCTGCCTACACCCCTGTATAAGTTAAGGCGTCACATAGATTTAATAGATGTCATTTCTTGAGTTTGAGTCTTCATCTAGTCAAAAAAGGAAACATACAATTTCATAGCCCTGGGTGGGATATCTTTGAAATTTTATCAGTCGCAGAATTAGGGCACTGCACCTGCTTTGGCCACTGGTGGTTAGGATGGGGTATCTCTGAAAAGTAATCACTGGCAGAATCACTGCACTAAGGTTGCACATCTCTGAAAAACAGGGCGTTCCTGAACCATAACTGACGTGAAATCGTATTATTGCAAGGGGATTGTCGCAAGAACTGCAGTTATGACTATATAAACAGACTAGCATTTAGAATTTTTTTCACAGCGTTTTATTCAAATCGTAAGCGTCGGACGTTTTGTACTCGGTCACAACTTACATGAAGAGATTTTTTCCCAATTATCCAGTGTTTAAAAGAGGAGTTTTGCAGCTGTTACACAGAACCCCATCGACGTGTCCGCGCGCAAGCCAAAACACGAAACAATAATCACTCATGGACCACAAACCGCGCAAAATTGTGAATGATCTGCGACTTATTAGCCTTGAGACCAATCTCGCATATTACAAAGAAGGCTTTGTCTTATCTGCACTCCACAAAGATAAAACAGATGAGTAAGACGATGGTAATTTTTAAAAGAGGCGCCATTTTTCTTTGTTGCATTCGCTGCGATCCAATACCACCACAAACTTCCGTCCAGCGGCTCGCGCATACTCGCAACGTTACCACTTGCTGTTCATTTTGACATCCTCTTGACAACTTGTTTGGTTTCAGTTTTCCCAGCCAATCAGAGATAAAGTGTTGACAGCCTAAACACGACACAAAAGCTCGTGATATAGTGTAAAACGTGACCTTGGCCGGAATTGGAGTTTGCTTGAACAAACACAGGTTTTTTCTTTGTGGCTATCTCGCGCATAGGTGACTACACTGCGTTCTAAACTTGACTGAGTAGATCTTATTTTTGCTGCACTAAGTCTTACATTTATTTATAGGTCATGAAGTTG
>OZ037776.1:19512003-19552003 GCA_964035525.1 Porites cylindrica | reverse complement strand
GAAATTTTTTGTCATGACGCCCTAAGACCTCTTCCGCTCCGAAATTCAACAAGGCATTAAATTGAGTCGCAGACACTTTACCGAATTCTACGATAAGTTATGTCAGTTTTGTTACAGATCTTCGTGAGGTTTTTGACTATTGTTTTTCTATCTGTACACATTTTAACTGAACTCTGATTTTTTTTCTGAAAACAAGAACCAGAGAACACTATTTTGTTAATATGAATTGGAGGAAACTTTGGTTGAAAATTAAACAGTTCCTTGTTCAGTTTGGATATTTTGTCACTTGATCTGGTACAGGTAATAAAATTACTGTCATCCTTCATCTACTTTACAGTTTCTAGACTTTCTTATTGGCCTTTGATATCTAACCCTGTTCACAATGCTTCCGGGCAATATTTATTTAATCTAGCAAAGACGCTGTCATCAGTTCCCCACAAAAAAAAAAAAAATGCCAAGTGAAAAAGCCCAAGTACAAGAAGGTTGGAGGTCAAGCAGCTGAGGATCAAAAACAAATCCGAACTTCCAGCTGGTGAATAAACCATCCTGGATCAGTCAAGTTTTACAGTTGTCATTGATTGATAGTCTTTTATTTATTAGTGAAGAATAAGAAAAGGGGGGGGGGGGGGGAGGTGGAATGGGGGTTAAAAGAGAGGGGGACTTATTGTTAAAACTTTCATCCACTGAAAAGGAGGGCTTATTTGAGAGAGGGAGCCTTAATAGAGGATTTAAGATGCTGTTATTATTGTTTTTTTTGCATCTCAGATGTAAAAAAAAAGCATTAACCCCTCTTCAATAGCTAGCAAAAGGTGAAGAGTGTTTCCATTGTTTGTAATATAGCAATCCAAAATGTATTTTCCGCTTTGAAGTAGATTTGATTTTTAGAGCAAAAACTTTCTTAATCCCTCATGACTTTTGGGTTATTTTACATATTACTTGGGGCTGCACTTTGCCATTGCAATGTGCAAATTGACTAAAGGCTAGTCTCCAGTTGTTCAAAAATTTGATTGTCCTATCTGAGTCATGTGCACTGTAAAAGTTCCTATCTGATTTGGAGATAATAGATCCTTTAAGTCAAACATGCTTTGCTCGTCAGATGGGCCATTTCGTACTCTAATTGAGACATGACTTGGTAGTGGTGTGCTGATTATCGCTCATAATCTATCATTGATCAGAAACCTAAAGCAAAGTGAGTATTGCTTATACAAATGTTCAATTGATTGTTGTGGAAAATTCACAAAAACATTGTTGACAAATAAGGACATGAATACACCTGTGTTGTCTTTTTGATGGGCTCTTAATGTAGTTTATATTATGTTTAGTTGGTTTTTAAAACTATGTGACAGATAAGCATCGGCTTGCAGGGTAGGTTTTTTGTTTTGTTCACTTACAAAATTATTTTCAGTGTTGAAAGTGGCACACAGGGGTCACAAATCTATAATCTACTATAATCAATTATCAGTTTAATAGTTGGGTTAATCTGATTATTTCTTATGATATGATTATGATACAGACACTATGACTAAGACTAACCAACACCTTAAAGTAGACTTTGGAAGTATTTAAGCCAGCACATCTAACAGCTGCCACCTCACAGCCCAACACCTAAACAAGCTAAAAGCCTTGCCTTGTCCCTGTGTGACATTTTCCCAGGCCTTCTTGGTCAATTCATTTCGGTGATGTATCTTAGGCAAACTGGAGGGAAACTGTTTCACTGTTTCACTTGGGACCACGTGACGTGAAACTCATTGGCCGTGACTAGGCAACTAAAAGCTCACTATGCTACTGGGGACTCTGGCGCACAACACTTCAAAAGCCTTACATCCCTACATGAAAAATCCCATGATCAAGACGCTGCAGGCCCCTTCCACCCTTGTTTATTCAGTGGATAGTGATATATGCACCCTTTGAAACAGTTTATTTTTTTAAATCCAAGTTTTAGAACTACATGTAAATTATAGCTGCTTCATAATCATACCCAGCTGGTTTTGGAATACTATAATGCCAGCCACTATTTCACCTGGTCCACAAACCCCCTTTTCAAGCATACAGTAACAAGAACAACATGTACACTTAGCCTACAGTAATTAGAAGCTCAATTAACAGGTTTTGGTTTGACAGAAAACGTATTTATCTTAGGATCACTGTCACCCTATGTAAGGGAATCCGGAATCTGGGAAATTTTTCTCTTGGAATCTGGAATAAAGGTCAAGTACTCTAGATCCCACTTATAATTGGAATGCGGAATCCAAGTTCCACTGACAAAGAGTCCAGAATGCAGTATCAAATTGGTGTAGAATTGAGAATCCAAGACTGTCAGATTTCCTTGCATGGGCTGATCACTGTTTTCAACTTGATAAAATGAAAAGACATCATGTGCTTTCATTATTTTATTTTTGCAACTAGAAAGAAATCCCACAAGCTTCAAACATTAATATGAAAGTTTTTCATTTCTGAGAAAAGGAAACAGTTTATTTTCCCAATGTCTCTGTATTTAGCTGTATTCTACTGCCAATGAAATGAGCAAATAATAATAAATTATCATCATTGTGACACTGAAAACTGAATAAATGAATCAGGATTAAAAATATCAAAGGATATCGACACTATGTTTGGCTTCAATTTTTAGTTTTGTTTCGACATCTGCATCTCTCACTCCTCATCCCCCTTCAAAATCACCGTGGAAAACATCAAAAGAAGGCCAGGTTAGGCCCATGCATGTTACGATCAAATGAAAAAAAATGTTTCACTCGACAAAAAACTGCTGAGACAAAGCACAGATTATGCAAGATTTCCGTGTAACCCCATACATTAATAATATTATGCATACAGCTATTGTTCAAAGAAAACAAAAGGCAGAACAATACTAAACCTTTGCAAACGGACAGCTAAATTTATTGATAAGCTGAAGCCTTGCAAGTATTCTTTCACATATCGGGAATCAAAGAAACAAATCTTTAGTAATTTAGAATCGAACACACAAACCAAATAGCACAAGCAATACCTCTACGTCTTATAATATTCCCAGCGATTACCATTTCAGATATCACTATCTTCGAATCTTTGCCTTCCAACGGTACAGTCACAGTTTTCCGAACAATCAGACCTGAATTCTGTCCACCATTTCGGTCTCAAACACTGAAGAAAGCACTTCTCAGCCTCTACGAAGCCCTCAAAGGATAACCATCTTTGTTTTGGAATGAATAAACCAATGAGAGCGCACGTATGAACGCGCAACAGAATGCACCAATCAGCGATCGTTTTAGTTCGCTGTGTGCCAGGGTCTTCTCTTCTGCCGCCGCCATATTGGAAAGCGAGAAGACCCTGGGGACGAGGTTGACACCGTATTCACAAATGGCGGACACGCGGGAAAAAACTGGTGCCTAGTCATGAAAGCGAGGCGTTGCAGGGTAAACAAAAATTGCAAATGAAGACTTTCAGTGAACTTGCAGAGTGTTTAGCACGGATTCCACCTAAAATAACTTTGTACGGACTTCTTTTTAAATACAATTACGTGGGATGTCTTCTGCTTTTAATGTTTAGTTTTGATTTGCTGTTTGCAATCAAAAGGGACGCGTATATCTTCAAAGAAACAGGATGATTTTGTAGGTTTCCGAAGCATCAGAAGCTCGACAAGTGGGCGATGGCTGGAGAAAAGCGACAAACATGTTGGCCCAAACTTCACATTGAAACCGAGTTCGAAAGCCAGCTCACTGCAATTCGGTAAAACAGAAATATAAACAATGCAAATCTTGGTGGCTAGAAAAAAAGAAATAAGCGATGGATATATGGCCTACTTGTTAACGCAAAGAGACGTGTGCCATTGAACAAAACTTCAAATCGAGATGGAAAAAAGGAAGACAGGAAAGAAGCGGTGACTGAGGTTTCGATGAAGTTATGTTTGGTGTTTATTTGCCAGGACGTTATTCTCTGGTCTTTATCGATGAAGGACATCAATTAGAACTATCTTTTTGGTATAAATGCAGGAGCGATCGAGTGGAGTACGCTCAAAATTTCAACTTGTTACTCGGCAGACTCGGTAAGCCGGCCACATTTCATTTCAGCGCTGAGTAATTTTCCTATTTCTTATCTTTGGCTGTTAAGAGTTTTAACTTCATGTTCCATAATATTTTAAAAGTGAAGAATACATAAATAAATAAAATGATGGTCTTCTTAAACGGATCCAGACTCGCATTTAATGATTCGAAACAGAAGCTTGCCGTGTTCAGTCCTGACACAAACATTGCCTTAAACGTTTAACCTAGTAAAATGTGAGCTTTATACCACTTTTTTACCAACAGCTCTCCGAGATAATGCCGTAAAGGAGACCAGGCAAATAGCAAGCCATAAGATTCACACACTAGAGCTTCTAGTTTTGATAAAATTATTTTATTTCGCAATGACAAAGAAATCAAAAGATTTTAAATTTGCTGAATTTGCTAAGCTCTGCCAACGTACCTCTAACAATTCACTCCAAAGCGACGAAATTAATATAATGCAAAGGAAGTTCTAAATACAGACATACATAGATATGTGTAAAATGACACTGGCATGAATGAATGAGTCTCGTGAATGAATCTTTCACCCGCTCTCGACTTGACCTGTTTTGAGTAGAGGCGGAGGTCTCTTCCGTTGACAAGTAGGCCATATATCCGTCGCTTATTTCTTTTTTTCTTGCCACCAATATCTGTTTTTACTTCTGTTTTACAGAATTGCAGTGAGCTGGCTTTCGTATTCGGTTTCAGCGTGAAGTTTGGGCCAACATGTTTGCCGCTTTTCTCCAGCCATCACCCACTTGTCCGGAGCTTCTGAGGCTTCGGCAACCTACAAAATCATCCTGTTTCCTTGAAGATATACGCGTCCCTTTTGATTGCAAACAGCAAATCAGTACTAAACATTAAAAGCAGAAGATGTCCCACGTCATTGTATTTAAAAAGACTTCCATACAAAGTTATTCTAGGTGGAATCCGTGCTGAACACTCTGCAAGTTCACTGAAAGTCTTCATTTGCAATTTTTGTTTACCCTCCAACGCCTCGCTTTCATGACTAGGCACCAGTTTTTTCCCGCGTGTCCGCCATTTGTGAATACGGTGTATACAAAGTAAAACAATGAGCAAAAACGGTAAATTTACTTCCAACTATAAGGCTAGCCCAATCGAGTTTGAAACGCAAATTTCCCTTTGTAGATAAGCCCTCCGAATATAAGCCCCTCCAAAAATAAGCCCCTCAAAAAGTAGTCTGCTACACAGCCGTTTTTAGTGTTGTCACGCAATGCTCCTCCCCATAGTGGGGAGAAGCGTTGCGTGACGACACTAAAAACGGCTGTGTAGCAGACTACTCAAAAAGGGCCTTTGAAAAATATAAGCCCCGGGGCTTAATTTCGGAATTTTACGGTATTTGGGACAATCGTCCGAAAAAAGAAAATCATCCCGTTCTTCCACAGTGAGGTTTTTGTACAGTTTAGCAAATTTCAGTGGAGCTGCTTGGCTGTGAGCAGAGGTTTCTTTTGCCTTCTCAGCGGTCTCCAACCTTCGCTTTTCATAAACCTCCAGATGGTGTTTTTCCCCCAACATGGCCTTTGCTTGCTAATCGTTGTGAAAGCTGTCTGGTCGAGTTTCCCCTTTTGTACTTAGCTTTGTTCAGAATTCTTTTAGCTGTCTCATTAAGGATTTTCGGTCTTCCCGTTCTTTTCTGTCTTCAAACCCGTCATTTCTTGACGACCATTTCATTACCCAACGTTCAGATTTTTTCAGGTTTTTGGAAACTTCTTCAACTGACAAACCAGTAGATCTAAGTATAGACTCTTGGGCTCTCAAGTAGCTGAGTTTGTTAGCATTAACAGGGTGCATCTTCCGTGATATTCGCCAAACCGAGGACACACAATTCAGGACACAAAATACGACAAATATTTGTTGGGAAAATATAAACGCGCGTGCACACCTTTGGTGAGAAAATGCAAAAATTGAATATACCAAAAAAAAGATGGCGCAAAAAATATGTGATACTTTATCAGACTGAAATAAACAACTTTTGCATAAATGATTTGTTTCACGAGTACAATCGTAAATTACAGTACAGACTTACAAAGTAGAGGAACGAACTTTTGGGACACCCTGTACTGATCTGTTTGCCTTCTTAAGCTCGATTCGAGGTTTTCCGTACGCTTGGAAAGGCTAGAAGATCAAGTTAACAAGAACGTAGGTGAATTTTGTTCTGTATTTTTTGTCTTTTTTATAGCGCGTTAAATTACATGGATATATTTTGAATTCACGCATATGCGATGAAGTGCGATAAGAAAGCTAATTTTTGGTGTACATGGTGTACAAGATAAAATCTCTATTTACTTCATGGGCAGGGCGCGCGTACGGGATTTTCGCACAAAGTGATGTATCAGAAATCGAACGAGCGAGCGAGTAAGATTTCTGATACAAACAACGGGGTGTTACTAAACAGAGTAACGCAGTAACGAGTAAAGAGAAAACGAGTAACGGGATAAAAATTCGAGAGCTTAAAAATATGAATAAATAAATCTTAATGATAGAAAAAACATAGAAAAGGTTGTAATATCCTAATAATCCTAATAATCCTAATTCCAATCTCGAAAAATATGTGTATTCCAAAAATTGCTTAAGGTGGCTCCCTAGGGTATTTACTAATAATCCGAGCTATCAAGCATACGTTACAGAAGGAAATCTAGTTACTTTGTCTTTGCGATTTTGTTCACGAGATTCACCGCTAAGGTTACCCATATAAGAAGGCTCCTTTATCAAGTTTCATTTTCTATATTAAGGCCGTTGCCATGGAAACATCGCATCCTTAAAGAGGCAGTAATTTTGTCGTTTTTGCCCATTTTTCCTTGATAGTTCTAATTTCCCGCGGTGAAATGTCTTTAAACTTTGCCACTTCATATTAACGATATTGCTTAACATTTTAAAGTGGAAAAAACATGGGGTCGTTAAGACGGTTTTGCCAATATTTTGAAATTTGTAATATTTCTTAATAGAGGAGTTTAGCTCTTACAGATTTTGACAAAAAAATGACAGTACAAAGGTAACACCACTGTTAAGAAATGAGGCGATTTTAAAAATAATTTACCGAAGGAAACGCGAGAAATTCACGGTTAATTAACTGCGCTGACGCCACAAAAATCCGAAAAACACGCGTGGTTCGGGGTCGTGTGAGCAAAATACGCGCGCGAGCCGTCACGCCCGCATGCGCATAATGCACAAAGCTACTGAAAACATGTGGTTCCTTTGAAGAGTACGAAAGCCATTTTTTTGAAGCCGTTTATCAGTATCATTACGGTGATATCTCGCCAGTTGAAAAAGGAGGGATAGCGGATTCAATTTTATACCTAACACAGGATGTTTTCTTCGAAGTACTTGACTATTGTAGCTAAAATTCGAAGCGTGGTGGTCACTCGTGAGGATGGCGATCGTCGGCGATGAAGACGGTGGTTGTGCAAGGATCGCAATAAGCCCTTCATTTCCTAATCTGCTGTACACTGTTTGCAGATCTTCAAATGTTAGCCCACTTCCGGATACTTTTTCAACCTTGTTCTTCTTTAGGGATAATTTCGACGGCGAAGTTTTTCTTTTAAAGTCTGCTGTAGAAGATGGCGCCGATCTATATTTAATCGTATATCATGTCTTCAGATACATGTACAAGACCGTAGGTCTCGACGGACAACTATAGCTTTCGTCAAGGGTCAATCTGTGAGTTAAAATTATTTCTCGTTGTGCAAAAACATTGTCCATTTACTTCGACTATTTAACGTTTGTCTACTTTTGAAGCGAAAGAATTGATGTCTTTGGAAAATTTCTGCTTTGTTTTTACATACAATTTACTCTTTTGGGGATCGATATTGACTTGTAACCGGTGTAACGTTGTCCCCTCTCATAAATGTTTGACCTACACTAATCAAACTTTTTGCACAATGAGTTTCAATAGAAAGTTAATAAAGTTTTTTGGGGGGAATATTTCAAAACTGAGAGGCCATGTTTGTTTTAATTTTTGCGTGGACGTCGCGCGGATTTTAAAGCTCGCGCCATATGATAGTAGTGCTCAGGCTGCGCACGGCCAATTTACTCTAGGGAGCCACCTTAAAACAACGACGTCAACCCCCCTACCAATCCCTCCAGCAAAGACGAAGGTATTTTCGCGCCGAAAAAGTCAACTGGCTACGGCTGTTATTTGCAACTGAATATGCCTATCCAGCAGATAGAGTAACAAAACGTTCGGTTTATCGTTCATCTTAAAAGGTTACCGGCTATTTTAAAACTGCCGAGTTTCTTAACAATTGTCACAAATCACTGAATATGTACAACTCAACAAAACTGCATATATACTGGTCTTACGTCACTGTCCTTGAGTAGTACCCGAGTAGTAGCATTACTACCAACATCGACATCTGCATAAATCAAATTGATTTCCGTAATGTTAGTTTGATCCCGCGGTATAGGTTGTGCTTATTGAGATCATTAAGAAAAGAAACAGAAAGTTTGTTTTGTGACACATTCTTTTTTAAACAAGATATGGGATTACCCTAAGTTTCATGGTTTCAGCGTGAAACGATTGTGATAAGATTAGGGAAACTACTTCTTATACCAAATGCAGGTCCCTCTTCGTAGTCGCACGATGGTAAAAAGCGTCTGCAAGTGCCATTTTAGCCCCAAGTAGGTCTTAATATAAGAGATTGATCGTCAAAGCAAGTTTAGAAGACACAATTATTCCTTTCCATAAGGAATCATAAGTGGAAGAAGACAGAAGTGGGAACAACGGCTCTTCTACGATTTCAAAATACTGTTAGTTGTTGTTATCTTAGCTCAGGCGTTTCATATAACACACCAATATCTTTTTAAATTTCGCCGCAAACGTGACTAGAAGAGGAAAAAGTAGCTGTCTTTAAGCCGTAAAGCCCGGGCTTAACAATTAAAATTTGGGTCAAAATGAGTTCATGTAATTGCATGTTATCAGGGAGGGCTGTGACGATCATGCAAAACTGATGACACATATGTTACTAGGAAACTCTGTCGCTAGCGAACGCCATCTTAGTTTCCCAAGTAGATATGTAGGGGTCGTCTTTGCTTACTTTGATTACCTGCTAGAATCGTTTGGGTTCAAGACTTATCAATTTGGAGGATCTCAGCTCTAAAATAACATCTAGTAAACCGGCCGTTTTCTCCTTGTTTGTTCTGTTTCGTTTATATTCAGTTTTTTTCTGGAGACGCAGGACTTATTTGACTTAATGGAATTGGCTACCACTTTGAAATATTAAGTAGCCAACTAGATCCTACAAAAAAAAAAGAGTTAATTTCATGCCCTGGCAGTACCTATGTTTCGGTTATTCTGCATTGATTGTTAAACGCAACTTCGAGCAAACCAATCCATTTGAATGTTCCTTTTCTTGAAAATCGATCTAAAAACTAGTATCGCTCTGCAATCCTATTTTGCCGCCAATATTCAAATTTCAGAGTCTTTATTTATAAATCCTTTTAAACCGGTAGAAACGTTCACTATAATTAAATTTTGGAAGGCAGTATTAAGTAGAATCCCGTATTTGCGAGAGGAGTTAAAAGACATTGAAAGTTGACCAGGAAAGTTAATAACCCCGGGGGTAGTAAGGGAGCAAACTGTTTCTAAGCCTTCAAGTGGGCAATCGAGTACTTGGTTAGTTGATAACGGTAATAAGGAACCAACAAAGTTCTATTATTTTGATTTACCTGGCAAAGCTATTTCTACTAAGAAATGAAATAATTGTGGCAATAAGCAAGAAAATGTGTACCTTACCTTCCTCCATTTTTGCTCCTCGGTCCCCTCGTGGCTGTGAGAAAATAACCCATTCAAACCTTTTATAAAAGTCGTGGCCAGGTGACTTTTGCGGCGCGAAAATACCGTCGTAGGCTCCTGACCTACGACTTTGTTAGAGGGAGGGGTAAGGGGGGTGGACCTCGTTGTTTTGGAATACACATATTTTTCGAGATCGGTGAAGGTCATTATTGGAATATTACAACCATTTTCATGTTTTTTCTATCATTAGGATTTATTTATATATTTTTTTAACCTCTTGAATTTTTATCCCGTTACTCGTTTTCTCGTTACTCGTTACTGCGTTACTCTGTTCACCGACAACCTTTCTCGAAATAGCTGTATACAGGAGTTTAGATCAGTCGGTGCTTGGAACGTTACTTTTTTGCGCACAGTTTGCATGCCGGCTTACAAGTGGCCAAAGTGGCCGAACCAAAGAACCACTGGCCCGACCAGGGGCCTTCAAACAGAGCGGTCATTTTCTATGATCCAGGATTTTGGGCAAAGCTCAGGAGCTGCCGATTTGTCACAAGTTAGTAAAATGTTAGGGCAACTTAGGGCCCGTTTACATGGAGGTGGGGGACCCCAGGTAGGTGAGGTAACCTGCTTAGCTGGGGTAAAAAAATAACCCTCCTTTACATGCAGTCTTACAACCCCGCCATCCCGGGGTGCACTTTCTCAAGATTATCGAATGGTCGCTAAGCACGTAAACAAGAAAAATGCTGACAAACGACTTGTTTAGGCGATTAATGCACTTCTACACTCCCTGGTTGCTCTTTCTGCAACCTTCAGTGTGATGGCTTTCTATCGTTAACTTTAATAATGATGCAAAGCCACCGCCAAAGTGAATTTTGCGCGAATTTGATGTATCACCCTGAAACGTTTACGTGGCAAAATTTGACCCCGGCTAAGAGGGTAACCTGGTCTGGTGGACCGGGCTACCCGCCTTGGCGGGTCACCCCACCTATCATGTAAGCGTGATCAAATTAAAATGAGAGATTACATGGACAGGCGGGTTACCCCATCTAAGAGAGTTATCTCACCTGCCTGGGGTCCCCCACCTCCATGTAAACAGGCCCTAACAGGACAAATTTTAGCTCACTACTCTTCTTCTAAGATAAGAAATACTCATTTTAGTCTTTTTCGTCCGGTCAAGGACCACATACTGTATAATAAGGAGAGCTTCGCCTTTAGCCCTGGCTAAATCTATGTTGATACGTGTTGGTTATGTTTTTAAAACGCGTTTTTCAGCAGTGATGATTTAACCGATTTGTATGATTTTTGGCATCATGAATAAAGAATAGTGGAACTTAAAGAAAATGCTATTTATTTTGTTGTAGGTATAAACACCTTTGAGATATCGGCATATATTTAAAACTGCATTTTAACATAAAATGTAAATAACATTGGAAATCTTACGACAGATTTTTCCCTAACTTTAGCAAATAAGCCTCAGATCTCTCAAGTTTTATATCAATATGCCCATCAAATTCAGCCTACGATATGAGTCTCAAGTAGCGAAACCACCTGCAGAAATGATCAGCAAGGCCAAGCTGGACGAGGTGCTTAAATCTTTTGTAAATAAAGCGGTGGACCTGCTTATTTTCAGAACGCATGTTTGCTGGTGTTAGCGTGATTTTGAACATCATTTGGTATAATTCGTTTTCATGCATCGAAAGATACGTAGAAGAGAATTGTGATGAAATGCGTTTAGACATAAGCAGAGAGAAATTCACAAAGAAGACCTCCCAATTATGTGGAATAGTCATCAGCGACATTTTTTCTGTGGCCTGGTTAACGAGATCTCAAAGTTGCAATTTTAAAACACAGTTTCCACTGTCTACAACATGTTCCTTGGGCATTTGCGAGAAGTAGTAAGGAAGAATATCGAGGTAAACGTTGAACTGTTTAATGTGGAGGAGATGGATGCAAGAAGAAAAAAGGAAGTGAGGCATGTTGAGGGCTGGGTCATAAAAAAGACGGCAGGAGTATTTTTGCAGGACGCCAAACGGCCCCCAAACGTCGAATGACTCTGAAATTTAGAACAACGACCCTAAAGGGAACCCGATTAACTCAGTTCCTAACCCTAGTCTCTAAAATTCAGAGTCTTGCGGCGTTCGGCGGCCATTCTGCATTCTGCAAAATACCCCTGCCGTAATAAAGATCTTGCGAAAGAAAAGAAATTACACGAAAAGCAATCTTTACATTTTCAAGAAAGTAACCATTGCATCTGTGGAAAATCAACACAAATTATGTGCAATAAAAGAGGAGAACATCATCACTCCTTTTAAGTCTTTATTCATCGGATAAAAATACACATCAGATGTTACATGGTCTACAAGGTATTTCACGACTAGACTAAGGTAGCTGCAGTAGTAGTAAGGCACTCTTGACACCCCGTCAACTCCCAGACTTAATAAATTGGGCTGATAACTGCAAATTAAAGTAATTTTCGAATTCTTGAAAACTCACTCTTTTCCTTCTCTTGGAAGTGTATCTAAAATAAGTACCATCAAGGAGTATTCTTATCCACAGTTTTTAATATGTGTCTATTATTACTGGAAGTAAGAATGTCTCTGTCCTATAGGGTGTGAAATTTTAGCACCGTTTCGCCGTGGCGACTCAAAGCTAATTCTCGTAACTTTGGCTTAGACCATGACGTCATATCTCACGACTTAATTGTATTAACTCGCGGAGTTTTATTTCCCAAATTCTAACATTTCTGACTTCACGCTCCTTTACCCTTTTGTCGATGAACCAAAGTGACAAATACTCCTTCTTTAGATCTAAGGACAAACTCGACACACAGTTGGATGTCGTCGACAGCCTGCGTTGACTGTATTTCAAAATGACGTAACACATGGGCTAGGACAAGCTTCTCTTCAAGAAAAGCCAACCGCTGACCTGTAAGAGAACAGTATTAGTTAGTAGACCATAACCACCTTCGCCGACAACTTCTCCTGAAACGGTTACACCAACGCCGACTTTACAACTCCCCATTCTCCCACCCGTCCTCTAAAACGGGACAGTGATGCGTGTGGAGGAGGAAGTCTAAAGTGTCCTCCGTCTCTTCGCCGTACCCCTCAACGAGAGACAGGGCGAAAGACTCTCTCTCTCGCCTTGCCGCCCGTTGAGGGGTGGGGCGAAGAGACGGATGAAGTATCAGTCTAGTGGGGTAGGCTAAGTATTTTTTGTATTTTTCCCCTTGCCAGTCATGCGAGGATCTCAAAGAGATATACACTTGGTATTTTAGAGCGATCGAGGTCGTACTCAGTCGTCCGGGTCGTTTGCGATCATCCGGGTAGTGTTTCCATATGATCGTCCCGATGATCTGAACATTATTTGAGACGACTGGGACGATTGCACCATCATATGGAAACCAGGCTGAAGTAAAAAGAGACTTAAAGGAGGAGAAACAGTTGTCTGGGATGAAGTGGAAGTCGGACGCGACGAACTCCTTCTTGATAAGTAGCAAAATGTATGGAACACAACGCGATGTAACAAACTTACAGTATAACCATAGACAGCGCAGACGTTTTCAATAGAAAATAGACCGGAACAACTAAATAGACAATGATGTAATGGTAAAACAACATTTCTTTGGAACTAATAAATATAATTTTGACTCCTCTTCAGTCGAATATAGTCGACTCTAGCTCAAATCCTCTTTTCTCACTCTTTGTAATGGGCTGCCTGTGTTGTTACGAAATGTTTTTTGTACTTAGTGATATCCGGGACCCATTTTATATGCAATTCGAAAACTAAGGACATGAACTGAATGACACTCGTAAATTTGCCAGAAAGACTAAAACGCTCCCAATTACTAACCAATACAGTTCCTTGGTCCTGCAGAAAATGGAAGAAACGCAAACGGATGGCGTCCCTGAATGTTCCCCGGTAGAAAACGATCTGGATCGAAATCCAAAGGTGCTGGCCACACCTCTGGGTTTCTGTGGAGTGCGAAGGTAGATACTCCAACTGTTGTTCCCTTTGGAATAAAGTATCCACCTAAAAAATATGATGTCACCCAAGAGGGGAAATAATTTCAACTGTCAGGGAAAAAAGACATTTTGCCTCATCAAATAATTCAATGAAACAAAAGTAAACATTTACAGTCTTCACTCTTAGAATAGCCCTGTGTCATTCAAGAGTTTCAATGATTCAGGTCTACTCAATGATAATCTTCAATGATTTGCTGCTGCGGTTTTCCATTTTTAAGACGTACTACAACCTACGAACTTACCAAGTTGGCAGTCCTCACTAGTAGATCTTGAAAAGAATGGAACGGAAGGGAATAGTCGCTGAGATTCCTAAATTAAACAGGTAATTAGCGAAGTTGTAGAAAGGCAAGCCAGAAAAAATGGTAAGACATTGTTAAAAATGACTACAAAATCAGAGAATGTCTGAATGATGATGGAATGATTGTATTAGAAATTTGTCAGCCTCCTGTGGTCTTGGCAATTCATTAATCTGATATACGAGCTCTGAAATGACATGCCATTGCACTGACTAAACTAGAAATATGTGAATCGCATAGCCTCGTGAAGCAGAGGCTAAAGGCCAGAAGTAGGGAGAAAGTGAAAGAAGCCAATAGGGAAAAGAAAATAAATATTAAAACAAACAAACACACAAACAAAACCAAAAAAACAACGGAAAAAAAAAAGAAAAGAAATGGGACATAGCTCGGTTAGGCGAGACTTCTCTTTACCACTACACCACTAAGGATGATAACGTAAGTGAGAGGAAAAGTGTAACGTGGCTTTCTGTATCAAAGCTCTGCGATAATCCCCATCATTCATTTCTTTCTCTTTTCTGTTTACTTTGAATTTTTTGTAGTTTATTCGAACAAATTGACATTTAAGACCTTTTCTTGTACACGATTTGGTTTGGACATACTTGAACTGCCACATGTATAATGTATTTTTGTTAAAGTTTATGGTAGCATAAACTGTTGTTAATAAACCTAACTGCGGCAGGATTAGCTCAGTCGGTAGAGCGCTTGACTGCAGAGCGGGAGGTCGCGGGTTCGATTCCCGGGGCTGCACCAATACTCAGAGTCTTAAAATAACTGAGAAATGAAGGTACTTCCTTTGCCCTGCAGGCGGCTGGACCTTCGCGTGGCTCGGATGACCACGTAAAATGGCGGTCCCGTCTCTATTAGACGTAAAAATATAGTGTCCCCAATTAGCACTTTCGTGCTAAATGCATTGATACTCAAATAAAGTGCATTTTTTTTGGTTTTTGTTTTTTTTTCAATGCAGCCCTATGAAAGCACACTTAAGACATACTAGCAACAATCATTTCTCTGTTCAACATTTGGATAAGCTTTTGTATTAAGTAATGGTAGATAGAGCGGTTTTCACTTGACTGTCGAAAGGGATTGGTTTTGGTTTTGGTTTTGGTTTTACTACGCCCTTTGGTTGGCTAGTGTATTTACTTTGGTTTTGGTTTTACGACAGTCAAGTGAAAACCGCTCTATTAGTTCAAAGTACAAGTAAGAACAATGAAAAGTAACTAGTTGTTTGATTACAATGTATCCTTCTTCTTTGGCAAAGTCCACTGTAACTTAGCATGATATATTACAAGACTCCACAAAGGTTCCATTCATATTATCACATGCTCATCATGCACATGTGCTCTTCGTTTTGCCGTACACTGTGTTCAAAATAAAAGCGGGCAAATTTTGAACGTGTTATCTTTGCAGATTATACTACTGCAATACTTTCCACAGAGTCAAGTAAACAAAGATTGACATTTTTGCTTGATAAGCAGTTTTTCGCTTCGCTTCGCTTCGACCTCGTTTTCATGTTTTGCCCGAAAAATTAGTACGATTTCGCATTAGCTTAACCTCCTTTTTCCCTTTTTTGAAGTAAAGATTTTTCAGTTAACCTCCGTGTCTTGGTTTTGTTTATAACCGATTCTTAGTGAAAATAATTTAATGATTAAAGATTTTTCATTTAGTATAATCTGCAAAGATAACACGTTCAAAATTTGCCCGCTTTTATTTTGAACACATAACAGTTTCTACAATATCCGATCAGAAGGCTATAGCAAACAATATCTAATCAGAAGACTATAGCAAATAGCTAATTATATAAAAATAACTTTTCTATTTATAGATTATGATCTCAACATTTTTTTGATGACGTCAACTCCAGGAAATTCTGATGTCACTTGCTCCTTGCCAGCTACAAATAAACTATGACATCATCCTATGTTAATGGATGCATGACGTCATCGGCATTAATTTAAGCTATGACATCATCCTATCTTAATGAGATGTACGACGTCACCGGCGTTAATGTATTCCCTCGCAAGTTAATGAAATTCCCCCGCAAAAAACCGGCGTAACCGGTGCCTTATCCACTACCGACAAAGGTAATTAGAATAAAGTAATACTATATATTATATACAAGTTTAAGATAATGTAGAAACAAGAAAATTATTATATACATTGTGTCTTTTGCAACTAGTGATAATGAAAACTAATTACAAAGGCGCAAAATTTATTATTTATTATTAATGCTCTTAATTTTTGGATTTGAAAACATGTAATGACGTCAGCAGTTCTAAGTACCTCTGGCAGCATATTCCAATATTTGCTGGTAGAGTAGCAGAGTAGCAGTATTTAGCATGACCAGAACGTATTTTAAGCAGATCATTAGTTTATTCCCCTTTATCTATATGTATCCTTAAGATTAATCATTTATATTATGGTGTTATACTTGACTAGGTCTCATTCCTTCATTAGGTTCCAGGGAAGTGAAATTGCTGTCTGGCTTCCAAATAAAAGGAGTGGCAGGGAAGTGCAACCCCTGGCTGCACTTTACCCCACAGTAAGGCTTAGTTCTTGGAGACAGGTCCGGAAAAATATCCACTCGAGGGTGTGTACCCCCGGTCCCACCTGATCTGTACTCTACCCAGGAGGGTCACCCCTCCTGGTTCCCCTTAGTTCCTGTACTGGGGGATATGGGCCTCACCCCCGGAGACTGATCAGGACTCCTGTCCTGGGTGGCTACCCCCGGTACCACTCGATCTTGTCTCCCCCCAGGAGGGCTTCTCTCCTGGTCCCCTTACCCCTAGATTTAAGCGCTTCCCTGCCAAAAGAATTTTGCTCATTACCCTTTGTGTGTTTTCTGTGTGGTACCCGACATAGAGCATTTATGCGAAAACACTGCCAGTTGGAAGAGTTTATTAATTGCTTGTCTAATAGCAACAAGTTTATTCAATTATCAAATAATTTAAGTCTATGTTACCCACAATTAGCGGACCTATTCTAGTTGGGCAATAATACAATAATTGTCTCCTATAAAGTCGGGAAAAGAACGTAAGTAAAGAGAGAGCAAAAATAAAATGAAGTAATTAAAAAATAAATTAAAGGTAGCACCTATAGATACAAGGAAGGAAAACAGTTTAACAGAATAAAGAGTTGGTAATGGTAATGGTAACTGGTAATGGTACTCATATCAACATACACCTTCTTAGTCTCCCAAACCTTGATCAGTAATTTATGTAATTTACGCTTATTTGTTTTTGACTCTTGAGACAAAAGACTGTACCTCGTCCTCGTTGCCTCATTTCACCTAATATTTCATTAGTAAATGTCACCGCTTGAGGAGGAAAGATCTTTCAGTGAATTAAGGCTAATACACACCGGGTAGAGAGAGAATTCACAGGGAGGCTTTTTAAATCTTCCAAAAATTTTGAAGTAAACGGGGGTAGCTTACCTTCAATACGCACTCCAGAAAACGAAACTCCTTTAAGTCATCTACTGTTAACACGTCTGGACGACGCTCTAGAAAACAACAGAGAGCTTAAGGGTTAACACACGTCAACCGGGAGTGAAGCCTTTTCCCTTATAATATGCCTTGAAGCTACAAAAATTTGTATTTACTCTTATTGAGACGATTTGCCCTAGAATTTGTACAAAACCACTGTCCCAGAATGGCAAAAAACAAACAAACAAACAAATAACACTTCTAATTGACGTACATCGGTTAAAAAAGTCTTTGCTTAAGCTCCCTAATTTGCTATTGTAAAAGGAACAAAAATGATATATAGTATAACCACAGCAAGACCGTTGCTTCTATAGCAAAGAAAAGAAAGCTAAAACGTCAAGCAAAATGTATAACATTAAATTACATTTTTTAAAATTACAATTGTAGTTCCTGAAAACGTCTGGCTTACAACAGCAATCTCGACCTCAGAGCTCTTCTGCGCATGACGGCCAGGGAGAAAGAGCTCTGGGGAACTCTGGAACCAGATTGTCTCTGATTGGTTTCAGCAAAAAAACAATAAAAGTGCGTCTGATTCATCCATTCAAGTTCGCACGGGAGCGGGTGAACGGGCAGCCTTTCTGGCGTGTGAGAAATGTTGAAGTAAACACGCCCGGTCAATTCTAGATTTCAGCGATTCCAAAACAACATTTGTTTGACTAGGCAAAATAACTGGATTCCTCAATTTCCCAATTTCCAAATAAAATACCTTAGCTGTATATCGAAAATTGAGGAAGGAAAAGATTTGAATGTGAAAAATGAAATAAAAATACCTTATTATAGGAAATTAACGCAACGCAAATTTAAGGGAAAACGACTTTCGAATAAAGAAAATTAACGCGAAAGGAGGAGGTAGAATTTCATAAAAAGGAAATTAACGCGATTATCTTGGCCGAAATCAAAGGAGAAGATATTGACGTCACTTCTGACAGCGACAACGATGAAGATGAACTCGAAATTTTGTAAATCTTCGCCTTAGCTTTTGTGAAAGGGTAAATGGGTAAATGGAAAGAAAGAAAGCTCGTAGCTAATGTTTTTTAGGTGTCAAGACTGTCTGGACAGGTTCCAAAATTGGGGTTAAAATACTGGAAATTAAGAGCGCGGAAATTAACGCTGCACTTAATTAACGTCGCGGAAATTAATGCTCAACAAAATTAACGCGACTTAAATTGAAGCTAATTTTAACGATTCGCGTTAATTTCATGGAGGTTTAATTTCCTGTAATAAGGTACACTGACATCTTTGCCAGCTATAATTTAAGAAGCATGACACATCACTGATATTTCTTCGACTTCCACGTTATCGTATTCACATGAAGTAGCCGAGTATGAATAAAAACTTTAGCTTCATGTCGCAAATTTCCCAAAAACAGACTTGCAAGAGAGAAGTAAACAGAAAAAGTAAATCGTTCCCTAAAGTTATGAGTGTACAATGCGACTAGATATTTATAGTTGTCTTCTTTTCCCAACATATCGCATTTCAAAGTAGCTTGACCGAAGCGTTTTATACTATGATTCATGAACAAACTTAAATAAAAGGAAGCTAAATTCATATTTTGGAAAGTGTTATTGGAATATCCATACGTTTATTTCAACAAGCCATTCGGGTTTCACTTACCGACTGTTAAAGTAGTCCACGGAAATATTTAATCAACTGTCAAGCATATGCAAATTTCTGTGACCGTTTAACGGTATTTTCTCAGCAGCGACCACAAGAACTTTGGATACCTGAAGATTCTTCAAGGGCTCCGTTAATTTCTTTAGCTCTAATTCCGAAGCAGCACAAAAATTTCGCGATTAAGTAGATATAAAAGAAGCAAAAAGTTTTGGTTGGATAAAAGGGCATGCGCTGTGAGGACCAAATGGCCAGATTTTGGCTACGCCGGCGCAGAGTTTACCAGAGTTTACGCGCGCATTCCCAAACCCGTAATTAAGCACTGGGTTCGAAAATGGGTTACAGCAGCCACTGCTAGAATCTTCTTTTAGGTCATGCGCAACTATGAATGGCGCGAACGCACTTTTCTATTGCGAGGTACTGTAAGGAAGCAAATGTGTCGAAACTTTTGACATTTTTAAAAGTATCTTTATGTAGACGAGTCTGGACATAGCTTCCCACGACAGAGGAAGAATTTATGGGTAAAGACTATTAGTTTCTTGAATCTCCAAGGACTTAAGAAATCCCTCATCTTTGCAGCTTAGTTATTGTATAAATGATATTTTTCATTTAAACATGTACTTATTAAAAGCTCTCCTTGTTTTTTTTGTTACTAGGAAATCACTGAGAAGCGTTAATTAAGTATACTTGTACTGTCTACATATCTTATTCAGCAACCATATTACAAAAGGTACGTTTCGGTTACGTTACCAAAAAAGGATTCCACCTCCTCGTATACTCTTTGCTGTATGACTGGATGACGACCAAGAAGATACAAAGCCCACGTGATACCAGCTGATGTCGTGTCATGGCCCTAAAATAATAGTGAAAAAAGCCAGCTTATCCTTAGACGTGGGGTGAGGAGTGCGTATAAGGGTATCACTGCAAACGTAAGAGTTTTCTGCGAAAACGATAATGATATTTGATATTTGTCATCACAAGCTTTTTATTTACTCCTTACACACGATTTAGCTAAGTTTGACGGCTATCGTTCCGCTGTGTTCATACCTGGTGAAACCAATTTATTAAGAAACCACGAGGTTTATTTTTATGCTATAGTTCCCTCATCTTGCAAGTAGATGAAATTCATAAAAATATTCTTATGAAAGTGATAACTTTACACCTCAAACATAAATGTGTCCACTTCTTCTCTGACTCCTTCTCGCGATATTTCGCCATTTTCATACGCCTCGAGCAGCGCATCGAGAAAGGCAAGCCGCCTTTTACTTGCTAACTCAGACTGATCATCGTCTTCGTTCTTCTTTCCTCTGTTAGACAATTTTTTAGCTGCTCGCTCGGCAATTTGCTCGTCAATGACCTAGAATTAAATACAGCGCTTCAATTCGTGTCACAAAAGTAAGGGTTATGACTTGCCACGGTTTCAAGTACATCTAGACCATCAATTACACCTTTTGCTGTTCATTATGAGAAAATACGCAATCATTTGTGTCAAACGGCGACCAACAGCGCGAAGATACATTCATTAGCGCGAAAATACGAACATTTGCTCATAACCCAGATTCAATAACGATATTTGCATTTTAATCAACATTCAATAACACTTTTGGGCATTCATATGCGTCATTGGGCGTACAAAAGAGAGAAATATACTTTCATTAACGCCAACATCAAAGTCATTAACACCACCTTGAAAGTCAATAGAGACAACTGACATACATTAAAGTGCAAACACTATTCATTAACATTTTTATGACACTGTTTGCAATTCAACAGCATTCCTGCACAACCTTAGGATGGATACGACAAAAATTAAATTAAATGCGCTTGTACAATCTTCTTTACAGTTCTTTACATTCAATATACAAAAATCGGTTTTCAATTAAACAAAAGAAATTCAAACAAATCTGGCCTGAATTTCAGTCGTTAAATGTATATCCCTCAAAAACCTCGCTATTTAAACATTTGGGGAGGTAGGTTTGCATGAAATGGTACCCCTTAGCACATTTAGCTGCGGTCACAATGTCATGTTTCCGCGCAGAGCTTCAAGCAGTGCAATTGTTGTTTCCGAACTCCGCTGGTGGGATTGCTAGGGCTTTGCCCTCATTCCTGTTATACATGTTCAAATTTCCGGACTCGAGATGTCGGCCTTTGATGTCGCTTTCAGACAACTTAATATGTCGAGGGGGGAAGCATAAGCTGTGTACGTATGGGGAGGGAATGGCCAAATCTAGTTGGCCTGCACCCCGTCATACGCAAAGACCACTGACTTATCGGGATCCATTTTTCCCTCGCCCGTGCCAGAAAGTCACCGAAAAACCGACACAGTATACTTTACTCCAGCAGCTGCCAAGGAAAACATTTGATAGGTGATATTGCCATGGTCATAGTCAAGTTTCGTCCTCGTTGGCCGCACACTTGGCGGAACGCCCTCCACTCCTTGTCGCGCAAAACCGTGACTTCTGGCCGTAAAGGTAAATGTATAGCCGCAGCCGTCGACGAACACTCGGTGGTGAAGTACGGCGTGATTCTTTAAACAAATTCAGGCCAATTTTGGGGGAAATTGCTATTGTTTAATTGAAAATATATTTTTGTATATTAAACGTAAAGAACGCTCAATTGATTGTACAAGCGCATTAATGTTTGTCTTATCCATTCTAAAGCTGTCCAGGAATGCTACTGAATTGCAAACAGTGTCATAAAGATGTTAATGAATAGCATTTGCACTTAAATGTTTGTCTATTGTCCCTGATGATTTTCAAGATAATGTTAATGACTCGAATGTTGGCGTTAATGAAAGTATATTTTTCTCTTTTGTATACCCAATGACACACATGAATGCCCAAAAATGTTATTGAATGTTGATTAAAATGCAAAAATCGTTATTGAATCTGTTTTATGCGCAAATGTTCGCTTTTTCGCGCTAATGAATGTATCTTCGAGCTGTTGGTCGCCGTTTGACGCAAATGATTGCGTATTTTCTCGTAATGAACAGCAAAAGGTGTAATTATAACAAATATATTTCGATCCAAGGTAATGCGTTTGATTTTTTTCATTTTCTGTGTATGGTAAGAATGGACCGAAATTGTGCTTGGTGCTGTTATGGAAAAGTGTCCACTGCATCTAAAACATTAAAAATGATTTACATTTTACAAAGTGGCCAGAGTTAAGCCTATGACTTTATGCCACAGATGAATTGATTTCTTTTTTCTGTGTAAAGTATATTTGAAATAGAACAAGAACTAATGTTTGGTCGGTGTTTTGGAACAATATCAAGACTATTTTAAAAACCCTGAGAAAGATTTTGATTATTTTGGTGGTGGCAGTCTTGGATTTCCTTTAAACATTTAGCCAATGATTTTGTGTCAGAACGTTTTTTCTTTCCTTTACTAATTGTCTAAATGCACCGAGAAATAATGGTTGGTGAAGTTTTGCGGAACGGTGTCAACGGCATACATAACCTTAACAAAGATTTTGACTTTATTTGCCGGCCACTTTCTCTTTGATTTTTTCAATGGGATTAACCTGTGGTGATGTTTTGGAACGATAAGGTAATGATAAAGTGATACTTAGATATTATAAGGTGATTAGGTATGACCAGGCCCCAGTTGTTGAGAGATTGAAAAGAGGAACCCATTGGATAAATCTCTATCCAGTGCATAATACAGTTTGTTTTCCTTATACCCATCTAATACCTATCCACTATGATTTATTCTGTGGACAGTACTACCAAACGTTTGAAAAACTGGGGCCAAGAGATAAAAAGTTTATGACTAGGTATAATATGAATAGGTGGTGATCATGAAGTGATGAACCATCCCCCGTCACTAGTTCAGCGATAACAAAAAGTCTTCTCTAAATATGGATGTACATATGGATGATTGCAAAGGCCGTCTCACTGACCCCGAAAGGAGTGATAAACACGAGGAGATACCTTGTCTGTAAAGCCATGAAGGATCTTTAAACAATTGTTAAACTCCCTTCCAGGAGGACACAGGTTAAAAATGGCATCTGGCCAAAACCAAGGTGATCGGGAACGCATTTCTAATAGCTCGCTCAGCCTAGAAACGGAAGGTTAATAGTATTAAATAAGTACATAAATAACTCGATAAAGCTATGGCTCACCCATACGTATCCGGATATAGTTGAAAACGGAGTTTTTTTCTCCGTTTTCAAAAAATAAGCGTCCACACAAAAACGCTTAAGCGATGGTACTAAGATAGCATCCCTTAAAGAGCATGCGCGGTGGTAGTAAATGCATGACCTCATTGTATTCACCTGTTCACGCGTAAACGATATAATAAGCCGGAATTTTCAGAAGACTCCTCTTAAACCTCCTCTGAAACCTCCTCAAACACCTGCGTTTTTGGTGCCGTATACCGCCGTTAGAAAAAGATCTCAGCATGTCGTTAAAAACATCCGGATATGTGTAAACTGGGCCCATGACGACCACAGCGCAGAAATCAACAACTTGACAAGAGCACTTTTTCTGACTACTTTCTCATTATGAAACAGTGTAAAATTCACATCGGTTTATACTCCATTATAGTTTTTATAATGTAACTTGGGATGAAAATTTTCTCAAAATGGTCCAAAGCTTCTTTCATTTATTCATATTTTTGGTCTATTTTATCTAAATGGCATTATTTATTTAATTATTTTCATTGTTTGTTTTCTTTCCTCCAACAGAAGCTTCATCTTCTGTAAACATATATTACCATATCAAACAAGAGGAAAAAATTATACCAGTTATGAATAATAGAGTCACGAAACAGCGAAAACTGGATAAAACGGACTCCAAATTGAGCGGACTCCCTCTTGCAATAAGCGCCGGGACGTGATGGGTGTCAGTGGGTTCCAAGCTTTTCTTCCCAGGCATTCTGTGAAACGAACCTGATCCACGTGCACACGTGCCTCTTCTAAAGGGACAGATTAGCTACAGCCCCGTCAGTGTCGAGGTAATACAGGTTTCACTTTAATACGCTACTTGCACAGTCACATGATACAGAAAACTTGCTGGTCTGCAAATGACGCAATGGGCAAGGAAAGGAGAAAGATATAACATCACATCAAAATTCTAATTTTCTATCTTTTCAAGGTCCCAACTGCGTAATTTGTGTTTTAGCAAGGTGTTGAGCTGAAAAGGGTCCATTAACTACAAAAAAAAAAAGAAACGAAAGCCTACTTGACTACTGCTTGGACATACGGTGAGTTGCTTTTCTCCTGTGCATTTGCCGATGGGCCCATAGAAGTTACTGTAAAAAAAAAAAAAAAGTCACATCAGATATCCCTACACAGAACAAATCGGATAACTATGGAAGCATCACACTGCGTAAACAACAGTTAATGTTACTAACAATGCATTTGCGCTGTCGAATAGTCTAAACTTTGGAAACGATTTTAGTATGTATTATTTGTGTTCTCTTTTGAAAAGATTTATGTACGCCTGGAATGTTCTTTTACTAATTTATTTTCCTAGTTTGTATTGAGTTTTCTAGAATTACATACAGTATCTCTAACGTGAACAAAATTTTTGATGACAAAACGAGTGGAAATGCAATGTTGCTCGTTTTAACACATACGTTCAAACCTCTCGTGCAACAGATTGGTAGCAAGACAAATTTGAATGTGGGTGGTAAAACGTGCAACATAGCTTTTCAACCAACAGAGGATAAAGGGGACAGAGAAGGCATCCTCCATACACACCCTATTCCATAGGTAATTCGTCTCGAGTTATTTTTAAGACCACAGATCCCAAGGGGGATTAGACGACAGCCAATCACATAGCGCGAATGTGTTCCGCGTGGATGACCCACGCTCAGAGCCACGCGTTCTTCACGAATTGACGCAGAAAAAAATGGCGGAAGACGAGGAGAACAATATTGCTATTCGTTTTGTCGAAGAAAACGACTAAAGAGAGATTTCTGCTAAAGCTGTGTCAGCGAAACGGAAATTAAAAAAGAATCTCCCTTCCTCTCTTGTATAGAGGTAACAGTACAGCAGGGAAATCCTTAACACAGTGAACATTCTTTTAGGATCATTTATAATTTACAGTTTGAAGAGAGCAATTTCTGGTTTGATATTTATTCTTTTATTAGTCTTTTATTATTCAACAACGTCCTATAATAATAATAATAACAATAATAATAATACTTTAATAACTTCTAGAGCGCTATTTACATTCACTGATCAACGGCGCTTAACAACTTAAAAAAACTACAATAAAATTCACATTTGTAAAACTAATTACATGTACGTGAATATTACTTGCTACTTGCTTTATTGTACAAACGACCGGTTTCAATACACCGGCGAAATTTCTCATTTTATTAAAGTACTGAGGTTAGGATAACTTCGAGTTAAACTGATTTCACGGGTTGTCAAAGAGTCGAGCGAATCCCTTTTCCCAGGTGAGCGCCGACTCATTTCGCTTCAATATTCAGAAACGCTCTCGATCTCTTTACGCTTTCATTGCGTTTTGTATGGCGTTTAGTCATGCAAAACCTCCACGAAACACCCACGCAGCGCGCGAGGTAACTTTATCCCGATTCTAAAAATAACTCGAGACGAATTACCTATGGAATAGGGTGTGTATGGGGGATGCCTTCTCTGTCCCCTCTATCCTCTCTTGTTTTCAACTCATTTTCAGCGAACTGGAATAAACGCGACGATGTTTGAATCGTCGATGCTAAAGCTTCCTATTGTTCTGATCCCGAGTCGAATTTAAGGCTATGTTCACACTATATGGAATATCTTTTCTTGGCGCCACGAAAGACTATCCGGGATAGTGTGAACAGCCACATTGCGGGGTGGCACATGTCGTTCACACATATCCAACATCGTGCCGACGCGGTTGGTCGAGACGGTTTGGTGCAGTAATTTCCTGCCCTCACTCCTGAATATTTACTTCCTTCTCAATGGGTTTCAGTCCTCGCTCCTACTTACTTACTTCCGGGAAGGTCCGAATAGGTGTTCACACTACAGCAAAGTAATGCACAAAACCTATCCGTTACGTGACCTCCATTTTCGAGATCGGCGTGGTAGTCCAGTCAAATTGTGTTTTAGCATCAAAGTAATTGCAACAGAATTTTTTTCAACGCCATTTAATGGTTGGATGGCTATTTAACAACATACTAAAAATCCGCCAAATTGGTTCGGTGAAACATGAGAAAAATTGGCAATAAAGATTTTGAACTTCCACCTCAGGAAACCCAATTTCAGGAAGATCACAAATTCAGACAAAACATCTGATAATTGTGTTCTTTTTACCCAAGAATTTTCGATAGAACATCGCTAATGTATTTTGGATAGTTTTGTTTTAAACAAAGCCGACTAAATGTGTGACAAACACGTGGATCAGTGTTTCTTGAGAGCTTTGCACAGGTTACCCAGCCACTCGTCTGTCTTCACATTCTGTTTTCCAAGCTTTAAATTTTTTCTGTGACAGTATTTAAAATGGAAATCATTAGTCAGTCTTTGTTAACATGGTTGAAATATTAGCCATTGTTTTGTTTTGCGCAATATCAGAAATGCAGTAAGTATTTTAGCAGTTTTACAGGCTTGTAATTCTTTTTAATATCCGCAGCATTGATTTGATTTGATATTTTGTTTTCTTCAGTCAGCTACTTAATTTGAATCCAAGCTGCAAGATACGTGCGACTAAATGTTTGCAACGGACGATAGCTTTGTATCTGTACAAACTGTTTAACCTATTCCCATCGAAATCAGGGATCCTTTTTTTTTCTCTCGACATACGCAACCTCCTTTAGGATGATGACTCTGTACTTTACAATGTGAGTGAATAAATATTCTGCTAAGGACTCCGTCTATTTGTTTTATGCTAGCAACGCTCTGCGCTTTTCATAACACATGGCCAAATCTATAGTAAAGGAAACCAAGCGCAGTGTGATTGTTCTTTTTTTAAAATCTTCTTCTCGTAGCGAGTCTCAGAGTTCAGTTTAGGGACTGTGCAATAATTATCAGGAGGGGCGGGGGGGGGGGGACTGAAAAACTAGAGTTATGTAGCAAAAACTTAGACAGTACTCCCCCGTCCAAAAGAAAAAAATAGTTCTAACCCCCCTCTGTTATGTTAAAAATAACGTTGCAACCCCCACCTCCCACCACACTGACTCAAAACTGGACTGAGCTGCCATCACAGCTTCAATAATGAAAAACGTTATTATGTAACATCTAGTATCGAGAAGGATGTTGATCGCTTGATTGAAGATTTAAAAAAAGCATTTGGTAAGTACCGGGGTGCTTACCACATTGGCTCAAAATCTAAAACTTCTGAAGCCAGAAAGAGAAAGGAGCAGAGAAAGAAATCAAAGAACAGGAGATTGAACGCTTCAAATAACAGACGAAAAAGAGCTTGCATTATATTTCGATCCTTGGGAGGAGAGCCTGTTGAACTTTGTTATGAGCCAGATATATATGGAATTCAGCAAATCGATTCAGTCGATGAAGAAACATTACTTTATTCACATCAAAAAGCGACAAAGCTTGTCTACGAGATCTGTTTAATTCCCATTGTTTTATGGGGGAAGCTGAAAAACAAGTTCATGACTTTTGCTTTATATAGGATCAGCTCAATTAATTAGAAGACGGGTTAAAATTGATCAGTTGTGAATTTGCTTTTCATTTTGATGGAATATTTTCAATAATCGTTTAACAGCTGTTCGTATTGATGTTTGTTACAGACTATCATGATGCCTGTATTGAGAATCTTTCATTGCGTTTAATTTTATTTACATTTCGAATAAAACTTAAGGCCCCCCCTCCGTCAAATGAGTGATTTTACTTTGAGCCCCGCCTATCTTGGCAGCAATTTTATGTAATGCCCCCCCTCTAGTTTTTCAGCCCCCCCCTCCTGATAATTATTGCACAGTCCCTTAGTTTAGTGTATCTCTGTGTTCAGTTTGTATTTACTGCGACACCCCTTCATTTCTTGGTAACATGAATAAGTAGATTAATCGCTCTGTGGTCTAAAGGCGTTTATATTCCCTCCTTGCATTTCTTTTGTGAGAACAACCCTGAACCTTGACCAGTTTTTTTCTCGTCCTTTGGCAAATGAAGACCTCTTTTTCTCAACGATCATGGGATCCTATACGTCTGAAAATAATTGCAGTGGTCAATGAAGGCTGGAAAGTACTTGACATAAGTACAAGAACATTAGTGGGCTTGCCTGACTTAGCATCTGATGGCTCACCTCTTTTTGCGGAACCTACAGTGTTTCTCTTCGGATGAACGTTGTGTAACACTTCAACTTACTGCATGTTAAACTTCTGACTGAGTTGCGTCAATTATGCTCTGCGTGGGGAATGTCCATTACTGCATGCCATAGACTCTTAGAAGATATTTTTACAAACGCATTGTTTTGGCTAACCAGAGTTTGTGTTTCCTTTAAACAGCAGCTTCCCTATTGTACTATTTCGTTTTCTTGAAACGAACGTTTGCTGTAACCAAAGTTCTTATGCGATGAATGTTCCGTTAACCTTTATAATTTTTTTTGCGAAGGTAAGAGCACTTTTCCTTAAATGAACGCATTTCCCTCTTGTCAAAATCATACGCATTGGAGCTTAACCTGCTCAAAAACTCTGCATTGTTGTGCATCGTAAAGGATTAGTTTAACTATCCTCCCCTCCTCTCCATTCACTTTTAACAAGAAGAAAACGAAAAGCTTCAAAAAAAGTGAAACTGGTATATTTGAGGATGACGGTACGTTAACGAAAATTAATGTATAGGTAATCGTAAAAGCCAAAGCATTATCTTGCTGGATTTTTGAGAACGTACCGAACGAAAATTGCAGTCTTTTGACTGAGAAAAAGACCAAAAGCCGAAGGCAAAATGAGCCCGAAAATCCTCCTAGAAAAGAACAAGGAAAGGGAAAATAGAGTGAGCAAAGAGAAAGAAAGGAGGAGAAGAAAAAGAAAAACAGTGGCTGCACTGCTAGTTTTTTTTGACTTGTGTTTGAGGTGAGAGTCCTATTTTGGCTGTAACGTTATTCAAAAATCCAGCTCTGATATATATTTTTGTGAAAGGTTTGAACCTAGGAGTCATTTCAAAAGTAGGTTGAGTTTAATCGTCCTTGTGCTTCACAGAAACATGATTTAAAAAGGATATATTTTAAAATCTAGTGATTAAGTAACGGCTTTCATTTTTCCGATTTAAAGCCTTCCGACTAAATTTGTTGTAGTTTTACAGCCAAAAGTTCACTCTATTACTCCGTAAGCCTCCTGTTATTTTGGCGTTCCTTTAGCGAAGCATGGGCTTCCTGTGCAAAAGCCAACCGTGTTCAATATTTATCATTTTTGAAAAAAAGAAACACGTCGTTTTTATCACCGAAAACTAGGTAGCAGTTATTCTTTCTTCTTTCGCTTTTCCATAAAAGTAACAAACACTTTTTGCGCATTTTTTGTTTGAACGTATAATTTCAACTAACTTAAATGGCGTTGAAAACAATTCTGTTGCAATTAGTTTGATGTTGAGCCTCAAAAATGCCTAGATTGACTGGACTATGGTGCAGCTTTGCTCCGTCACAGAAATCGCGCCGCCACAACCGTTCAAAGCCATCAGGTGTAGTGTGAACATAGCCTTAAACTGAATGATCGATTCATTTTTTTCTGACTTTTGAAAACAAAGAAACAAACAAAAAATTTAATCACAAAACTATAAAACCGAGTTGTTAACACCCAGTGCTTTTAAAGATTGGCAAACGTCTTCGAAAATCTGGTAGAGATTCACTGCGCTTCTAGAAACAGGAAGGAGGCGATGCAGTTATTAACCTTTAATACGTCAATATAATTACCACATATTATGTCCAGAGTCAAAAGGGCGATGTAAGGCATAATGTCGAAAGCACCTTTGTTTACCTTCTCCTGGGAAATAACAAAGTAAAAGCAACAAAGCCCGAATTTTAATTTATATTTAACACTAATTTGAATGATTGAGCATTTGAAGCCATCTTACATCACCACATGTCACGCAAATAAATGAAGAATTCAAGAAATACATGTAATAACAATAAAAACACGAACATTCTGTCTATTTTGAAGTTGTATTTGACACTGAATCGGTGTCGTATCGAACTGTACTATTGGACTGTTTGGGGGACGAAATTTGACCCAGACTCCTACCAAACCTATCTAAAAATAAATATACCTAGAGTTATGAAAACCGGGTTAGCAAACATTTTGTAATTTTTCTCAACTCCCCTGTCTAATAGCTTGTTTACTGTGTTGTTTGCTGACGTCGTTTTTTTTTCCTTTTTTTGCTTATTTTGTGGTTAGGTATTTGTGTAGATGTGGATGTAGACAGAATTACTATATTAACCCCCCCCCCTTTCCCGCACCCTGTTTTTTTTCCTTACCCACAATTCTTTGTTTAACACAAGTGACAGTTATTTGAAATCAGTGCGCGCCTAAAGCTGGTTTCGGTGCCATTTAGCAGTTTAGTTTTAGATATAGGTCACCTTGAGAAAAGTTTCCCGGAGAACATCATGTAAAGCTCTGAGATGGGGCAAAGTTATTACGATTCGCAGAGTCTGCATCGTCCAATATCGTATGATATTCTCGTTTCATTTGGCTAAACGGATCAATCACCCTGATCCGGGCTGAGACCTAAAGGTACGATATTGTTTGCTTTTCTAAGGTGACCACTAAGTCTTTGGCCTCGGGAACAGACTTTTAGGAGTCAAATGAATTAGGCAAGAGCAAAATTGCAGGTGAACTTTGACCCAGGCCAAGACTTTTTTCTGGTGTGAAAACAAGGCTAAGGTGATCCGCCGACCGTGTGACTTTACATCTGGGAACTTGAATAAGACAAGTGTAAGAGAAAAGTCCAGAGGTATTTATCTGGCAATAGGCTGAGTTTTTCCGAGTTATTCGATGATATTTCGCTCACTTTAAACGTGAGAAGATTATGTGTGGTTGTGGATAGTCCTATCGATGCCGGGAAAGTGTGTGATTGTGTGATTTCCGCATGGTGTTGACAGGTATGTGATCGCGTGGTTGAACTTCGCTTTAGCCAAAATATTCTGTGCCAGCCATGAACATTGTTTCGTCGGTGTTTAGCTTAGCTGATTGTACCTTGGAAAAGCGACTCTCGACTCAAAAAAATTGGATCTAGGTCTAATTTCAGCGGGCTCTAATGCCATTAAACCATAGGTCGATTTTTGCAGATAAGAAAGTGATAATTTGTGCACTACGTTTCATTCAGTTTGTCGTCTATCCACGCGGAATCCTGTTGTTTATCGAACCGGGAGAAAAGTAGTGTTTTGCTAACTATTTAAGTTGTAATGTAAGCCTTAACCAGGCACTCTTTCGCTGCAGTCCACTTACCTTAAAAATTTCTAGACTGAAATGACACCGGTTTGAAACTTCGCGAAGTCAGTTTACTGAATAAATGTTCTAAAATTTGCGTCATTTTAAATCTGGAGTCGTTGGAATGCCTCTCGGGACCATTAACTTATTGCCCGGCGTCAGATAAAGGCTTTTAATAGGCCTTTAAATGACTTTTATTGTTTTAAATTGCCAAGTAGCAGAATGAGTTGATATTTTTGCTAACCCGGTTTTCAAAAATCCAGGTATAAATGTTAAACAGCCCCAAAGTGCAATTCGCCATAATACCGAGCCTGCGCATGCTCGTGCACAACCTCTCAATGCCGTATAGTGACTGTTAAGCAAAAGTAATAGGGAACTTAAGAACCACGACGAAGTTCACGAAGACGACGTCTGTTGACTGGGAAAGGACTGGAACGAGAACGTCAGTTTCGGCGGGAAAAAGGAAACTTAAGATGCAGTCGATCGATAGGTCGACGACGACGACACTGAATGTAAACAAACATGTAGAAGTAGTACAACTGTGATGTTCGTTCGCAACAAAGTTTTTTCGCAAAGGCGTCTTTTAAGACGATGCAAAATCTTATTTTATAAGCCGTACGTCTACTTTCTTTGACGATGAAGAATTTTTAGTGTTGTCTGACCTTTTCGAATGGAAAAATCTCTGCTTTCCGTACGAAGGTTATTCAACTTTCAACCTGAATGACATGACCGAGTCCGAGTGTCTGTCAGAGTTTAGATTTGGAAAAAGAGACATTCCGATACGATAGCTGTTTTCCATATAAAGTTCATTTCCTCTATATTAAAGATATATGATTTGCCTGACCTAAATACGTACAAATAAATTTGTCACTTACGAGTTCGCTCGCTCGGCCTGCAGAGCTCAGTGTTGTCTTATCAGAAAAAAGAAAAGATACCTGGATTTACGAGGTGAAAAAATACAAAGGCCTTGAAAAATCGCTTAAAAACAGGGAGTTATACCTGCCGAAGCTTGTGGACTGCAGGACGACGTGACTCTACCGTGTTTGGCGTCGTCGACGACACCACGACGACGAAATTTGTTAACCGCGCTTGCGCAGGGCACGGTATCTCACTTCCGGTCGTCGTCGACAAAGTCGTCGTCGTGGTTCTTAAGTTCCCTAATTTCTTTTCAAGGACGAAACGGACCGTTACCTGTAGGTGCGAAATCAAAATAGCGGTCTGTTCCTCGCAGACTTGAATAAAGTCGTTCAGTATACTGAAGTGGAATGTTGGCGTTATTAGCTTCCGTCGACTCCTCCATTTCTCGCCCTTGCTACCAAAGAAGACAAGTGCCGTAAACTAGGATTCTTCATCTTAGACAAGACAAAATTATTTAATTCCTAGCAACAGTGTAACGTACTGGTGATGAATTGCCGCTTGTTCTTATTTTTTTCATCAAATGCTTATACAACTGTTTTTACTTCGTCCTTAAGGTACAGAGTGACTGTTATCACAAAAGCTGGAAAAAAAAAAACGTTTCTTTTGAGGCTACTATGACTTATGGGAATCTTTTGAGGCTACTCGGAGAACACTCGGGAAAAAACGAAAACAAGAGAGCAACAACAAAAAAAGCAAGCAATCCAGCAAACCTTACTACTTACGGCATCACCATCTTACACTTACCCTAAGGCGTACAAGAAGGAAAGGGTATTCTTGATGTTTCTCCAAACGAATTTGAGCGAAGACCTCTCCCCACCATTTATCCCTTAGGCCCCAAGATCAAACGCCGCACATTACCTTAACCCTGCAGCCTAATGCTGATCAGCAAAATATATTACCTTATATTGAGTTATATTGGCTCCATTAGGATCCAAATAAACTCCTACCTATACATCTACCCATCTTCACGTACCTTGTCAGTAGTCCTTAGTTTGTCACAAATGTAAGGAACATTGTTATGGACAGAAAAAAAGAGAAAAAATTGATTAAGATAAATAAACTACCTGATCAAACAAAGTGATTCACGGTTACGACACGTCAAAGGCTCTTGCTTTTACGATTTTGTTTCCGAAACTCTTCTCGAAAGCGTCTATTCACTTTCCTCACGACTTTTTTTAATGACGTCGAATCAAAGCAGCAAATGATCAAATTTTAAATTTTAAAATCCGAAAAAGAGGAAACGCATCACTTCATTATGAAACCAGAAAAGCGAAGAAACGAGGCCAATCAGGCGTTGGAAAACTACACCTCAAGGAACAACGTAAAAATTATGGCCTGTTTACATGAAGGTGGGGGACCCTAGATAAGTGCGGTAACACGCCCAGGCCGCTAATCATGTTCATCTAATTGCAATAACGTTTTCATAGGAAAATGAAAAAAGGAGAATTAAAATATCTTAATAGGAACAAATTTGGCACGTTCACGGCTTACTACTATCAGGGATCTGGTCTGACGAAAGAATGAAAAATAAAACATTTTTACAGTGACTCTTTTGTCTTTTGCATTTTTGAATGATAACGTTTAACTAAATAAAATTTAGTGTAAACAACAATTATGGTAAGCAAACGACGTGTTTTGGCGGTTAATGCTCTTCTTTTGGCTATGTTTTGCCACTCTTAATTATGCCATATGGTTGTGGTTCGAATATGACGCGAATTTGATGGAACCCGAAACTCACCCCGGCGCGCGCGTTACTCCACTTTGAAACGTTTACATGGCAAAATGTGACCCTGGATAAAAGTGTTATCCGGTCTAGCAAACCAGGCAACCCGCCTCGGCGGATCACCACACCTATCATGTTAACGTGATCAAATCAAAATGAGAGATTATATGGACAGGCGGGTTACCCCTACCTAAGTGGGCTACCTGCTTACTTCACCTACCTTGGGTTCCCCGCCTCAATGTAACAAGACCCTAAAATAAAACACGAACAGTGAAACACAAACATTGTGAGTTTTCGCAGTTTTATGAACTTGACGTTTCGTATGCTATTCAACATAAATTTTCAAAAGTGATCTTAATTGACTTATCGTTGCTACCAAATTTGCTCCTTCTCTTCTTTGCTACAGTCTGCCCTGGATGATCTAAGAAAACTTCTTCTTCAGAATGGTTACCCGAAGGAATAATCAACTTCCACGTCAACGATGTGTTCGAACGAAACGGAAACAAGCGAGATCTTCCTTTCCTATGGTTCCTAAGAAGGATGTTATTATTTTGCTACCTTATTTAGGTCTTTAAAGCAACCAAATTTCTAAACGCCTAAAATCCTGTAATTACTAGTTTTATTCTTGTGTTAATTTAAGGATAATTTTTATAACACCTGTTGTATTAAATCTTTCTTTCCATATAAGGACCGCCTTAATCGCTCTCAAAAATCCAAAGTCATTTACAAAGCTTGTTAGGATTGTAATGATTTTTTCATTGGTGAAACCAAGCGACGGCTCCATGATAGGAAGACTGAACCTTTCAAGTCCCCAACAAAAAAATGATCACCCTTCAGCTATTGCTGACCATATCTCTGCCACCGGACGTAACATTAAATGGTATCACTTTGAAATTTTAGATCTGGCAAAACAGATTATCATTGTAAGATAAAAGAAACATTGTTTATTCAAGACCTTAAGCCAGCTTTTAATGCCAACATCAGCAGTGAAAAGCTGATGCTTTATTAGCTGTTGTCTTTTGTATTAATTACTGTTAAGAATTTTTTGAATTCTTAATCACATTTCCAGACCCCTTGTAATTTTTGAATATATAGTCTCGTCATTTTTTTTGACGGTCACTTAAGATCACTTTTGAAAATGTATCTTGAACAGCATACGAAACGTCAAGTTTATAAAAATGCGAAAACTCACAATGTTTATCATCGCTGTTTGTGTTTTATTGTTGACAGAACAAAGTCTCTGTGAAACAGACCCTAAGTCTTTGGTTTTGTGGCTGGTCAAAACAGAATAAGAGTCGATAGGGCGCACCGATTACTCTTTTTTTGCGTAGAAACGTCAGTAACTTACGAAGGAGTACTTTAACGCCGCTTACGTTTTAGCAGTTTGTCTTAACCTCATAAAACAATGCTGTGGATAAGGTCATGTGCTATTTTCAAGTGGCTTAATCGACTTAACAGGTTAATTAGTTAATTGTAGATCAGTGAATTCTTTGATGTAATAAATAGTAACAACAATTTTTTTTGCTCAAATTAAATGTGCATATGATGAAATGCGCATTACAGTATAAAACCGTAACTAACGAAAACTATAAAAGTTAAAACTACATAAATAAAAATTTATAAAATATCTATTGGATCTAATACAAAGCAAGTTTAAAAAATGTCTTTAACATTTTAAAAAGATTAAAATTTTCCTCATTACGAATATTAACGGGCGACCTGTTCCAAAGTTTCGGTGCCTGAGGTGCGGTCAGCAAGTGTGGTTTTAGTAATAACACTTGGAGCTTGGTTTTTGATTGTTTGACCAAGACTAAGAAAAGTATTCATTAGTTGATTCACGTTGTCGAAGAAGTAAGGAATCCTATCATTTCTTTTACGTCAGCGTACCTGTACCGAGCCAAGGATGTAGTAGGTCGTAATCCACAGACTTAGTCGTGTGTTTTGAACTGTTGAGCAAAAGCTGAAACAAAGTTACAATAAAACCTACATTAAGCGCATCTCACATTACGGAGCTTTAGCAAAGACATTTTTGAGCGACGCACGTCAAATGAAAGTGGACTTTTTGCATTCTTGGATAGTGGTTTTACCCACATTTTAGGAAAAATCGTCACTATAAGAGTAAAGTTTCTTGGCAATACGAAATTGGTAGCCTCAAGGCATATTAAAAGGGAAAGGGCCTCCCAGTTGACGTGGTCGACGACCGTCGCTCAAAAACACCTTTTGCTTAGTCAAGCTCCCTAATAAGCTGGTACTATCGTCGGTAAGACGTCCGACTACTTCCTTTCCATGTGATTTACCGATGACAATTGTATCCACCATTTTCACATAGACCATAATGCACCTTGTTTAACCCCTTCCCCCCCCGCCCCAAATTTTTCATAATGTCTTGGATTTCTCTTGGGACGACTGTAATACCCAGGAGAAATTGGAAACAACGGTTATACAAAATTTTGGGGGTAAACAAGGTGTAGTGTGTTTGAAAAACTATCGCTTAAAAAAGCATTCAGCGACCGCCATTAAAAGATCATCAATCATCAATGGAAACAATCATTCTTGTTTTGAAACACCAGTTACAGTAAAATAACTGATGGCTTGCTCAACAGAGCAGCTATTAGTTTTAATAACTCACCATTCTTACACAGAGCCCCCCGAAAAACATACCTCGAAAAGCCCCTCCCCCTCTTACACCTTCGTAAATTGCCTCCTTTCGAATCTCCATCCCCTCAGAATTTCCGTTGGCCTCCGTGGGGAGAGTATGGGTATTTTCTGGAACTACACATAAAATGAAGGATGTGAACACAGTTTATGAACACACTATATAGAGCTTACATGGGACAATCAGAAGTGACGTTCCGTCGCAATTCTCCAAGAAAACAACGGCATTTTTTCAACGTTAATACAGTCGACCCCCTTTGACAACAGCCGGGGGACAGAGTAATTGGCGTTATTAAGAAAATAAACTGGACAACCGTCAAACAGCCACATTAACAGACTGAACAGAGGCTTCAACCAACCGTAAAACCGGCTTGGAGCACTGATATAGAGAGCGGTAAAAGGAGCGCACCGTCGAACTCAAGTTTGTTTATAGTGGGCTACCGAGTTTGTCTAGTCGAAATACTGGGCCAATAAATTTTTAACCCTTGGCTGTCCGATCAGCCTTGCCTTCAATTTGAAGTGTTACCGAGTTACGCCCCGTCCTTACCTCAGCCAATTCCGGTTTGTATATTAACACCATAGGATATGTCGGGCTAAACCAAAGACATAGAATACCCTCGTGGTTATTTCTCTGCATCCATCCAAAAACAAGCTGAAAAACAACTGTGATAAAGTGCGAGAAATGTTTTAGTATATAAACAGAAAGGAAAATAAGGAGTGTTTGCCTTTGTTAGGAAATACTGGTTATTGCTGGGGTTGGAAAGCAAAGAAAACGGGTCATTGAAACAAAAATTTGCGACACCTTCCAAGCAAATTACTATATTTCGCTTTCGCTAAAAACCGAAAATCACTATAACAGTTTTTTCATTAAAGAATGCGTATCTCGCATAAACCCTCGCGAAACACGGTTTTTTAGTAGCCCCACTACGTGCAAACGGACGCAACAATTTCCATCATTGTGAAAGGTTTGAACCCAGGAATCATTTCAAAAGTAGGTTGAGTTTGATCGTCCGGGTGAACGTAGTCCTGAATAGGACTGTTGTTGTTGACAGTGACTGACGAATCGAAAAGCACCAATCACTGATTACGAGTCTTCATAGCCAATAACATCACGGCTTAACTGACAGACGACCAATAGCATAGCGACATAATTGACCAATCAGATCAATAACCAGAGTATAATACCATCAACTGACGTGATACAACTCACTTTGACTCTGAAGATGACTACCGCACAGGTTGTCGAAACGTCAGTCACTGTCAACAACAACAGTCCTATTCAGGACTAACGTTCACCCGGACGATCAAACTCAACCTTTTGCAATTTCCATCATTGTTGGCCCTTCACACGAGTTGGTTTATCACGCGAAGTTATCGATCCGAATTGAACAAGACGGACAAAGCGCGATATACTTTGAAGCAGCGAATATTCAGTTTTTATGCGACGTTTTCGTAGCCATCGCCGACATTTTTGCGTAAGTGCTCTAATAAAACGCAAAGACAACTGAAATGAAAAAAGCTCTCCCAAAAGTTAAAAGTCGCATGTTTACAGCACAGGTTGTCGAAACGTCAGTCACTGTGAACAACAACAGTCCTATTCAGGACTACGTTCACCCGGACGATCAAACTCAACCTTTCATAAATGTTCTTGTTATTCAGTGATATGCAGTGCGTTGATTCAGTCGTTCTTATGTCACCAGGTACTTCAAATATGGAATAACGGACTCCAATCTTCTCAGTCTGGTTGAGACCAATGAGTCGTAACACACACACTGTCGCACAGCAAATGCTAATTATAAAGGTGGCGCAAGCCAGACGAAAGTAAAGCCCTTGGATATGCGGCAGAAATTGTAGCAGGAGCAGATAGTATAGTGTATAACTCAGAGGTTTTCGCAAGAGAAAAAAAAAAGAGAGGCTAATGTAAGCGGTTATTAAAATTTTCGGGTACATCCAGTTCAGTATCCAGGTGTTTGATTCCTTACCGGCGACTGGATTTAACACGAAGTCAGCATTTACCATTCCCTCGTCGCGAGAGAAGAATGCTCGTTGGAGAGAGGGCAAGGCTGAATGGAAAGGTCGGTTATGTAAGCAGTGATATGATAAATGGTTCTGATGATTGCCTATGGCTTTAGTATAAAAAGCAGTTTCAATGATACCATCATTGAGGGACACCTTGACGTCGAGAAAAAAGAAAGATATGCATGAGTAGCAGAATGTAAATTTAATAGTGGGATGAAGGGTATTTAGGTAAGAGAAGAAGTCCGGCAAGTCTGCTTCCGTGCCTCTGCAAGGGAGATCGAAAAAAGTTCGAGTCATCGGGAGCTCGAAGAAAATAGCCGGAAGTAAGGTAAACAAGAGGCTATCGGCGCGTACACTTGGGCGTCGTGGTATTACGCGTATGAGATACTTTTTGTGCCAAGCACGTGTGAGTGCCGCAATGTTATTAATTGTTAAGGGTTGGTTTAAATGGGTGAAAGAGGAGACGTGGAGCAAAAGTGGAAGTTGTTTAGTATGTAAATAGCACGAATTTTTCCTCAGAATTCCTAACGTAAACTGGCTCACCGAATAGCGAACGCGCACGATTACCAAGAAATATTATGGACTGGGAGCAACCTTTCCATTTCGAGTGGCAAGCGAACGCGCGAGTGATCGGCGAACCCGTGAGGGGCGTAGGAAACAAAGAGCTCTCATGTTCTTTCCCCGCACCTTGCTCGCGCGTCTCCTTTCGCGTGCCACTCGCGCGTGGAGATCTTGCTCCTGTTAGGTTTTCATTGTTGTGAGAGATGGTTGCATCGTCATGATAATGGCTCAGTCGATTCCAAAAGCATTTGTCAAGTGCTAACATCTCTTTTGGCTCTAGACATCTGAGTAAGAGTGGACAAAATTGCTCAAACTCTCGTCTGTAGCCAAACCCGTCAATTCCAATCACTTTTGGGAGATTTATCTCCAGTTATCGGAAGAAATCGCTTTGTTTCTAGGCAAAAAGCAACCTTCTTCTTGCTGGCCGACAAGTATCCCTGTGTTGTTTTAAAATGTTGAAAATGCTTTGCCATAATTTTGTATAATGTTAAACACCGTCAAACAGTCTTGTCCACTTTCATGACCCAGACTTACAAGATCTCAATAACTCTTACAAAAATAGAAGTCCTCTAAGAGTATATGTGGTTACTGGTGGGGAATAACAATAAAAG
>OZ037776.1:19452003-19507003 GCA_964035525.1 Porites cylindrica | reverse complement strand
AATTTGATCTAGTCCCTAATCGGCTTAGGACATTATATGAAGTCTTACATGAGTTACAGACTATCACAATTAGCTTTTACGATTGTAATGGCGAAACTGATCTTTGTCAGTGATGAAATACGTGCGAAATTACCCCAGAAACCGAACTTTGAATCAAAGAAAATTCGAATTTTGGGAGGAAATGGAATAAATTTCAAATTAAAGCACAGAAAAGCTCATAACTCGATTTTATCCGGGAGATTTGTTGTCGTATCCGGGAGAGTTTGCATGTATGTACCGTATCCAGCTCTTTGAGGGATACAGCTTCGAAGTGGCAGGGTATTCTGCAGTTACTCCCTACCCAAAAATCACTTGTTCATTCTTTGATCGATGCCTACGAAACGCATTTTGGTCCCCACTTTTTACTTCATTGGTCTAAATTATTTACATTGTTGATTGATTCAACAATTATCTCAATTATCGTACATACCGTCAGCTTCTCCTCTCAAGTGCAGAGCGTTTCCAAATAAAATGCTCGGTTTGCGTCCCACTGGTAGTAACCTTAAGACAGCTACAGATGAATGTTTAGAAATGAACGAAACCAATGCAAAGACGAAGAGTGACAAAGATATCAACAAAACGACACCAATTGCAATCATCTCGCTTCACGAAAGAGCTTCCAAATTCGCTGTCCCGCTCCACTCGAGCTGCTGAGATAAAATCCACGTTACCTATTTTCACCTATTTTTGGTCGTGTTCTTGGTTTTGAACCAAGACGATTGGGCTCGTAAGGCTACCGATTTGATGGTTGCGAATCCAAATAACTGACAATTATACTTTATATTGTAACGGGTCATTGCGTAACGTAGTGTAGTGGGGTGCTACATGCGGGTTGCCATATTTGGGCTTGTGGATAGCGTGAGAGCGGATCGGACGAGTGCGTAAAGAGTGAAGCGGTCGGAATAAAAACAGTAGAAACTTGTCATTATCACAGTACGTTTCATTCGCTGAACCCACGGAGTGTTACAATATTTTTGTTTGTCAATTGAGCCCCACTCAATTTACAATTCAAATGTCACTCAGCTCGGGCTCAGCTCACGCTATTTACACATAAATGTTTTACTCTCTCCACAGGTAGCCCAAGCTCGAAATATGAGCATCGGCGAGCATCGGCATTGTTGCGTAACATTCAAAATATAAGGATTTGTATGGGAAAAAAACCTATCGTTTCTGTAACCTACGAAAATGAAAGGATTTCAATAAAAAACAGCTTACCTTACTTAAACTGTGTGTTACGTCTCTCCTGTGTGGTCCACGGGCCGATTTATGGCCGTTTTATGGGTTTTTATGTAAACGGTTTTCTCTCTATTGAGGTTTAGAGAGAAAACCGCTTACATAAAAACCCATAAAAGGGCCATAAATCGGCCCGTGGACCACACAGGAGTGACGTAACACATATTTTAAGTAAGGTAAACTATTTTCTATTGAAATCCTTTCATTTTCGTCGGTTACAGAAACGATAGATTTTTTCTCCCATACAAATTCTTACATTTTGAATGTTACGCAAGAATGCCGATGCTCGCCGATGCTCATATTTCGAGCTTGGGTTACCTGTGCTCTCTCACGTTCATGCATCAGTCAATTCCAGCTGCGCAGCCTCCCCCGGGCTAGCCTCCCCGCAGACGTCCTTTGGGGTTCGTTTGTCACGCATTCAGAAATGAATGCGTGACAAACGAACCCCAAAGGACGTCTGCGGGGAGGCTACCCCCGGGCTAACCCCCGGGCATTAGCATTTATTTTCCCTAGGATGGCAAATTCCCAAGGGTGGAGACTCTTGAGCTGTCAAATCCCTCGAGGTGAGGACGAAAAAAGAGGGCAAATGCCTCTTCCTCCGTCAATACTGCAACATTTTTCATTGATTGCACAGTCGAATAGTGCTTTCTTAAGCATTTTAATGTGCGATTTTTTGTTTCAAGTAACGTCTTCCTTCGTAATAGCGCTAGGATTCTAATTAAGACTTCACGCCGCGACGACATGCACCAGTTTATGGTTTTAGAAAAATTATTGACATTAAAATTAATAGAGAGCTGTAAAGTTAAATGTGGAATAGGTTATAAATATGAAAGGATGTTCTTCAAATAATATCAACAGAAATTTGATTCACCGATCAAAAAACGTTGATTCATGTCGACACGGTTCCGGAGTTTCGCTATGTTATTATGGCTCGATAAGCAGTGAAGAAATGTGCGCATAAAATCGAGAACTAGACTGCGAGCAGTCTCTCTTTTTCATCAGATTTAGTAAGGCATGTTGTAAGGGGGTGCACGCACGCGCGAGCGTTGACTCTCCCGTCTCGCGCCTTCAGTCAGGCGCGTGGCCATTTGCGTGTCTCGGGCGTTTTGCTCGACCGAGCAAGAAAAAAGAGAGACTGCTCGTAGTCTAATCGAGAGCATGCCTTTACAACCCCCTCTCCCTGACAGATGAGCCAATCTGCTTTTTTTCCAGTATAAATATCCTCTGTGTAGTTATATTCTGATAGGAAATCGCGCGCGTGTCAATAGCTCGGGAGTAGCCCCGGGGTTAGCAGATGCCCGTAGTTACTAAAACAAGGAATGACCTAGCTTAACATCATTGTCTGTCATTTTGCAGCTCATTTTAGGGCTTATTTTAACTCATTTTAGCTCCTAGCAGCTCATAGTAGCTCATTGTAGGTCATTGTAGGTCATTGTAGATCATTGTAGGTCATTCCTTGTTTTAGTAACTACGAGCAGATGCCTGGTCCCCTGGGCAGCGCAAACTTGCAAATGCCCCACCCACGGGCGGGGGCGGACAAATGCAATGCCCCACAGCCCCGGGGGTGGGGGTGCGGGGCTAGGTGCAGCTGGAATTGACTTATGCATGAGTCAAACAGAAAAAGAAGTGTAAGGAAGACGGGTAGAAAAAAGGGTAAATGTAAAATAAACAGAAAACAGACAAAAAATAGAATGTATTATTTAACGTGAAGTAAGGAAAGAGGGGAACAGAGAGAAAAAGGAAGCTAACAAACACCCATTTTTTTGTTGTTGGGAAAAGGCCCAATGGGGCTTTAAAAAGGCCCCAAAGCCCTTAGTAGTAGAACCTCGGTATAACGAAGGGTCGAGGGACTGGCAAAATTTGTTTGCTATATCGGGGTTTCGTTAAATCGAGATTCTTTTTCATACATATCTTAAAGTTCTATTACTGGGATAAAGAAAATGGTTCGTTATACACTGAGAGGATTTCGTTATATAGGGGTTCGTCATATCGAGGTTCCACTGTATGAAGCAATATAATTTTGTCGAGTTTCATCCGCATGGATTTGCAGTTTCTTTATATTTTAACATTCATGCTTTTTACCTGGTCTACCAGAGGTGGTGCAATTGTTCACACTTTTTATACCTAAATCTAGTAAAACTTAGGGACTTGTTACTTTTTATTCATTGTTCCGATCTACGTGCGGAACAAGATAGGTATTGAACAGAAGCTAGTAGGTTTATAGACAAATTTAGTAGTTTTAAGAAATTTCTGCTTACGTACATTTTAGTAGATTGAGTGTTAAGTAAGTGACTTAAAAATAAAAACTACTGGGAAATCAGTAACTGAGTTAAAGAAGAATTATGCAGTTCCTTCGAGCCTCGAAAAATGATAAGCACCCCTGGTTTTTACTGTCAAAACGCTCTCCAACATTTTGGTAAGTGCAATTTTCCATGTGCAATTTTTAGTACGCGGGATATTTAGCCTGCGAGTACGCTCACTTTTGCGAATTCAGGGGAAATTTTGGCAGCAGAACGAGATATTAGGAAAAATTAGTGTGTTTTTCGTTTGTAGTTCATAGATTAGATACGTATGTAGCAACGCGAAAGCTGAACTGAGGTCAAAGATATAGGGAGGCTAGGAGAACAATTCAAGAAAACCTCACTTTAACCTCCGGGCGCTCAGTATGTCTTACTGAGGAACTGCAAACGAAAAATACCTCGAAAGACAGCACGCAATTTTAGTGTATTTAATAAATGATAAAAAGGAGTAGCGGGTAGCTACCAATTACAGAACCTGGACCCTAGATCATGAAGTGAGTGAACTCGTGAAGTAGAGCGTGTGCACGGCAAGGGAATTTTCTTGGGTATATCATTTCAAGTTAAAATAAATGCTTTATTTTACCGCACGACTTCTCTACTTTCTCAAAAAGCTAAAGAAAGCTCTCTCTGCCGCGTCATCACAAAGATTTCCTTTCACGCAAAAGCTTAAAGCTCGTATAAATATTAGTTCTTAGCGGCTCTAAAAATTCATAAATGTAAAATTTCGGGAAGATCAATAATTTATTTAGTTTGATTTTTGATGACGTTATGTAAAAACCAGCAAAGAGATGATCAGTCACCTCACTGACAAGAAAAAGGAAGGATTGAAAATCTTCCCACGTCACCACGGCATAGAAACGATTTGAGAGACGTGTTAGGATTATGTGGAAAATTGTGCGTACCTCTCGAAAAATTCTCTCAACCCCTCCGAACATTTTTTTTTCTCAGGCTAAAAAAAACGAAGAAAACTTTGCAGTGACGTACCATTACAGGACACCCAGCACAAGATTCAGAGAGGACACATCAATTGAGTTTACACGACGTACGTGTATGCGTTCCGCCTGGACCATGACCAAGGAGTTTTTCGGTGGAAAGTGTAATAATTCTCGTTTTAACATGTCAGAATCAGAATACAGTAGTGAGGATGACGAGGATTACGTACCAGGTACGAAATGGCGTCACTGTGAGGCTAATTTGGGACATCACGATCAGCATTCTCAGCAAAATTGCCAAAATTTCAGAATCGGTCATATGCGAATCATTCGCCTTAGCTTGGAATAGGTATTTAGGGGTCCTGTTGTCTGGAACTGTTTAGATAAGACTGCCCGAGAATGTGAGAACATTGGTACATTCAAAAGAGTTCTTAAAACATCTACCAACAAAGCAGCACTAGGGAAGGTTTCATTCGTTAAAGGAACCTGCATGAACTACAATAAGGATCTTGATGACTTTTTATATTTTCAATTGTTTTTATTTTGTTTTATTAATTAATTGACAGTTTGTAATTTCAGATTTTTACCTTCTTATGCTTGTATGTAGTTGTATATAGTTATAGTTGTATATATATAGTGCAATTTACAATTAGCTATCTATTTATTTATTTATTACTTATTTATTTGTGACCCTCCACAGGATTTTAATGCTAAAGGTGAAAGCACGCGCACGACACGCTTTCACTTTAAACAAAAGAATTTATTTTAACAGGCTTTAGCACGCTTGCAATCTTGCCTCATTAGCAATTTCTTTTGTTTCAGAGGACACGCTTGAGACAATTAAGCGTGAGCAAGTCGAACAAAGGAGCGTGTTAAAGTTTTCAAACAAAAGCTCCGTGCGAAAAAGCACAACACACTTTCAGTGTGCGCAAAAGCACGCAAGGTGTGTTATCTATAAGCTAAATGAATTTCCTCTACAAAAAGGAACCGTAAGTGATTATGAACGGCACCCTTTTTTGGTAACTATCGAGAAACAAAAAGTTTGTTGCTTGAAAAGTATAAACAGTGAACGGTGGGACCTACTGGATTTATGGGTAGAACTTTATTAGCATTGCAAAATCAAAGTTCTTTCCAGAAGTGTTTACTGACGAAGCTGTGCAAAGGTTATCTTAACTTTCCTTAATTTAAAACACATTTGCAATTATCTCAAAAACAGTGATCTTTCGGACTTAAGTCACTTTCTCACCGATCACAGCAATCGCAGCGATCAAATAGAAATCATCAAGAGCCAGGATCGCTAAATTGTATTTATTTTTTAGCGATTGCAAGGATCGTAGTGATCAAATGAAAACCAGCCTGCTTTTCTAGATGTACCAAAATTCCAAAACAGTTTCAATGTTGCTTAATTGATCCGGCCGGCAATAACACAAAAAGCGAAACCGATATTAAAATAATGTATGTAAATTTGTTCTTCTTGAAATATTACATCGCGTATACTTCAGTCTTATTGTCCAAATTCCGTAATCATCCTGTTGTCTTTCTTGTGGTTGCCATCTGTTTTGGAACCATCTAAACAAACATTCGCACTATGAAGTTACGGCGACCGATTTAGCGTCATCAGAAGTATTATGGCCTACAATTATTTAAGTGTCTTAAAGTAGTCTGCTACACAGCCGTTTTAGTTTCGTCCCGCAACGCTCCTTCCACTGAAAACGGCTGTTTAGCAGACTATTATTTAAGCGGCGCGGAAATAATTTTTTTATTATGTCGCGCTAGTTTAGTGCGTCTTTTAAATGCCTATTTTACGTTGATGTACGAGTGGATTTGTTACCCTCCTGAAACTTGGTAGTGCCTTGAGGACTAAATTAAACCAAAGCGGAATTTAAGATAAGACATAAAAAAAAACAGTCGCTTTTATATTTACAACCAAATTTTTACACAGAAACTAATTTCTAAAGAAATAGTCTACAAAATCAAATCAAACTTATGGCGCAAGTTTGATAACAAGAATCGCATCTTTTCTTCATTATAGCTTTTCGAAGCCAAAAGTTCCCGCTGTGTTGCCATTGGCCACTTCTCTCTCTGAAAATAATAGGTCCACGCAAGCCAAGACAACTTCAGTCTTTTCGAAATTACAAGGGCTTCAGCATTATTTTCCCGAAAAATTTAGCTTCCAATTGAAAGTTTTAGGAAAGTGAGAATTTTATCGTATTTTCGGTTCCGAAAATTTTAGGATTCCTTTCTCTACGAAAAATAGCTTAACCTGGGCAGTGAAATGGAAAAAATTAAACGTCAGAAAATCGTAAAGAATTTATTAGATAAGCTTTGAACTGATTGTACATGCATAGAACGGTCATCTAGAAATGTTTAGACTTCCTCAACCTATAGAAGATTCTAGGCAGTTTTTGTTTCTCCGATTTAATTACCTTCGTTCGTCTCAGCATGGCTTAAAGAAATAATATTAGACTAATTTATTCACCTCCATTTCTCTGTGCATTACTGCTAATAAAGATTCCAGCGGCATAACTATAATTTTCAGGCGACATAACTTCAGTACCTCGCATTCGATAGCAGGTCTCTTTGCAATTCCGGTTAACAGCCGACAGCCGGAGGAATTGGTTTACACTTATCTCGCGTTAATTCCAGGCTACAGACGACCATTAAGTGGTGATTTTCAAAGGGCTACAGTTACTATCAAATTCCAAAACAGTCTCAATATTGGTATATTTGATTCACTTCGACCAGTCATCGATGCTGATTAAATCCGCTGAAAACCCAAGCCATTTTTATTATCTTAGTAGCTTTAGTAACCAAGCGTGTTCAGCTTGTCTTACCCAAATTGCACGCTAAGCGTGCTATAATTCGCACACTTACCGTGACATATGGCACGCTACAAAAAATCAAAGGGTCTAGCGTGTTAAATTTACCAAAACAAAGGCAAGTGTGTCCGTCTTTGTTTTTTCAATATAATATGCGCATATCCGTGATCTACGGCACGCTAAGAGTGTCATGCAAGCATGTCGTGAGCGTGCTTTCACCTTTAGCATCAAATTCCTGTGGAGGGTCACATTTATTTTTTGCTATTATTTGATTATTAGGCAGGTTCACGTCAGCTTTAATTAGTTGCCTGTATGTCTAACCTGCAATATCAAATAAATTATGTATGTATGGATGGATGTATGTATGTTTACATCCAAGTTTTTGTGTTGTTGTTGCCGGGCCAAGAATATACATGTACATTGTATAACAAATCCTGTTCAATATTTATTTATTTATTTATCACAATTTATGGCTTACAATAATTATTAAAGGAAGAGAAATACAAAAGCCAAGGGATGAAATGCAGTAGAGTCCTCAACCCCAACTAGAGCATATGCTTTAATACTTGAAACAAAAGAAATTCACAAATTAATCACAAATTGACTTACCTTCAATGTTATTAATCTACCAGAAACTTAAAGTGCCCTTCAATATAAGCTTAAACCTTTATCTTGCTTTTTACTGTTGTACCTGGGAACACAAAGGGATATTTACTAGTAAATGCTGCTACTTATGACTGTTGCTAGCCGAGTATCTTGCAAGTGTATATTTGTCCATTTTTAACGGATTTTTACCCCAAAAAGGTCACCTAGAATTTTCGGGAGCCTTTTTTCTGGGTGAAATTTTCGAAAAGGTAAGCTTTGATCCCTATAATTTTTGGAAATCCGAACAGATGAAAAGTTTTATAGGGGATAAAAATATGGCTATATCTACTGTTTAAATACCAAAATATGTTTAACAATGCTATGTTTAAGAGATTTTGAACTATATTCTCGTTGGGTGCCCCTGCAACATGTTTATTCTAGACAGCAAGTCTGACAGTGACTGAAATGTTTTGGTAAACCTTTTTTTCTTTGTACTGTGTTTGTTTGTTTGTTTGTTGTTTTTTAGCCAGCTTTTTGGCAATTAAAATAGATGAACAAGCCTCAAAGCAAGATTTTTTATAATTGTCGTTACTTTTTACTGTCAACCACTACAACTGGGTATTAGCTAAAATCTTTGTCTTTCCATTTGCAACTGGAAAATATAGTTAATCTTGTGTAATCTTAGGTTAAATGCGAGGCTATTGAAATCGTTGCAGTCTTTGTCTCAAATCCTTAAATGCCCCATCCTAATCAAAACTGCAGCAGTTTACATTGATTGCAAAGTCCAATAGTTCCACTTTAAGCATTTTAATTTGCGATTTTTTGTTATAATTTCTGTATCATATTTAAATTGTTCGTAGGTAAAAAAATGACATTAAAATCAATTGTGTGCTGTAAACTTATCTGTTCTGAATAGTTCACTAATATGAAAGGATGTTCTTCAAATCATAGATAGCTCACACAAGTATTAGAATCATAATCACTCAATTTAATTAAAATCCTGGATGAACAGAAATTTGAATCAGTGGCCAAAAAGAAAATACGTTGATTCACATCAATAGCTCCCGATTTCTGGCTAGATATGCATGCATAAAATCAAGAAAACATGCCTTGGAAACCCTACAGTTTTTCCTCTCCTTGTCAGATCTGCTTGTGATTCCAGTAAAATCCTCCATGTTTAGTTATATTTGGATAGGAAGCCATGTGTGTGTCAAAAGCTTGGGGATGGCCCAGGGGTTGGCAAATGCCCAACTCCAACACCACGCAGAATTTGCTAATTCCCCACCAGCATGACTGACAAGGTGGGCAAATATCTTGCAGTAGCCTGGGGGTGGGGGGGGGGGGGGGGTACAGCTTGAATTGACTGATACGTTACATGTTGATTAAGTTGTGCTGTTGCTTGTTTGCTGAAGAAGTAAAAACTTAACAATAATAGACTACAAGAAACTTAAACTGGAGCAGCATTTGGAATCCCATGACTATAAGATTAATTATTATATACTGTAATCATAGATTTTTGTCGACCTCTGTCTCTCCTGTGAAGTGACCCAGGTTGTGAGGAGTGAGGAGCGATGGCTGTAAAAAAAAGTCCCAGAAAATAAAGGAAAAATTAAACATTCCTATGAAGAAGTAAAATGAGAACACACAGTTACTTCAAAAAACTGAGGTAGAAAAGATCTGTCTTTTTATTTTTTGCAGAAGAAGATGTGAGTGAAGAAGATGATGACTGCCGACATGAAAGGTACACTGGCTCTGCACTACTGTACACTTATATGACTCTACATGTATTAAGAGAGTTGTAAACCAAACACTTTATTTTATCTGTATATGTCAATCATTTCTGAAGGTATTGTTTTGTACCTGTCTTGCCTTCACTCATAATTTAAAGATTGAACAGATGTAAAACTGCTGAGTTCATGCTTAACAATAATTATTCCAATTAAAATAATATTATTATTGTTCTAATGAAGCCTTAAACCGCAGTTTTTTCCAAGCTTTCACCCATAAATGGCGTCATCCCTGATGATGTCGTTGCATCATTCCTGATGATGCCGTTCACCTATGTTTTAAAAAAACAGCACTTTAAGGGTTCATAAGAACAATAATTTGTTTTGCCGTCATGCTGCTGAAGGACAACATCAACAGATTAATAATTATTCCAGTTGTTTATTTGAACTGCTGTATGGTTCCTATGATTAATTGGAGGTGAAGTTTGGATGATGTGTTGCCTAAGGTCAGGTTGGATTTAAGGTGGCTGAAAATACTTTTTCCCCAATAATAGCATGCATGACACATGCAGTTAGCGAGCCATGCAAGATCTCTCACGCAGGCAAAACTCGCACGAGCGAGACAAGCCAAACAGTGTGAAAAAAACTGTTATTCTGGGGTTTCTCAAGAAGTAATTTGTAGCAAATTTTTAGATATTTAGGTTCAGAAAATGTAAGTAAAACTTTTTTTTTGACTGCTGGGTTTTCGCAAGTTTTCATCTCAAGAATGTGACAAAGAGTTAAATTTTCACACTACAGTGTGTCACCTATGTTATTTTCGCTGAAAGACGTTATGAACAAGTTGATAATAATGAGTTTTGTTTCTGCAGTGTCTTTTCTAGTTTACAATTTGTAAAATACAACAATAACGAGCCACTTTTGTAGTGAAAATACTAACTTTAAATATGTGCTTGAAACAGACGAGAAAAAAATGTACATAAAATGATTAGACTTTCAGCCAAAGAGCTAAAGGAACACTTGAAAGCTGACTGGATAGGGTTCGGTTTTCCAATCTGTTTTGCAAGTTATTATCAATAAATTCTATATGTGTGAAATCTTAAAATTCTATGAATGTGAAAATAACGGTTTCTCTAATACCGTGGTTCTAGGAAAAATAAAGCTAAGTCATATTTTGGTCAACACTGCCACTGACAGAGCCCTTTTCAGTGGTGAAGGTGCGATTGTGGTAACCTACGCTGTTATGGACCATACAACGGTTGGATAGTCCGAAACACACTTTTAATTTGACAAATGGCAGCAAGGGTGCTACCAATCAAAGGCAGCCCCAAGGCAGGAAAACAGAGTGTGGGCAGATCTCTCAAGCAGGGTTTTCTCTGAACGGGGGCACATGCACAAAAAGGCTTTCATCCATGAAGGTCATAAAAAGACAATTTCCATGCTAAATTTCTTAAAACCTAGCTGTATGACCTGAGTTCAAATTTTGAGGATTGTTAGGATCGAAACTTGAAGACAAAACATTTTTTGAAACAAATCCTATAGACAGCTTTTTAGTTATTATAAAAGCAGACAAAATTCCTCATGTATGGGTTTTGCAAAAATTCTGTCAATAGAATAGATAGGATTTTTCCTGTTCTCACTGAAAACAATTCTTTCTTATATGTACAAAAAAAAAAAGTTACCCATATGAGCTACAAATTTTGATCAGTGAGTCCTTGGACTCACCAGTCCATCAATGAGTGAGTACCAAACCCATTAAGGCCGGTCACCTATTGAAAAAATTTTAGAGTCCCGCCTGTCATTAAATTAAGAGACATCAGTACATTTTCAACTATGAATCTTTATTTATAAGGTTCTTTGACTCTTCAAAATGACACCTTAATTTGCTAACGTGACTTTCACCGTGTAAAGGACAACTTGAAGAATGATTGAAAGCCACAAACGTGAACAGTTTTGACTACCTATAGTTGTGGTGGTTATAAGCTTAAGCACGTATCTGGTAAGCTTTTACTGCTACTAAGTTTCTATTAGTGCTTAATTATAAGTAAAGTGTCTTGAGGTCTTGATATACATTGTATTAATAGTGCTGCAGATTTGTTTGTGACATCATACTAAAATCTTAACAATGATAATTATTGCTATATTGCCAGTGCTACAACCAGTTGCAAAAACGTTGAGACACTCCCACGAAAAAACGACCTTTCTTGCTGCAAATCGTTCCTGGTCACAGGTCTGGGAGATATAATACCAACCTCCCTCCTCCCTCCTCCCTCCCATTCAAAGTTGTTCCCCCAAGTTTTGAGTATGGTCTTCAATTGCTAGCAGTTTTGATAAGGGGTGGAGGGGGGATCACAAGCACAAGATCATGGACAGGCCATTTATGCCAACGTAAGGTACAGTGTCTCAAGTACTTTTACAACTGGTTGTAGCAAGAAACCCTTTATGGGGGCAGACACTCATGAGGGGTTGTTCAACCCCTTATATGATTTTCTCATGGGGGTGAATCTTTAATATCATCACAAGTTAACCCTTTAAGCCCCAATATCCACTTACAAATTCTCCAAACTGATCTCTATACATTTTCCTTTAAGAATTAGTCAAGAGAATTTGATAAAAGATCAAAGTATTTTCTCTTAGGTGATCATTTTATTAATTCTCATAACCTCATCTCATGACAATGTATGGATATCGTTAGGAGAAAATTGCTGTTGGTCACTATTGGGACTTAAAGGGTTAAGAAGACTTACCAGTAACAGTTTCATTTTTTAGTGAATTTCAGTAATATTATTGTCTGCACGGCTCTGTGGAATTCCCAATAAATAAAATTAATGATTTCATCTTAAACTTTGTCAACTGTTTGGTTTTTTAGCAATACCTGGGCGGGGTTGTTTAAAGCTGGGTTAAGATAACCCAGGCGAGGAGGGTTAGTGCGAAATTTGAATTCAGATGTAAAAGCTTCATTTTGTCAACAAGTTGATGATTAGATGCTCTTAAAAATAACAGGGAAAATTATCTAAAGAAAAGAAACCTGGGTTGAACGCTAATCGGCCTTCGAACAACTGCGCCCTGTGGAACATATCTATTGCACCAGTAAAACAAAAAGTTGTTTTTACATGCCTATCGCACCCTGGCCACCGTCTCCTCAAAATAACAAGCACTTGAGACGAACCATATGATATCACTCTGATCACTAGTCGTCAAAACCTTTTCATAATGATACACAGTTTAAATAGAGGTTTCGCTACACGCAACCCTTACATGTACATTCAAAATGTGCCATAATCATATTGCACTGTTTACATTGGGAATGATTCTTCAACCAACACCCATGTGACAGTAATTCTAATAAAAATTATTACAATTTATTATTGGAATACCACCATGATTTTATTTTGCTAATGCCAATGGTCTCTCTGTTTGAACCAGACAAGAGGATGGTGATGATGATGATAATGATGGAAGCACAAACAAGGAGTTGCAACTTAAAGAAAAAGAAGCTGCGGATGCCAAAAAAGCAAAACAGGAAGAATTATGGTCTGCTTTCAAAAAGGAAACTGCACACGAACCAGTTTCCAAGCCAGTATCATCAACAATGGTAATGTACATGTAAATCATGTGCCTTACATGTGGAGTTCATGACGTGACATGAAAACAAAAAAATACATGTTATATACTTTAGCTAGAGATGTATTAGACAGCACAATTTATTGAACAGGAACATACCCATGGGGACGTAGCCCAATAAATGCTTCTATATTGTGTTCGTCTGTAGCCCCAAGCAGGGGACCTTGAAAACTCTAAGGAATGATTGGTTGCAGCTACTGGTGTATCTGAGAAAATTTAAATTCAAATTTATATGCTGCTTTAGCTAGATGTAGAAAAAGAGCAGGTTTCAATGGATCATCCCGTTAAGTACTTCTATTGATAATGAATAAAGCTGTTGTGCATTCATATACATGTACATTTGTACCCAAATATAGATATGTTACAGGTCAAATTTGATTTCAGGTTAAATTTTTTTAACCTAGGTTGATTCTCAATGTCCTTTATTGTCTTCTAGCCCTAATTATTCATGAGTTAGGACTAAGAAACAAAGGAAATTGAGAATCAACCTAGGTCAAATCAAAATTAACCTGAAATCAAATTTGACCTGTTACAGATACACCATTCTAGCTAGGCAAAATTAATGGAGTTTAAACGTTTCTAACACTACAGTACATCCACTTTTATCTATAATGCCTCATGTCAAACCGCAGAGCTGCAATCTTAGGAAAAAAACTTGATTTAAACCTAAGATTAACAAGTGCATTTTACAAACTATTTTATTAACTGTGTAGTTTTTAAATATGAATTAGCCATGTAATATACTAGAATTTTTATTCTTACTTTTTACCTTTTTACACTTTTTACTAGATGTTAAATTTCTTACGCTTGTAGCAAAAGATATGTATTTTTATCTTTTAATGAATGGAGACTTTCTTCTTGCTCTTATTGTCTCTAATCAATTTTTACCACCCGTAAAAGCAGAGGTGTGGAAATGTTTTAAGTTTGTTGTAAAACCGGGGGGGGCTAAAGTGCAGGTCACAGGCCACAGGCCAGGTCACAGGTCAGACCACAGGCCACAGGTCAGGTCACAGGTCAGATCACAGGCCACAGGTCAGGTCACAGGTCAGACCACAGGCCACAGGCCAGGTCACAGGTCAGACCACAGGCCACAGGCCACAGGCCAGGTCACAGGTCAGACCACAGGTCAGATTACAGGCCACAGGTCAGGTCACAGGTCACAGGCCACAGGTCAGGTCACAGGTCAGATCACAGGCCACAGGTCAGGTCACAGGTCAGATCACAGGTCACACACAAAAACACACACAAAACTGTTCTTGATTGATATTTTATTATACAAAAATAGAACAAGCCATTAGGAACCTCAATTATATTTTTTCTGTTCTGAACTTTACCAAATCCCACACATGAGAAAATATATTCATGTTGATCACGCAAGGAGGACTTGCGTTACAGCGTAACCAAAGTTGGTAAGGAAATCACAAAGGTACGCAAAATCACGTTGTAAGCGCCAGGAATGTTTTCCGTTACCTTTATAGTATTTTTATGTTCGCCGCGTTCTTAGTTATTTTCGTGTTCGCGCCCTTAGTGCTGTTGCTTGGTTCACTTAGTTTTTCATTGTCCGCGTAGCTTTGTCCTTCGTGTTAGGATTTTTCTGCATATCGTATATTTAGCCTTTATTGTAATTTTTCGCGTCAGTTCTTCGTTTAGCTGCGCTTGGTCCGGTTTACCGTTTAATGTTTGGGTTTTTGCTCGTCCTAGTTTTTCGTCCTTATCTCGCTATCGTCTTTACCGCTATACTTCGCTATACTTCGCTATACTTCGCTGTACTTCGCTATACTTCGTTATACTTCACATCGGTTCACTTGTTTACCTTCACCAGTTGTAGGAGTTCTAGAATAAAGTTTGTGTGTTAAAACCTATAGCGCGTAAAGGCTGCGACTATATTCGTAAAGACGAGAGTTGTTGGACTTTGGACGATGTCTCATGTGGTTCAGGAAGCCAATTTGTCGTGTTCCTCCGGGAAAAATGGTCAAAGTGTTCGTCGTTCAAGTACCCGTTCGCGGAAGCCTAATTCTTCGCTGGATCAAGAAGCAGTTACAATGGAAAGAATCCGAGAACTTAGAAAGAGAAGAGGCGGAGTGCTCTCTGCCTTGACGGCCAAGCGTAAAGAAATTGACAGCTTATTAACGGATGAGAACAATCTTGAAGCAGTCAAGGTGAAACCGACAGAGATTACTTCCCTTTTTCAAAGATTTACACACGAGGAGTATAATGCTGCCCTAATCGATGAGAGCCAAAGACAGGAATCAGTAGTTTACTTCACTGACATTGAGTCGAGTTTGAATTTCTTCTGTCAAACGGTTAACGACTGGTTACGTGTAACGGAGATCCGGATTCAAGACCTTGATGTTACTCCCGATGACAGTGTCTCACCGACATCGTTCCTGTTAAGGAACAGGAAACGATCCGGTTGTGGTTCGGCGCACAGCCGATCTTCTCGAGCTAGTTCCATTTCTGTTGCTAGGGCAAAAGAAGCTGCGAGAATTGCAGAGCTTCAAGCCGAAGTGAACGCCCTAAAGCAGCGTCAGCTCATTAACGAATCTGAATTACGGCTCAAAAAGGAAGAACTTGATCTCAAGTTTAAAAAGGATCAATTAAAACTTGAAACGGAATTTAAGAAAGCAGTAGCCAGGGAAAGCGCGTATGCGAAAGCTGATTCAGAAAGGAACACGCGTGTGGCGTTTTCCTCGCTCACCTCTCGCGCTCCTCGCGTGGATCCGCGCGCGGCAGCCATTTCTGATAGTTTTTCTGGAGATTTAAAGCAGGAATCATCTCCGGTCTTCCATGATGCCAATTTCAGACCTAAAGAACACAAGACTAAACACAAGGTTCCAAGTCAGTCCAGTTCAGACTCTGGTGAGCAGTCTGGCCTTAGTGACCAAGCCTTTCACATCCTCGAACAGCAGAATCGTGTCATGGAGGAGTTTGTGAATCAGCAGCAGAAAAACACGCTACCCCGAAGGCAGGTGCCTATCTTTGACGGGAATCCACTCAGCTACTGCACCTTTATACGTGCCTTTGAGACTGTAATCGAGAGTAACGAGAGTGATAGCGGTGGGAGACTGTACTATCTTGAGCAGCATACGAGTGGAAGAGCGCGGGAGATCGTGCGGAGTTGTATGTACCTAAACCCAGGAGAAGGCTACTCTAAGGCGAAGAAGCTGTTGGAGGCTAGATTTGGCCAAAAGCACAATATCGCGATGGCTTATGTCGACCAGCTAACTAATGGTCCCTACATCAAAGCTGAGGACGCCGAGTCACTGGAGGGTTTCTCAATTCTTTTGTCAAGTTGCACAAGTACACTGAAGGCTATCGGATACTTAAACAAGATTGAAGGTCCGGACAACATGAGAAAGATTATCGAGAGACTGCCACCTAAACTGCAGAGTAGCTGACGGGACCATGCTGATCGTATCCTCAATGCGGACAAGAGAGAAGTTTGTATCGAAGACATTGCGTCATTCGTTGAGGAGAAGTCACGTGCCCTAAGTAATCCAATCTTCGGAAAACTTCCCTTCTTGGCTAAGGATAAGAGGAAGAGCCAGACACGAGGGACGAAATCAAAACCCGAGGGTTCTGGGCCTGGTCCTAGAGAGCTTAGTAACTTCTCCACTTCATCTCAGAAGAGTCCCATGGATCAAAACAAGTCTCAGGAGAAGAAGTCTGAAGATCTCTCGAAAAGGAGTTGTTTGTTTTGCCGTCAGATCCATAAACTCGTAGACTGTCCAGCGTTTGCTAAAATTCCCGTCCGTGAGCGTTACGACTTTGTGATGAAGCAAAGACTCTGTTTCTCGTGTTTGAGAGGGGGTCATCAATCAAGGGGATGCTACAAGAAGAAGCCGTGTTCACACTGTAACGGAAGACATGCTTCGCCTATGCACTCTGATTCTTCAGAAGATAAGCACGAGCAGCCGACATCTGAGAATGCGAGTCAACAACCTGCTAGAGCCAGAGAGAAGGAAGATCAGAACAGATCCCAGCAAGGTGTTAATCAGAAGAGTTTATTAAGTGATGAGTCGAGTGGCGTAGAGCGAGTCTGCAATTTGACGACCACAGTGGGTCCTGCGACTGCTTTGCCAATCGTACCAGTAAAGGTCAGAGCACAAGGAAGTCCTTTTTGCATCGAGACTTACGCCCTCCTGGACACGGGTTCTAATTCCACTTTCTGCTCTAACATGCTTTTGAATCGTCTTGGCGTTAAAGGCAAGCATTTGAAGTTGACGTTAACTACGATGGGTACGGCAGAGGAGGTTGATAGCGTCGTGGCCAGCGGTTTAGTGGTGTCGGACTTGGATGAAAATGTTGTTGTCCCATTAAGAGAGGTTTATTCCAGACCTACTATGCCTGTGTCTAAGGATGAAGTCCCCCAACAGGAAGATGTAGATAGATGGCCACACCTTAGAGGCTTCGTCTACCTAACTGAGCTGAACTCTCAAGTTGATCTATTAATTGGGTCAGATGTCCCAGAAGCTTTACAACCGAAAGAAGTTATTCCAGCTGTCGGAGGAGGCCCCTACGCTAGTAAGGTGGCGTTCGGTTGGGTAATCAATGGCCCAACAGGAAGAAAGCCAAGATATGTCCCTTCTGCTTGTTACCTCACCAAGTCTATTGACGTCCATCCTATGTGCGTGGCGTGTGCTGACTTTGCGGATGCGTGTTTAAATGACGGCACAGGAATGTCTCGTGAAGATATGAAGTTCATGAACATTGTGGAAGACTCTGTTATGCAGTGTGAGGATGGCCATTACCAAGTTCGTTTGCCCTTTCGTAATCCAACTTTGACGTTGCCTGCTAATAGATGCCAGGCCGAGCGCAGAGCCCTCTCGCTGAGACGTAAATTCATTAAGGATGCCAGATTTCAGGAAGACTACGTTGCATCTCTTGAAAGCGTAATCCAAGAAGGTTTCGCTGAAAAGGTTCCCTCTGAAGATTTGTATAGAGCTGACGGAAAGGTCTGGTATATTCCACACCATGGGGTGTACCACAGCAAGAAACCTGAGAAGATAAGGGTCGTCTTTGATTGTTCCGCTCAGTTCCAAGGGATGTCTTTGAATAGCGAATTGCTGCAGGGTCCTGATTTGACCAACAACCTGGTTGGAATACTGCTTCGTTTCCGACAAGACCCAGTGGCTGTAATGGGAGATGTACAATCTATGTTTCACCAAGTGCGTGTTCCTGTGGAGGATCGTGACTTTCTGCGGTTTCTCTGGTGGCCCGGTGGTAATCCCGCTAAGGGTTTGGAAGAGTACCGAATGACCGTGCATCTTTTCGGTGCAGTTTCGTCGCCTAGTTGTGTCAATTTTGCCATGCGTCGAAATGCTGAAGATCACCAGCACGAGTTTTCGCCTGAAGTCGTTTCTACTGTTCTGAAGAATTTCTATGTCGACGACTGCTTGAAATCTCTACCTTCCAGTCATGAAGCAATTAAGCACGTTTGTGATCTGCGCAACCTGATGAATAAAGGAGGCTTTAACTTGACGAAATGGGTCAGCAACGATCGCCTGGTATTAGAGTCCATACCTGTCGAAGATAGAGCGAAAGGAACTAAAGAGCTTGACCTAACCTGCGATGTTCTCCCAGTAGAGAGGGCCTTGGGTGTGTCATGATTCGTGGAGGCTGACCAGTTTGGCTTTAAGGTGTTCATGAAAGATAGGCCGTGTACTGGGCGTGGCATACTTTCAGCGGTCAGTTCGTTATATGATCCTCTGGGTATGGCAGCTCCTTTCATTCTTCCCGCAAAGCTTCTCCTACAGGATTTGTGCAGACGGGGTTTGGGGTGGGACGACGAGGTCCCAGATCTTCACTTGACCCGCTGGCGAGCGTGGGTAGACGACCTACCAAAGATTTCCCGAATTGCCATTGGAAGGTGCGTCAAACCTGTCAAGTCCTCGGATATCGCTTCATGTCAGATCCATCATTTCTGCGACGCCTCTCAGGTGGCCTATGGCGCCGTATCATATCTTCGCTTAGTCGACATGCAAGATCGGATATTCTGTTCATTCCTCATTGGCAAGTCCCGCCTGGCTCCCTTGAAGGTAACTACCATCCCCAGATTGGAATTGACGGCTGCTACCGTATCGGTCCAGCTGAACAAGATTTTGACGAAGGAGTTGCAGATACCCATCGATAAAGTGACGTTTTGGACAGATAGCATGACCGTCATACGATACATCGCGAATGAGTCGAAGCGTTTCCATACCTACGTTGCAAACCGCGTTGCCCTCATCAGAGAGGAATCCTGCCCGTCCCAATGGAGATACATCGACAGCAAATCCAATCCCGCTGATGAAGCCTCGCGGGGCGTTACGGCAGACGTGTTTGTTCGTAATGGCCGTTGGTTAAAGGGGCCGGTCTTCCTTTTAACAACCGAGACTGAGTGGGCGGACCATGTCCAAGAACGCGCAGAGCTGACCGAGAATGATCCGGAAATCAAGAAAGAGCCAAAATCATTCGCTGTATCCGTCAGTGAAGTTTACGCAAGCGTTGTTCGTATCGTGAAACGTTTTAGCTCCTGGATGAATTTACTGAAATTTATTGCAGTGTGTGTTCGTTGCCAGAGAAGATTTCGAATAAGAAAGAGAGAGCCTGGCCTGAATGGTCACGGAAATGTTGGTCCCCTCAGCCTGGAGCCAATGTCTTGTCAAGACTTAGACTTTGCAGAAAGAGAACTAATTATGTTTGACCAGAGGAATGCATTTCCTGAGGAAATTGAAACCATCAACAAAGGAGGCTGTGTAAAGAAGTCAAGCTGCCTTGCAAAATTAAGCCCAGTCCTAATTGGTGGTGTACTTCGCGTTGGCGGACGACTTAGCAGAGCTCCTTTACCTGACGAATCAAGGCATCAGATAATTATCTCCAAGGATTCTCCACTTGGTGTTCTGCTTATCAGGTTCTTTTACGAGAAAAGTGGTCACTCTGGGAGAGAATACGTGCTAGCCCTCTTGCGCGAGCGATTTTGGTTGATTCGAGCCAACACAACGGCAAGAAGTGTACTGTCGTCCTGTTTCCAGTGTAAACGTCGCCATGGCCCCGCTGGAGAACAGAAAATGGCTGACTTACCTCGTTCCAGGGTCACTCCAGATCAACCCCCTTTTACATGTGTTGGAATTGATTACTTTGGTCCTTTCCTTGTCCGCCAGAAGAGAAGCTTGGTAAAGAGATATGGAGCTATTTTCACATGTTTGGCTTTGAGAGCAGTCCATCTGGAGATTTCCCACACATTGGACACGGATTCCTTTATCTTAGCTCTTAGAAGATTCATTGCCCGCAGAGGTCAGGTTAAAGGGATTCGTTCAGACAATGGTACGAATTTCACGGGAGCTGAAAAGGAACTTCGCGCTATGATCTCAAGTTGGAATCAGGCCATGATTCACGACACCCTTCTACAGAAAGGCATTAAATGGGTCTTCAATCCTCCAGCGGCTTCCCACCACGGTGGAGTCTGGGAAAGACTTATCAGATCCACTCGCAAGATTCTTGGAGCCTTGACCAAGGAGCAAGTCCTTGACGACGAGTGTCTTCAAACCTTATTGTGTGAAGCTGAGAGTATCATTAATGGAAGGCCGCTGACCAAGGTCTCCGACGATCCTAACGATTTGGAGCCTCTTACGCCGAATCACCTCCTACTACTTCGCCAAAACGAATCTCTACCACCAGGGCTATTTGAAAAGAACGACACTTATTCCAGGAGAAGATGGCGTCAAGTGCAGTACTTGGCAAATGTGTTCTGGGGTCGCTGGAAACGAGAATATCTTCCTTCGTTGCAGGAGCGCCAGAAATGGTTTCGACCGAGAAGAAACTTCACTGTTGGAGACACGGTTATCGTTGATGAATCGACGCCCAGGAACGTGTGGCCGATTGGTCGGATCACAGAAGTGTTCCCAGATAGAGATGGTTTCGTGCGTCGCGTAAGAGTCAAAACCAAGACCTCTACTTTGGAGCGACCCATTACGAAGTTATGTTTGCTGGAATCAATTGAACATTGAAAGTGTCTTGTTTTCCCGGATTTGTTCAAGAGACTTTGCGTGACTTTCACTGAGCTTACGTGATGTTCTATCAAGTTTGAACAATGAAGCCTGTTGAGGCACTTAGGCCTTCGTGACACTATTTTTCGCTTAAAGAGTTTGGCGTTAAAGAAGATTATTGTTTTCGATAGTTAATTTTTTGTGCTAGTTCCTGGCTCCTTTTTCTATAATATTAGGTAAATACAAGCGATTTGTATTTAGGGGCCGGAATGTAAGCGCCAGGAATGTTTTCCGTTACCTTTATAGTATTTTTATGTTCGCCGCGTTCTTAGTTATTTTCGTGTTCGCGCCCTTAGTGCTGTTGCTTGGTTCATTAGTTTTTCATTGTCCGCGTAGCTTTGTCCTTCGTGTTGGGATTTTTCTGCATATCGTATATTTAGCCTTTATTGTAATTTTTCGCGTCAGTTCTTCGTTTAGCTGCGGTTGGTCCGGTTTACCGTTTAATGTTTGGGTTTTTGCTCGTCCTAGTTTTTCGTCCTTATCTCGCTATCGTCTTTACCGCTATACTTCGCTATACTTCGCTATACTTCGCTGTACTTCACTACACTTCGTTATACTTCACATCGGTTCACTTGTTTCCCTTCACCAGTTGTAGAAGTTCTAGAATAAAGTTTGTGTGTTAAAACCTATAGCGCGCAAAGGCTGCGACTATACACGTGATTTGTTAGAAAAAACGAATCTCAAAACGAAGGGTTGTTGCGTTAAGAATATTATGACGTGTTTGTGGATGTTTTGAAACGCATTCGACGGGAAAACGGAAGAAAAACTTAAGGACAGTCTAAAACTTATTTGACCACTGAAATACGGCAACTTTCTTCAGACTTTCTCGTCCTAAACTCTTGTTGCCACTAGATCGGTCTTCCACCTCTTTTGAAGATGGCGGCCTGTTGCTCGCGCTTCGTACCAGTCACAAAATACTGCTATGTTAAAGTGTAGTGGGCTAACAACTTCAGACACTGCTATTTGGGCCTCTCAAATAGTTGCTGGACCATATTTCTCGGCTCTTCTTCCAAGAGCTTGCCATTTTCTCACGTTCTGTTGCACAACAGCTTGAAAAACCTCTGTTGGATTTGCCTCGTGGGCCTTAGGTGGGAGCATTCCGTCATTACAACTTGAATCTTTGACTCTATAAACTGCTGATGTATCAAAGGATTACAGTGCTGCATTTCAATGACTTGCTCGAAGTTATCTTGGCTGCAAGGTTTATTTGGAGATGACATTCTAATAACACGACAACCCTTCGTTTTCAGTGAAAAACGTGATTTGTTTTTCGTACAAAATGATTTTGCACACCTTTGTGATTTCGTTACGAAGTTTGGATATGCCGTATGATCAGCATGAAAATATTATTCCATGTGTGGAATTTAATATTGTTTAAAGGACAAAAATATCATCAAGGTTCCTTGGTTTATTTTATTTTTGTATAGTTAATCGTCAGTCCAGAACAGTTTTGTCCAGTGTCCTATCGTTTTTTGTGTGACCTGTGACCTGACCTGTGGCCTGTGACCTGTGACCTGTAACCTGACCTGTGGCCTGTGACCTGACCTGTGGCCTGTAACCTGTGACCTGACCTGTGACCTGTGACCTGCACTTTAGCCCCGCTGTTGTAAAACTAAAACGAACCATAGTTACAATTACATTTAATCTTTTATTAGCTTTCTCCCAGTTCTAACAACAAAGTGTCTATCTCAAGAACATACGACTTTGCTGGTGAATCCGTAGTGTAAGTAGTGTTTATATTTTTCTTTTTACTGTACATATATTTTCATACAGTGTATTTTAAAATCCGCCACCTTCAGGGAAGGGATAATAAATTCTGTTTCTTGTAATTCTCTCCTGGGAATCCGGGCTCAGTGCAATGGAGAGTGTCTGCTTGAGAGGAGACTGATTATTAATAGAGGTTCAAAAACTCAGAGAAAACATATTAATGTTTAATGAGTGTCTTTATATCTGATAAAGACACGGCTAAAACGTACATCCAATTTTTTAGACCAAGAATGAGTTGATCTATATATGAGATTTTGAAGCCGTTCAAGATTACTCAAAGTTGTGTATTAATTAATACACAACTTTGAGTATTTTGAACGGCTTCAAAATCTCATATATAGATCAACTCATTCTTTGCCTCGAGTTTGTAAACCTGATAATGCACTCCTGCCCAATTTTTAAACAGTACTTGACATGTAATGACAGGATGTCAATATTTATGCAAGTGAAAGCATTATTGTGACATTTTTATTATTATTTAATATTATTATCATTATTATTATTGCTATTACATGTATAATTATGTAATATATATTAGTTCTAATACTGTTGGTGTTGTTATTGTTTTTATGGTAATCATTAAAAAATTTAAAACTAGTAACATTCTTAATTAGATAATTTTGAATACCTTACTTGTACCTCAAAATTCCTACAATCACACCTCTCTTGGGCAGTACTTGGTGTTGAGTTCACAGATCCTGTCCAGCCTATATAGATCAGTGTCCAACTCCTAAGATCTGAAAGATCCTTAGTTCAGTCTTTGAACCAGTTGTGAAATGTATAACCAAGCATTACCTAATCACATTGAGATTTCCGGATTATTTTTTCTAAATATTATTGCTATTCTAGAATATAAGATTACTCTTAATTATTTATGTATTTATTTATTATTTTAGTTCAATGGTTAAAACCCTTTTGAGTTTTTCAACCCTTCTTATAAAACAGGTTTATACTAATGGTGCTGTTGAAAACCTCATTGCCTACAAATTTAGACTGGCAGATAACATTTTTATGCCTTTAGTTTAACAAGTGAACAGTAGAAAGTGCAACTGCTTTAGAACGGCCTGGTTACTAAAGCAGAGGGTCAAACTGAGCCATTGTTTTCGGAACGATGATTATTTTTCTACAGTCAAGAGCATTATGGTATTATAACTACGTCAAAAGCAAGGGAAAGCAAAAACGTACATATCTGCTATGTTTTTTTGTTGTTTCTTTTGATTTTGTTTCTAGTGAACTCTCCAGTTTCACTAATAGAATTTATTCTTTGCCTTTCATAGCGTTAAGGAAACTGTTGTTTCAGATTCCAAAAAAGAAAAAAAACTTTCCAAAGAAGAAGAAATCAAGAAAACTGATACAAGTCCTACTGTGAAGCTAGTGAGCTCTGGAGGGTAACATGCAGACGATAATATGATTATAATTTAAGAATTCAGTTTTTGTCTTATATTTAACATGACATGATTGGGTCCGGTGCCGTGTCTTTTTTGTTAGATTCAAAAGAGTTGGAGGACTGAGCAGTGTTCTTGGTCAAATATCAAAGAAACCCAAGTTAAGTACATTGGTAAGTTGAACTTGTCCTGAACGCAACATTTATAGCAGAGGCTCTATTCCTATAGAAATAGAAACCTATCGATGTAAGGAGAGAGGTATATACCTCATGGTAGAAAGCCACAAGTGCACCGGTAATATGCACTCTGTGTAATATGTAGTATCGTGTCTTCTCCCTAATAGCTATTGGTAGTTACTAGTAGTTAATAGTAGTTCTTGGTATTTACTAGTAGTTAGTGGTAGTTATTAGTAGTTACTGGTAGTTACTAGTAGTTGTTGGTAGTTACTAGTAGTTACTGGTAGTTACTGGTAGTTGTTGGTAGTTCCTAGTAGTTCCTAGTAGTTATCGGTAGTTACTAGTAGTTACTAATAGTTACTGGTAGTTACTGGTAGTTACTAGTAGTTGTCGGTAGTTATTAGTAGTTACTGGTAGTTAATGGTAGTTCTTGGTAGTTACTATTAGTTGTCGGTAGTTACTAGTAGTTACTAGTAGTTAATAGTAGTTCTTGGTATTTACTAGTATTTAGTGGTATTTATTAGTAGTTACTGGTAGTTACTGGTAGTTGTTGGTAGTTCCTAGTAGTTCCTAGTAGTTATCGGTAGTTACTAGTAGTTACTAATAGTTACTGGTAGTTACTGGTAGTTACTAGTAGTTGTCGGTAGTTATTAGTAGTTACTGGTAGTTAATGGTAGTTCTCCGTAGTTACTAGTAGTTGTCTCTAGTTAATAGTAGTTAATAGTAGTTCTTGGTATTTACTAGTAGTTAGTGGTAGTTATTAGTAGTTACTGGTATTTACTAGTAGTTACTGGTAGTTGCTATGTGATAATGACTATGTCAGCGACATAATTAAGTGATGTTGTTATAAATTAGTAGAAATAAAATTAAAGGAAAAGAGTTATGATATTGAGACTGAAATATATGAGCTCACTGGAATATATGAGCCAACCTGTCATTCTGTGTAAAGGCATATTAAGTTTAAGAACAACTTTTACAAATAAAGTCTTCTTAAAGTGATTGCTTTGTGTGAACATTGGTTTAATACCACATTGGCGGAACCTAGAGGAGGGGAATTGAGAACGCCGAGAGTCCCGATGTTTCCCGAGACGAAATCAACAAGGGAAACATCATGACTTGAGGAAAAATATAACTGTTTTTCCGCGCGGGGCCTGACATTAAGTGCTCTGATATATTTCTAGACTTCCACTTCAACAACGTCAATAGAAATAGTCCAAGCAAATAAAAACAGTCGACTCCAATCAGTAATTACCGGCAACTACTAGTAACTACCAGCAACTACTAGTAAATACCAATAACTTATACCACCAACTACTAGTAACTATCGACAACTACTAGAAACTACCAGTAACTACTAGTAACTACCAGTAACTACTAGTAAATACCAGTAACTACTAATAACAACTAATGACTACTAGTAACTACCAGTAACTACTGGTAACTACTGATAACTAGTAGTAACTACCACTGACTACTAGTAAATACCAGAAACTACTAGTAACTACTAGTAACTACCAACAACTACTAGTAACTACAAGTAACTAATAACTAATAACTACCATTAACTACCAGTAAATACCAGTAATCACCAGTAACTACTAGTAACTACTAGTAACTACTAGCAACTACCGACAACCACTAGTAACTACCAGTAACTACTAGTAACTACCGATAACTACTAGGAACTAGTAATAACTACCAGCAACTACTAGTAACTACCGGTAACTACTAATAAAAACCACTAACTACTAGTAAATACCAAGAACTACTATTAACTACTAGTAAGTACTAGTAACTACCGACAACTACTAATAACTACCAGTAACTACTAGTAACTACCAACAACTACTAGTAACGACTAGTAAATACCAGTAACTACTAGTAACTACTAGTAACTACCACCAACTACTAGTAACTACTAGTAACTACGAGTAACTACTAGTAACCTCCGATAACTACTAGCAACTACCAGTAACTACTAGTAAATACCGGTAACTACTAATAACTACCATTAACTACTAGTAAATACCAAGGACTACTATTAACTACTAGTAACTACAGACAACTACTAGTAACTACCAGTACCTACTAGTAACTACCAGTAACTACTAATAACAACTACTAACTACTAGTAAATACCAAGAACTACTATTAACTACTAGTAGCTACTAGTAACAACCAACAACTACTAGTAACTACCAGTAACTACTAATAACAACTACTAACTACTGGTAAATACCAAGAACTACTATTAACTACTATTAACTACTAGTAACTACCGACAACTACTAGTAACTACCAGTAACTACTAGTAACTACCAGTAACTACTAATAACTACTACTAACTACTAGTAAATACCAAGAACTACTATTAACTACTAGTAGCTACTAGTAACAACGAACAACTACTAGTAACTACCAGTAACTACTAATAACAACTACTAACTACTAGTAAATACCAAGAACTACTATTAACTACTAGTAGCTACTAGTAACAACCAACAACTACTAGTAACTACCAGTAACTACTAATGACTACCACTAACTACTACCAACTACTAGTAACTACCACTAGCTATTAGGGAGAAGACGCAATACTACATATTACACAGAGTGTATATGACCGGTGCACTTGTGGCTTTCTACCATGAAGTATATACCGAGAGATTTGGTAGTCACGTGACCGTCTGTCCGTCTGTCCGCCCATACATGTAAGCGAGGGCGAAATCTCGCATTCAAGCACCAGCACGTTTTGGCGATGAATTAAATCGCTTGGCCGCCCACCTGGACTTTTATTAAGAAAAAGCAACAAAAAGCCGGGTCTCTTTTTGACTAAATTTTAATGTCAACACTGAAGTGGATGACATTAAAAAAGCAAGGCCAGCAAGGTAAAAATGAGCGGCAGTGAAAAAAACGAATAGCGAACAGGGACACATGCAACAAAATGTTTTGTGGGCATATACGACATTTCCTCCATTAAGCGTGTAACTAGGAAGTTTCACGTTGTAGTCGTACAACAACAACGGTGAAGAAATGTACGAAAAAGTATGCTGCACGTGCAAAGTTGTTTTTTTGCTTATTAGACCTGTTGATTTTTTTGCCGTTCTCGTTACCGTCGCCGTTTAGCACAACACCATTTTATTTTTTGTTTGAGTAAATTATAACTATTTTAACGCGAACTTCGCTTTTAGTCCAGGCTACATCTATATATTAATGAAACTATAACAACTGGAGGTAATTGCAGAGTAAATAGACCCATATTTAGAAATATATAGAATCAATATATAAAAGTAATCATTTAAGCTATTGATTATTTGTCCATTTATTAGCTGCACACACTCACACACACAAAATTAATACGTGCTTTCATGTCAGTTTTATCGGGAAGTACATGTATACTTTATTCTGAAATCAGCGATGTTTGTTTAATTTTTAAAGGAGAAATCAAGGCTGGACTGGAACTCATTCAAAGACCAGGAAGGAATTCATGATGAACTGCGGAATTTTAATAAAGACGGGTTTGTGATCGTTTTCTGTTTTCTATTGTTACGTTGTGTAATCATTGGTATACTTATATGACTTATAGTATAAATTATACTTATATTATACTTACGTACATGTATGGTATACTTACATTACTTATATTACCTGACATGTAAACTATCAGGCTTTTTGTTATCCTTTTTGGGCTATTTCAAACCCAGTCAAAGCGTATATATGGAATCCCTCATAAACGATACAAGGTTGTGTGATTTCCCGTTGTTTTTACCCTTCTGTAAGCCACCCGCCACTGCAACTATAGACTGATCTTCTCTCTGCTCGCTGTATTTGCTATGCAAAATGGTATGTAAAGGGTTTGGTGTTTGTGGTCTTAGGCCGTTGCTTATGAGAGGTGGTCGCACCCGATGTCCGATTGTATTAAAACAACTATCGCAATTGACTCTTCCGCATATATTTTCTTACGTCCTTAGGTATTTGGAAAAACAAGCTTTTCTGCAAAGAGCAGATGAAAGGCAATTTGAGAAGGAGAAGAAGATGCGTGAAATAGGAAGAAAAAAATAGTTTTATAAACACCTGAGCTATTGTTAACGGAAGGATAGTGGAATCCCTGCTTACGGAAAGTACTCTTTGCTTTTCGATTTATTGGCAAAAATACATTCAAGCAGCTTGGAAGGCAAAACCGTGGAAGAGGAGAAGAATTTGTCGGCGTAGTAAATTTTTTTGCTAAGGACCCCGTTTTAGAGCTCGTTTTACTTAGAGAAAAGAACGAAGTTTGAGAACAGATACCGTCAACATTGTCGCTTATTCGTTCAATTTGTGGCCAACTGAGTTTATGTATTAATTGAGCAAATTAAACCAGCAAAAGCTTCCACCAGGAACGTAACTGCCTTTGCGTACGCAGACCAGAATAAAAGGTTAGAAACTCAAGGCAAAACGATAAAATGTTAACAAGTAATAAACGAAAGTTACGGAATGCGGGCGACAATGCATAAGGTCAAAACGCTTTTGCTCCAACCACAGGTAACCTAGGTTCTGTGATAGTACAATTAAACTACTGGAATCGTCCCTCAAGTCGCTTTTCTCTTTGCAGGTTGTTATTGATGTCTCTATACTATCACAGAGCTTAAGTTACCTGTGCTCCAACGCTGTGTTTTGCGCAAGTTTCCTGTGATATATGGCCCATGCATGCGTGATCAGAATATGATTGATAGAAGGTCCAAACGCGCTTGATCAGATTGCGTTGTGTGCATTCCATGCATTCTTGCTGGAATTCCAAACGAAGCTGGCTACAGTTTGTGGGGGTGTGTTCGAGGAACACGCTCGCTACACGATGAGGTACTAGGAATCTGATTTACATCTTGCTTTTATTCTTCTTAATCTTCTAACTCTCCCACTTTTTCACTAACTTACTTCTACCAACTTCTACTTCTACTCTTCTTTTCTTCTACTTTTCTCTACTTCTGCTACTTACTTAACTAGTTCAAGTATAGTAGCGGTTTTAATAGCCAAAGCTGGACATGTTTGGGTTAGCTGACCGGAAGAGTTTCTATTGTATATCTTATCGCTAACATTGCAACAGGTTTGCTATTCTTAGGGAATAGATTAGCCTACGCACAGCCGCAACTGACAAGTACCAAAGAACGAAGGTCAGAAAAAACACCACAAACACGACCACCAGTTCAAAAATAACATCTGAAAATGCCAAGCGACTAACATTCCTAATATGCCAATAAGTAAATTCGCGAGCTAAGCATAAATTCAAGTACAAGTAAAAACAAAAGATCAAAACTGGAAAATAGTACGTGGACAAAAACAAGACTTAATGAAACTAAAACTAAACTTAAAAGATAAGATAGATTTGTCTTAAAAATAACTTTCAAAATACTCCACAAAATTCCTCCCCCCTTAGAAAAAGCATCGTCCTCGATGCAAAAGGACGTAATACATATAAATGGGAAATAAGTGCGTTAAATATCAAAACAAAATTACCACATTACACAATAATTAATTAAAACAATTTCAGCAGTTCAGTGTCAATAGTGCAGTGTTCAATACATTGTTCTTGAATCTTGTGACTTGAAAACTTGAGCTAAATAAACTGATGACAGTGTTCTTGTGAAGGACTTGACTAGAGAACCACTCGAAAACCTTGAGAATTAACAGCATAAATCACCCTGTAGTAGTATACAGGACGGTTGCTAGAAATGCCATTTCAACTTGAATGTAGCAGAGAACGCATACTTGGAGGACAAGGTTATCTTGTTTGTAAATGTTATGAAACAGCTCCAAATGAAGCGAACTCGTCTGATGAAGAAGGAATGTACTGACCAGTGCTAAGTATCAACAAGCACAGTTCTGCTTAACCGTAACAAAGAAGGGGTCAAAGTAGCCAATGCCATGCGGAGTGATCAAAGTGTGTTTAGACTTCTTGGAGACAAACAATCGACTAATGCTCAGACACATTTGTACTCCTGAAATGTATCTAAGCATCACTGGAGCACAAATGTGACCAAGAATCACAGACAAGCCATCGAAGAATAACAGAAGAATCGGTGATTGAATACATGAGGAAATGCCAATGCAAGCAACTTTGCAAAATAACTATTACAAAGCACGTAATATATCTAATTATCTAATTTCCGACGTCTAACGTTATAATAACTATATTAAACAACTTAATCAAAATAGCCAGAGAAAACAAATATAGAAGCTAACAGATCAAAAGATTTTAAAAAAGACTTTAGATACAATAATTTCTCGTGCGCATAACTTGATACTGAAGACAACTTAACGTGAACTTCTGAAGACAAAAACTTATCAAATTCATGACATAATGTAAACAACAACTTACAAAAAGATTATAGAGAGACTTGAGAAACGGAGAGAAGGCGTTCATAAATTCATGGACAAAAATATTTTTCCTTTGGGTATTACCAAACTCAATTCATGGGTGAGAGAAAATCAAAGAAATATAAACCAATCAGCAAGGCAGAGTACAAAAACTATAATTATTTTAGTGATTGGGGATAATTATCAATGAGACGTACGTCTATCCAAAATATGTTGTTCCGGTTCCCACGTTGATTGATTTTTAAGAAAGGTGAGCCACTTGGCCAAGTACTCAACCTTTCCATTTCTCTTTCGGTGTTTCAGAATCTTTTCTGCACTAAACACAGTTTTATCGTCGATAACAATTGCTTCCGGAGTTGATTCTTTTGCATTTTGAAGTTGATTCTTTGCCTTTTCATGGTCTGATTCTTTGTTTGACTCTTTCTCTTTTTGACGCTGTAGGGAATGGTGTCTCAATACTAACTGGATTCGCTTCAGAAGAAATTGGCTCCAAACAATCTTTTGGAATATCCGATTCATTAATGTACCTCTCGGCGGGGTCATCGAAAGGCGGAGGGTCAATTGATCTCAAATCAGGATCAACAAATGGCTCCATACGATTTGCGTGACACGAGAAAGCAACTTTTTTTTGTTGGCGATCGTGCGCAACTTAAAATGAACCGGTGACAATTTCTCAACAATTCTGTATGGACCCAACCAATTATGTATTAACTTTTTGAATAACCCTTTTCTAGTTCGTGGGGTATAAACCCAAAAACGTTGTCCAACTTCAAAAACAGGTTCTTTTGTCTTTTGATCGTAATAATCCTTCATTTTTTGTTGTGGACGTTGTATATTTTCTCGCGCTAAATTTTGAGCCAATTCGACGTTTTCGACAGTACGTTTTCGATAGTCAAGGACCGAAGTACTCAAATCATCAGCCGCAGGAGGCAAATACTTAACGTCAATTGGCAAGCGTGGCTCTCGCCCATAAAGAACGTAAAAAGGAGAATCCACAGTTGCATCTAAAACAGATGTCCTATGAGCGGAAGGGTTTACCGTCCTAACAAGAATACTGTGAAAGGTTTGAATCCAGGAGTTATTTCAAAAGTAGGTTGAGTTTGATCGTCCGGGTGAACGTAGTCCTGAATAGGACTGTTGTTGTTGACAGTGACTGACGTTTCGACAACCTGTGCGGTAGTCATCTTCAGAGTCAAAGTGAGTTGTATCACGTCAGTTGATGGTATTATACTCTGGTTATTGATCTGATTGGTCAATTACGTCGCGATGTTATTTGTCGTCTGTCAGTTAAGCCGTGATGTTATTGGCTATGAAGACTCGAAATCAGTAATTGGTGCGTTTCGAACCTTCTGTTGTCACAGTTAAACCGTCGTCTATTGTTGGTCAAATTGTCAGTTCTCCAGTCGTTCTCTCGTAGTTAGTTTTGCTTGATCTCGTCAACAGGAATAGTTGCATCACTAGAAGCCTTCACGAGCTCTGACGCTCCAAAAACTGAGTAACGGTGAGGCAAATCAGACTTAGGCGAGACAAATCCATTAAGTTCAGTGGCACTGTTGTTTACACCTTTCGGCATTGAACTTAATCTACCAATAACAACGACTTCTGATTGAGCGGGAATAGTGAAAGAATTATCAGCATGCACTGACAAAATACAATGATCAAAAACGTCAGCATCCAAATCATCACCAAAACTATCAGCAAAGGGGAGGGGATCCTAAGGGTGGGAAAATTCAATGATGTTATCCGTAAAATCAATTATCGAACAATATTTTTGAAGAAAATCTCTGCCCAAAACAACGTCATGAGTTAAATCTTTGATAACATAGGCTTCAAAAGGGAAAACATCAGACTTGATAACAAAATTGAGCCATACTTTACCAAGAACGCTAAGAGGAGAACCACTTACAGTCGTTTCGCAACTGGTCGACGAGGAATCAAAACAACAATTTTTGTGACTAAGATACTTGTCCCAAACTTGAGAACTAATTGCTGTTACAGCTGCTCCTGTGTCAAGGAGTGCACGATACTATTTCCTTCTATTGTTACACTTACATTAAAATTGTCACTCTCGAAAGGATCAGCAGAATCAATTTTACTGGACGTGGCAGGCACAGAAGCCCTGTCAGTCACGTCAGTCACATATACCCTTGTCTCTGGGCTACTTGCGACAGATAAGCCACGACACTTACTACAACTATAACTCTCCTCTAAATCTCAGTTTGTCCCAACAACAAATCACACAAACCTTGGTTGCGGTTCGCTTCAAGCCAAGCGCTCGGTTTATTCACGAAAAGACTATAAGATACATGACATATTATAGAAACGTAATCTAAAGACTTAGATCACAAGCTAATTGCAATGGGGTCGTGGAACAACAGCTGGGTGAAAAACCTCTCCGTACGTCCACTTGCACATAGGAAGAAAACCCCAGGCCAGCTGTACCCCATAAAAACGGTCCCCTAGGCAAGACCAACTAAATACAAACTAGAATCAATTAAAAGCGGTACGAACGAGAAAACTAAATACCTAAAGCCTTAGAAACCGACAAACGAGAAGATAAAAAATCTTGGACACACCCGTCCTTAGCCGATTCACTAGCCCAGCTGCCATGACGCTTAAAAGGTCGGTCTGGTACGCCAGCATTTGCGGCAGCAGTAGCCCCGCCACTCCTAAGGCTGTGCGTACCAATGGCAGAAATATCAGGTGCAAAATCTTTAAAGGTCTCTAGCACTAAATCTCTTAACCGTGAATAGCTTAAACCTTTGGAACTAGGCTTATAACCACATTTAGTTTTGGAAAGCTGGCAAAACAAAGGGCTTTCGCAGGAAAGCCCAGCTCTATCTAAACAACGGTTTATCATAGCAACCGGACAAGTTGCTTTCCAAGAAGAAGCTACAACAATCCAAGCTCCATTCCTATACTGATCAGTTTTACTGGACTGAATAAATAACTTTAAGATGTCATTTTCGATCTTAACATCGGATCGAGCAAGCTTAGCAATCTCATCAAATCTAGGAAAGGCAACAAAAGCTAGTCAGCAAATAACAACCGAACGAATATTATACAAAGAGGCCATTGAGTCCGCCTTGTAGGCAACTAACTGCTCTAACTGAGAGACTGTGATAGGCTCCTTCTTGGTTGTTTGATGTGCCAGCAAACGCTGCGCACCAGCAAGAGTACTCTACACCAACGGATGATCAGAAGGAGACGGCTCGCCACCCAGTTGGTGAAACCAGGCAATGCTGTGAACTGCTGACTCCAGGGGAGATGTAATCTCGTACCCAGATCTCACTCTGTTTTACACTCTGGAAGATCTGGGTACGAGATTAGGGGAGATGCTGTCTTCGCCTCAGTCATTAAATGACGCAAAGTGAAACGGAGAAGCGGGAAAAACTGTCAAGCCATGTTCTCGTTCCAAAGACCTCCATCTGTTGTAAGAAAAAAATACTTGGAGGAAGTACTGGGTTCTCTTCTAGCCAACTCAACATCCGGAAGAGAACTTGCAAGGGATTGTAAAACACTGGATCCCTGGGGAACTGCAGCCCGAAGATCCGACCACATAGTAGAGCTAAAAACATCTGCAAAATATAAGCAAAAAGAAAACACACACGCACACACACTAAAAAGTCAAAAACAAACAAAAATGACCCGAACGCTGGAACAGCAAGACCGAGATGAAAGACAAAACGGACACGCCCAAATATATACCCCTACTAATTACCCATATACCAGAGCACACACCTAAACAAACATAAGATACCGATGAGAGCATATTTTCCTGCTAATTACCAAGTCAAACGCGGGAAACTACTACTCTCCTCTAAATCTCAGTTTGTCCTAACAACAAAACATACAAACCTTGGGTGCGGCTCGCTTCAAGCCAAGCGCTTCCCAAACCGAGAGGCCGAGAACGGGAAAAATAAGAACAACGAAAAAATTGTGTATACCACCCACTGGCTACACACAGGCCACCCACTGGCAGAACAAGTAAAACTAAAGAAACTAAATGAAACTAAATGGAACTGCGCAAGCCACCCACTGGCTAGAACACATAATGTCAACGGATCTGCGTAAACCACCCACTAGCTATAACAAATAATGCTAATAAAATCGACGTAAGCCACCCACTGGCCATAGCAAAGAACAAATAACGCCAATAGAATCTGCGTAAACCACCCACTGGCTATAACAAATAATACCAATAGAATCGACGTAAGCCACCCACTGGCTACGTGCAAGCCACCGACTGGCTAAAACAAATAATCCTAAAGGAGTCTGCATAAGCCACCCACTGGCTATCTGAAGGCCACCCACTGACCTCAGACTATCCAATGCCATCAACTCACTGAAAAAAGAATCACTAGAAATTTATAAAGGTACCCCCAAAAAATAAAACACTTACCAAACTAAGGAGATGAACACTGAGAACACCAACCTTGATCGCTGGTGCAAAAACCAGTAATAAAAAACCGCGAAGATCTGAAATTAATACGAACAGCCAAAACCTTAACATTAAGATTCTCTCTGCCAAAAACACCAGAGCTGTGGCGACCCATGCAAAAAGTCGTCTTCAAGAGGGGCAGGTCCACCCTTTCTTCAACAAAATGAGCCAGATGAGAACCGTCCGTTGTAAGTAAAGGCCAAAATGGAGCAGAAGGCCAAAGCGGAACGATCAAAGTACCTTGTGTGCAGCAAGACCACATGTGCCTCAGAGTCCGCGGAACAAGGTGAGGTGGCGGACAAACCCAGTTGTTGTCGAAGTCCCAAGACCTTGTAAGGGTGGCATAGCTTCACAGTAAGGATTCCAAAACCTGGAATCAAATCTAGGTAATGGTTATGCTCGTCAGCAAAACGATCAATAGAGTGAGGCCCCCATTTCAAGTCTAAAAAGCGAAAAATGTGAGGACTAACAGACCAGTCATCAAAATCAACAATACGGCTTAAATAATCCGCTTGCTCATTACTGGATCTGGGTACTCATCAATAAAAATGCCATGATGAACGCAAATCTCAAAAATACGCTTAGCTTCGCTTTGCAAACCAGACTTCCTGCTATCAACATCAATAGTACGCGCAACATTCTGGTTGTCCATGTGCCATTTGACACATAATCCTGCAAGCTTAGGCGCAAAAGATTGCAAAACGTTTCTAACGGCCAAAATCTCACGCATAGTGGAACTTTCCTTTGCTAAATCAGCCGACCAAACACCTTGCGCGGCCACCTGGGGCCCAAGTTCAACAATGCAACCGCCATATCCGGTGTCACTAGCATCCGAATAGGCAACTATGACTGCACTGGATTTAAACCAAATACGACGGCCATTGACATGATCTAAATTGGATTGCCAAGAAACTAATTCCTCCACAACCGAATCTTCCAGATGAACATTAGAAAACCGGGAATTCTGAGCTGAAATCTGGGCGTACATGGCACGAGACATTAAACGCATAATACGCTTCCAATAGCCAAAAACATAGTTCTACTGACCAGCAACGTTAGCTAGATCCTTAGCGTTAACAAAACACAGAGCAAGGATACGCGAAATGCTCTCCTACAACTTCGTAATCTTCGGGAGAGGAACGGTGATGAAATTAAGACTGAAATCTAGATGGAAACCGAACCAGGTACCGACTTGAGACGGTTCCCACACTGATTTTTGAAGGTTCACAAAGAAGACCGCGCCAGTAATTAACGAGCGAACGCACTAATCTACTGAAAATGTACGGCACGGAGGACATTCCAAAAGGCAAAACAGTAAAAACGAAGTGCTTAACAACCGAGCCAAAATTCCATGAAAAACCCAGATACTGGTAATGATCTGAAAAAATTTTCGACGTGATGGTAACCAGATTTGAGATCAAAGGTGAAGGAAAAATAGCCTGACTGAAATCAAACACAGTGCGAATATCTTCGAACCAAACAGACTGCTTCCAAATAAATCTGTTTAAATACGAAGGGTCTAAAATAAGCCTGCATTTCCGACTGGACTGCTGCACAACGTGCAGAGGATTGATAAACTTTGGTGAATTAAGAACTTCCTTAACACAACCACGCTCAATTAACTCTGAAATGGCCTCGTTAACAAAATCTTTAAACTTGAATGCCGAAGATCTATTGGGAATAACAAAATTCTCAGGCAAATTAAAGCAAGGAATTCTGTAGCCTTCAACAATAGTGTTGATAATAAAGTCGGAGGCGCGAATGGAATTGGACCAAAAATCAACGTGTTCCCTGAGGGAGCCAACTTTTAACAAACAAGAATCTGAAGGAACAAAATCAAAATCGAAACAAAATCAAAAACATCACTTGGTTGACTTATCTGATGTTCCTGAAGAAATGAGATTGGGGCAGTTGTTTCTCCAGTGTCCTTCCGATCCACAAGCGAAGCAGGTTCCTCTCCTGAACTGAGATCTGTGCAGAAATGCGGCTTGTCAAAACTGAAAGGGCTGCAGTCGAAAGGACTTGACAGCATCGTCAGCGCCGAGGCGTGAATTAGAAACATGAGGAAAAGAAGCATGATTAGATTTGTAATTAGCAGAACCCGATTTAACCCGCGATTTCTCTCTTTTAGAGTCAAGGGCCTTCTTTGCCGATTTTTCAGCTTTAGAAATATGGCGTTCGTCTTCAGGAGTTTCCGCCAAGTCGTCAGTAACGTAAGCCGAAACCGTGGCCCAACCACACTCGGATCGATAGGCCAGTTTGATTAATTTTCGACGTTCAGAGAAAAGCTTCTTACCCTCTTCTAGCTCTTTTTTCGCCTTATCCAGCTTTTTTTCTCAATGACGGAGATAGCTGAATGAATCTGGCTTCCACTGATTGGTTAAACTTGAACTGTTTCTCGTTTCCCACTTTTTTCCACTTAACGGAATTATCTTCTTTGACTCTTTTAACGACAGAACTTAAGCACTCCTCTTGATCTTCAGAAATAGATCTCTTGAGCTCTTGTAATTTTGAATCAGCACGTTCTAAGATCGCGTCTTGAGGTTTCGCTAAAAGCTCGGCAAGTAAGGCAAGTTCCTCCTTGTTCATAGTGAATGACCCAAACACTGGAACAGCAAGACCGAGATGAAAGACAAAACCATCACGCCCAAATATATACCCCTACTAATTATCCACATACCAGCGCACACGCCTAAACAAATATAAGATACCGATGAGAGCATATTTTCCTGCTAATTAACAAGTCAAACGCAGGAAAATACTATTATTTTTAACCCCAACGATATTTACTTCCAAATTTTCTTCATTTTCAGACTCAGGCGCCAACGGTTCGTCTTTTTAATTTCTTTTATACTGACTTCTCGAGATAAATTTTCAGTTGAAGACTAGTCATAAATGACTTCACTTTTAGGAGAAAATTACATACACTTGGCGAATGAGCATTTTCTTTTTCATTTGGCGACGACCCGGCGATAACACCATCAAATTTTGTTATGACCTGAGAAGGACACTTAATAACTCCAACAAAACATTTTCATTAGGCACGTTGTGAGGTTGGCCTTCTTGAGAACACCCATGTTGACATGTGACAGTAACTTGACGTTCAAACATTTTAGACTCTGACGAGACGAGAGGCTCACAGGGATTAGACACAACATGACTAAACTCTAGACCATTCTTTTTAGTAACATTCTCGGCCAAATTTCTAGAGTTATTGAAAGCACATTTATCAGAACTAGATCCGACGGAAGAATGGTTATTACTTGTAGAATTTTCAAGCTCCCAGATCACGGGTTCACTACCACACACGATAGTGGCGTCAGCCAGTTTAACTGAGCGCCCATTTTTCCCTGGTGAAAAGCAGTCTGCATATTGTTTACTCCGATACAGGCCTCTAAAGTTGGGTTTCAAACTTCCATAACTGCCCAATTTAGGATTTTTACTGAAACCGCTGCCCCCATAACGAAAAAAATTAAGTTTGCCTGATCGAAATTTGCGATTAATACGATTTCCATTATGTTGGAAATCTGTACTCCAAACATTAAATTTGTCCCCGACAGATTGTTTGATTTCCTCTTCTGAGGGGTTAGACTGCAATTCTTCAAAATTCTCGTCTTCTTGACCATTACTCGATTTACGGCTAAGAGTTGCTAGCTCTTTTAGTTTTGCAATGTTCAGTGGAGAGTCGAAATCAGGCGGTTGTTGTAAAATAACATGTTCACGTATTTCAGGCCTTAAACCACATACAAAACAATAAAGCCATTCACTTTTAGGTACAATTACACGAGAGCAGAATGAAAGAATATCGTAATAGTAATCGGCAACAGTCTCCCCTGACAACTGATGACGTGCTTCTAATTTTTGCCTCAGCTGCCATAGAGTTACTTTTGATTCAAAATGAGAAATTAATTTTTGTGACAAAACTTGAAACGACTCATTTTTATCGGCCTCTGTTAAAGTTTTAAACCACACGCTGGCTTGTTGTTTTAGGAACAGAGAAAAACTAAGCGCTAATTTTTCTTCGTCCCAACCATTTAACAAACTGGCGCGTCTATAATTGCCCAGAAACTCACGAAGATCTTCTCTCTCGTCATCATAAAATATTGGAAACTCAACAACAGGCCTATTCATTACTTAAAAACGAGGCTCTGTCATTATCATTATGTTTTAAATATGACTCTTATTCTACCTATGAGTAAACTTATAAAAGAGTTCTCAGTTGCTTGTAATGGCAAAGTTCTTAGCACTTACAGACTTCCCGGGGCTGATCTTGTACTCCTGGCTTCTTTCAAACCACCATGAATCTGATTTACATCTTGCTTTTGTTCTTCTTAATCTTCTAACTCTTCCACTTTCACTAACTTACTTCTACCAACTTCTACTTTCTCCTCTTCTTTTCTTCTACTTTTCTCTACTTCTGTTACTTACTAGTTCAAGTATAGTAGCGGTTTTAATAGCTAAAGCTGGACATGTTTGGGTCAGCTGACCGGAAGAGTTTCTATTGTATATCTTATCGCTAACATTGCAACAGGTTTGCTATTCTTAGGGAATAGATTAGCCTACGCACAGCCGCAACTGATAAGTACCAAAGAACGAAGGTCAGCTCTAACACCGCAAACACGACCACCTGTTCAAAACTAACATCTGAAAATGCCAAGCGAATAACATTGTTAATATGGCAATAAGTAATTTCGCGAGCTAAGCATAAATTCAAGTACAAGTAAAAACAAAAGATCAAAACAGGATAACAGTACGTGGACAAAAACAAGACTTAATGAAACAAAAACTAAATTTAAAAGATAAGATAGATCCGTCTTAAAAATAACTTTCAAAATACTCCACAACAACTTGTACATACGTGCTGTGAATGCGTAATAGCAATCTGGAGACTAGGATTGCGGGCGATAAGAGGAGCCCGCAATGACAGAAGGGGAATATTTATTTATTTTTTATTTTGTTTTATTAGATTCGCCAATTATTGGAAGGGTCACCACAACAGCATGACGCCAATTACTGCGGGCCCATAACAGTCCCTCCCCTTATGAGAGATAGACGACCACACCGGGGACTACGCCCCCTACTCTTTACGAACAGTGTGTGGGTTCTTTAACGTCCCACAGAATTTATATATGCAAGGGTTGTGAGACGGGGCCTACGGTTTATCGTCCTTATCCGAGAAGACTAGAAAGTCTAACCGTTTGCAGATGTCTTTACAAAGGCAGCACTTTCTCCTGAGTTATTTAAAGACCCTGAGTGTTGGTCCGGCCGGGACTTGAACCAGCGGCCTCCCGCTCGGCAGACCGGGCGGCGGTGAAATATTGAGCGATGGTGAAAAAACGTAATCGTTGCAAATCATTCACTTTTTATTGGTCTTTTTTTTTTCAAATATTTAATTTTCCAAGACATTTCAGACACCGGTTTTCGCCGGTTTTTGAAGATAATACTCTGAGAATAGGAGGTTTCATTTTGGTGTAACACGGTTACAAGTTACTCAACAGCAAAACTGTAAACGAATGATAGCAAGTCGTAGAAGGAAAAATGAATTGTGGTCTTGTATTAACTCCTGAGATTTCGATGTTACACCTAAAGGTTAATTTCATGCATTATCTGTGTGCTGTTGAAAGTAATTGACTGGACAATAAAGCAATTACTTATTCGCAAATATAACGAGCATGAGGAAAGACAACAAAGACCTGTTTGAGTTCAAAGTGTAGGAAAGGAATGCATTTTAACTAGAAAATGTATTTTTGTAGAATAGGTGATTGAGTATCAAACCTAAGAGTCCGACAATATTCTGCGTTGAATATTACTAATTTTTTGTTCATTTTTCTACCTTTCATGATATCGACAATATACGTGACTGTACCCACTAAATTACAGATTGTCAGGGTTTTTTGATATGTGATTACGTCTTATTTTGAAATATCAAAGAAAATCACCACCCGCTCGCTATTTGATTTAGTTAGTATTTGTGACCTTAATTTGACGCTTAGCTTGGTCAGAAAATATTCTAATAAGCAGCAAAGTTAAATGTGACAAATAACTATTTTGCTATTGTAGGTTCTACCTTGCTACTACTTACAAAGGACATAACCATACACAAAGCTAAAAAGTATTTGGTCTATGATTTCACTGAATGTAAAAATTAAAAAATAACTTACGAAAATAAGGATATAGATATGTGGGTAGAGGAGATAACAAAATTATTAGCACAAACACAATAAAATTAGAATAATACTGAAATAAAAATAGACGTGATATTGGTTTATGTTGCTGTGAGTTTCTAAAAGTAATTTTTCAAGAAAGTGATGGTTACAGCCTGCAGTGACACTGTTTACCTTTTTCTTCCGGATTAAACGTCTTTCAACTTGGGAACGTGTGTCATTTGTTTTCAAGATAAATTTACCGTTTTCGAATAAACCTTTGTGACAGAAACCAGAGGTTTTTCTTCCCGGAGGATGAGTGTTCAAGCTAAGAAGAGAAACTTCTTAGTAACCGCACGGCACAAACCGCCGGAGAGACACAATATAAATGTGACCACTTTCACCTTTTTTTGCCAAATTATCAGGGTTTGTATGAAAAACACATGCGGTCCAGCGATTATTCGCTTGATGCATGCGGTATTTTTTCATTATTCAAACCACCATGAAATCACACTGTTAAGAGTTCGAAACCAAAAATTGGCAAGCCCGCTGTCTCTTAAATGGTCTTTCAATAGTTGGCATAATTTTGGCATGAGAGTGGTCACGTGACTCTGAGCTGTCCAGGGCCTATTGCACCAATGTCAAGTGACCAGAAAAGTACCACTGATAGTCGTCAACTATATTTATGAAGAGGAGCTTATAGGTTTACTTATTTTTAGACTTCTAACACGGTTTATATAAGGCTTACATGACAGATAAGGAAGAAAATTCACCGACTGTTGTGAAGTTTAACCAATCCAACCAAATGTTGATCACGATGGCCATGATTTAGCTGTTTACCAACGGATGGTTCCACTACATAGCTGGTGAAAAACCAGGTTTCAAAACGAACTCCTCATTATGGTCTTTCGTATCATCTGTGCTGCTTTGCTAACACTTTTTAAACAGTAATTTATTTTTATTTTACTAGGTAAAGACAGAGAGTAGACATACCTTTTCTTGTCTTTTGGGGCGAAAGCGCGATGAACGAGAGGCGGGGAACTGGCAGCTGGTGATAATAGGGTTGCACATGATATTCAAAGAATGCGCGAACCATTTTTGATTACACACCACCCTTCCGGGTAATTCCTACAAAATAAGAACATTTTGCTCAGAGATGAACAAAAACAATCAAGAACCAAACGAAAACTTAGAGTAAAATAGAAAGTAACATGAATCCAGCACTAAATCAAGTACTGGTTTCTTTTCTTATCTCCAAACTGCAATTGCAGTCAAGTACCGTACTTTCTCTCAATATCATTAGAAGTGCACATGTCATTTAATCATTACTATGTTGAGCGAGCTATGCGTATCCATTGTGTTTAAAAATAATGAAATTAAAGGTTCGTAGGTTTTATCCTCCAAGAAAATGCCATGTGGCAAAAAAAAAATCAAATAAGTTCCTTCAGGTTTACTGGTTTGAACACATTGTTCACCCTTAAATGATGCTCATGATTCGTGATAAGTACACTCAGCTATTATTAATTTTTAACTACAATCTCAACCAGGTTTCCTGAAGTATAGCCTCTTTGAAAAGTGTACGCCAGGAATCAGGGAGATCAAGGGCTGCATTCACAATTGAAGTTGAGACGTATCTAAAGTAATGTCTCAAACCAAAAGCAGATCATTAAAAGCAATACAAATACCTCAAACTAGAGGTGTTAAATGATTGGATCATAGGATGTTCCTCAATCAATTACACTGCTGGAGTTTGCACATTGGCTGAACCTGAACTGGTAAATTCCGTTCGAGAGAAATGGTTGTGACTGGAAAGACCCGACATGGAGCCCTTGATACACTACCAATTCAAACATCAGGGCCCAGTTGTTCGAAGGCCGATTAAGGCTTAACCCAGGGTTAAATTTAACTCTGGTTTCTTTTTCTTGTGTTCAAAAGCATTTTCTCGGATAATTTTCTCTGTTATTTTTAGAGCTTCCAGTCATCAACTTGTAGACAAAAGGAATTAAAACTGAAATGCTTTTTAAGCTTTCAAATGTGAATTAAAATCTCGCACTAACCCTGGGTTATCTTAACCCAGCTTTGAACAACTCGACCCATTTGGTTAAAGTGAACCAATGGTTTAGGTGGGACAAAGCCCCATACTCATGGAATACGGTCAACCTCTTTTCGTTTGGTTGTCACGTGGTTGACCTAGCGTACGTACGTACGTACGTACGTACGCGTCTACAGTTTGTACGGGTGGGGTAGGGGAGACTATCAAAAGGAAGGGAGGGGTGTCTCAGGCGTGTTTTGGCAAGTCCACATCTTTCATGTAGGATTTTAATATAGGACATTCACAATATGGTCAACTGACAGCTGTCAAAACAGGATAGCCACTGACCAGTATCCCATGACCACATCGCGGGCTCATGTGTCAACTCATCGAGGTGACGTGATTTATTTGGAAGCTGTCCGCTGACCAGTTAATTGTTTTACTAGATCACGAACAATGTTTAATCTCATACTTTTACTAGTTTTGGAGCACAGGAAAACTGATAATGCATACTTATTGGACGTCAATGTTTTGATCAATTGATAGCTGTCAAAACAGGGTACCCGCTGACCAGTATCACTTGACCGTATCGTGGGCTCAGGTGTTGACCCATCGAGGTGAAGTATTTTTGAAGTTATCCGCTGACAAGTTACTAGTTTTCAAGTGATCGCAGGCTCAAGTTCAATTTTTTTCTAAATGCATATGAAATATGCTGTGTTTATGTGCTGCACAATTAAAATTTTGATTGCAAACTGACCTCGGACGTATCCTGAGATCAGACCCAGTTTGAGCGGTTCTCATACATTCTCTCTAACGGCTACCGCTGAAATTGGGCCTGATACAAACTATTACAAGTTTGTGCTGGTTACGGCCAGATTTTGGCCGTAAAGCTGATTGGCTGTTAGAACAATGCACAAGATCTGATTGGCTGTCAGAAACGCCGAAAGCTGAAAGCGCTTATTCCTCGCGTGGTTGTTTTCGCGAATGATCCGTCGTCGGCGGAGAGAAGGATTGATTTTGCTGTCTTTTTCATTGTTTTATGGTCTTATTGTAGGAAAATATGCCTTAATATGTGCCATGGAAATTCAGAAAATTCATATGGTTGTTCATATCTTCTCAGGATTTGCTTTATTTACGGAAAGTGAGTGTATCGCGGAGAATCGCGGAGTTGAATCCCTCTGCAAGTTGTTGACCGCTAACAAGGTGCATTTTGATTTACCAACAAACGGGTGCAAATCAAAATACTGTCCATCTTAAAACTGGTTTCATTTGAAAGTTTAGCCGGGAATGGCTTCTCTGAACGGGGTACGTAAGCGGAGGCTCACTGCGAAAGAAACCTCAATCGCCAACTGTGAAGTATTAGACGAAAAATTATCGCATCGCTGTTCAAGGAATTTTCAGTGATCACAGACTGGTTGTTTGCCTACGCTTTTTGTAAAAAACAAACCAAGAAAACTGGTGTCCTCGCTCGTTGGCTGTTTGCTTTTGTTTTTAAAGATTTATGTACTGAAAATCGGGGGAAATTGCCAAGGAAAATATTAAGGCAACGGAAAAATAGAGATTTCAGTATTTTATTTTCAGTATCTAATTTAATGTAGTCGAGCGTAGTTTATGCGGGTATTTAGTTTATGCACGCTTGTAAGATTTGCAACAATGATCTGACCGAGTATCAGGTTTGATATAAGCTTACAGAACTTTAAAAAGCCTTTAGACAGTTTCTCACCGCAAATAGAAAGAAAACGTTCCAAAGAATATTTAGTTATAATTCTAGCCGGAAAGAAAGCTTTGAGCGATTTTCTTGCCTCGAGTTCGTCTTTGAAAAAGGCAAACACCGGGAAGCCGGCTTAACACATAAACTCAAGCTTGAAGCTTGAAGACTCAGGATTTTTAGGGATACTTTAATACTTGTCTTCCTGAATGAAAATTGTTGTTTCTGTATATGTTTCACCGAATTATATTTCTTTTATGGATTGTTAGTAGTCTCTCTTGTAATTTTAATCGCTGTGCCGATTGTTTTCAGTCGTTCAGTGAACATCGCTTGCAGGAGTACTCAAAATGCCGCGCGTTAAACCATTAATAAAAAATAAACATAATAAATCCTTTATTATGTTGGAGCGTAACTCCGTTAATGTTCATTTACACACTCACCGCAGCTCGCACTACAAAAGTGAGAACCGGATGGCCTTTCCCTCAAAAGTCACATAAATGTGCTCTAAAGTTAACTGAATTGTGGAATTCGAATACAAGTTTATTGTTTAGTTTAAATTATAAATTTATTAACGGGAGCCTCGCTTTTAGCCCTGGCTAAATCTATATATTAGCTTTTCTTGACCTCACTTTGCCTTCGGTATGTTTCAGTAACCAAATATCATCTATAAATAGAAAGTATAGAATTAGAACTTGGTTGAGAAATATTCACCTTCTTTGCTTTTCTATGTGCCATGTTCTTCTTTGATATCGGCAGTTGTGCTTCATTCTCTAAAGAAACAGAACTAAAGCTGAAAGATTTTTACGTTACAGAAACCGAGGGGTTTGGAAATGGTGCTTTAGCTGGAGAAAAGGACAACTGGGTGAAAGGCGACATTAATGACGATGATGAAGACGAAGGTGAATGGGCTGAGGAAGAAGAAAACAAAGGCGAAGAAGATGATAAAGACTTTGCTGAAGAAAATGAAGTTGCGGATGATGGCGACGACGAAAACTAGATGAAGAAGAAGATGCTGATGATGAGGAAGACGACAAATGGACTGAGAATGAAGGTGAAGATTATGATGATGAAAACAAAGACGAAGGTGATAATGGTGTTGACGATAAATAGGACGATTATGAAGACGGCTTCGTGGATGAAGAATATGCCATTGAAGAATAAGAGGACGGTGACGTTCCCAAAGAACTGAGCGATGTTAGCGAAGACGATGATGATTCTCCTGAGGAACCAGCAATAACCGGACCAGCATTGCAGTTGGCAAATGCTAAACTAAAAGGTAGGTAACGTGATTATAGTTTGGGACAACTGAGTAATTTTAGTCAATAAATAACCTAGCAGAACAAAAATTTGGATCAATTCGGAGCTGCTAATAATCCCTCAGATATCAAAATAACAGGTTCTCACTCATCATTATCTATTCTGGATAGTTTTCCATTTCTGAAATGATGCAAGGTGGTAGGATCGTTTTCTGTCTTATAGCACAGTTCAGCATCTATATATATATGTATATTCCTTTCGTAGTCCACTAGAAACCGAAGTGACTTGTGAAATTTGACCAATAACTCCTACTTTGCTACTCGCCGAAAGCCGTTTTTGGAGTTCAAAGAGAATTAACCAATCCAATGAAATTGTGTTATGATGTTCAAGTCATGCCATGTGTCAACAGAAGGTGGACCATGCATAAATGAGTTCAATTTTTTTACCATGTACCTAATGTGAAACTCGAACACCAGGAATAATTCTTGAATGATACTGGGCTGCAATCTTGAGTGGGAAACGATACCTCAAGCAACAACTGTAATGAGTTTGTGGTTTGCAGGCTTGCTCGCACTTTTCCTAATCTTTGCTTTAAACATTCTCGAAATTTTTAGGTGTTTACCTTTTTCTGAGTTTGACAGTAATGCGCTCATCTCTTTGCAGCGATACGACTGAATACAAATGAAGGCGAAGACCTCCGGCGACGTGGTAGAAGAGGACAAAAGTGTCAGACGTGGCAGAAGAGGGAGATGAAGCAGACGGCGAAGACGAGGCAGACGATGAAGACGTGGCAGGAAAGGTAGACGAGGCAGGCGTGGTAGGAGTGGCAGACATCGCAGAAAAGGTAGACGTGGCAGACGTGGAAGACGAGGCGGAAGAGGCAGAGGAAAGGGACGAGGGGGCCGAGGTGGAAAAGGACGACCTCCACCTCCACCTCCTCCCCAACCTACCGCCGTTGGAACTCCAAACACTCCAAGTCGAACTGGATCACCCATCCCAGGAGGAATAGAACCAACTCCAGGAGGGCGATAAATGCCGATTGTTATATTCTAATTAGTGGCGCGACTTTTGCTATCAACAGACAGCATAAATTGCATATTTTATAGTTATTCTGTTTTTGACATGGATGATTTTAGTAAGAGTTAAATGCTTGTAATATTAAGTTTCAATTGTCACAGCCGATATTTCAATGTTACCTTTAGAACGGAACTCAGTTTTATCAGGGTTAACATTTCAGCATTTCGAATATGATGTTAAAACAATGTTTTTAAGGTCGCAGAAAACCCCGCTAAGATGAGTGTTAATTAAGCCGTGTTACAATTTGTTTTACCAAGATTCATAAGCAGTAAGAAGTTCCGATCGTAATTAACCTTAGTTGGGAAAACGAAAGCTGCTTAAACATTACTTTCTTGAAGTTTCCGTCCTTACGAACTTAGTGTAAACACAATCTAGAATCAGGATATTAGTCATATTCCGAGCACAATAATCTAGAGCAACTGAAGTGTTCTCAGCTGCTTTAGCATCCTTTTTACCAGCTTGTTTTTAACTAGGACGATGTTTGTTGTTTAGTCTGCTGTGAATGTAATTTTACATGAAAGACTTGGAACATAATATTTGAACAGTATTAGCATATCCAGACCACATATAAGCAAGCTTGCACACTGGACAATTTGAAATTTGAATTACCTCCAATCAACAGAAGTGAATTACCTCTCGTTAAGACACAGAGCCATGCTGAAGTACTTGAGTAGTCTACGAGTTAACTACTTGAGAGGATTAAACATACTTGAAGTGTTCCAAACCTGTTGAAGTCATTTCTGGTTTGCTCTACGGACGAGTTACTAACGACCCTGTATCTCAAGCATTTTTTGTGACGTTGGCCACGCAGCTCAGCGAAGTGTTCTACCGAGCTTTAGTCCCATTCCGTCCTTCAGTTATTCGAATCGTCCTGTCGATTATCCTTCTATTTACCTAGCGCAACGTCGGGCATTTTGTGAGAGTTAAAGACGAAGAACACCCTAACAATCTACCGTCACACAATAATAATGACTACCGTTTTTGGTTCAGTCTAAAGATTTGTGGTCTTCATTAACCTTAGTTGAGACGATCCATTAATTATTGAATTACGGGACAAAAGCGATTATAAGCCGTCCACAAATTTCGTAACATGAAAAGAAAATCGTTACAGGCAATTATAATCAGCGCCTGCAACAACTGAAAATGTTTAGAACAATTGCGGGGGACCGTGGTCCCAAGTCACTTAGTCTTACAGAACAGTTTCAGAAGCAACGGAATTCTCTGATTCAGCATTACCTGACTGCATACAAACGTTTCACGAACTGCATCTGTTAGATTAAGAGCCCTTCAGCTCTCATGAAATGAAACAAAAGTATATCTACCTAGAGTTTTAAAAACGGGTTTGCTTAAAATCTAAAGTCAAGGTCCCGACATTACAGACAATCTTTCAAAGCATAATTTGCTAAAAGCCGGGATGCCTTTAAAGCCAAAATGAAATTGCCCTCTCCTGGACCAATTAACCTCAGTCTTTGACCATGGGCTTAAAATAACTTCCTGAAATGGACAGAAATCAGTGGAAGTTATTGAAATATACTGGAGTGGGTCAACGAACCAGCTATTGGTTGTTTCCCCCTTTAAGCCAACAATTTTTTAGGGGGGTTTCCGTCTAGGTATTATGAGTTTTAGTTTGTTGAACAGACAAAGGGCTATCAGCTGGTATGTATTTGGGGTAGCCTGGTAAAATTTCAGTGGCTGGGGATAATGTGAAGAGCCTGGTTTGTGATTGACTGTGGCTGTTATGGAATTTTCATTTACCGGGGCTTATCCCTGTTTCCCAGGGCTCAGTGTCTCCCTCAAATTGAGCAGGGTCAGGGCTTTCCACAAGTTTCTCGTCAACTTTTTGGCAACTTCTTGTATTTCGAGCGACTTTTTTCGTTTCGAGCAACTTATTGCATTCTGAGCAATATTGATTCTCCAGTTATCTTCTAATTCTGAGATACTGCAGCAGTTTTAGCGCTTAAATTGGCCTTTCTTTTATATTTCACAATGTTTTAGTAGACAATTTACGAATTTCCTGTAAAAAAGGAGCCAAATCCTCCTTCCCCCGGGGCAGATCATGGGCGCAAGATAAAAGTAGCCGGGCTGCTAGGTCATCGGTTTTTAGAGAAAATTCCCTGGTAAAGTGGTGGACAAAGATTCACACACGCCGCCATATTGGGAAGCGAGAAGACCCTGGGGACGAGGTTGCACACACGACTGACTTTAGTGTCTCGGGGGAAGAAGGTCATTCAACAATTTTATTGACTCATTACAGTTTTTGGTTATAATTGAGGATAAAGTTATTTAGTAACGCTGGTTACGCCGCAAAATTGCACATACGTGCTTAGAAATCTTACTTTTGTTGTACAATTTTATGTTTCGAGCAACTTTTGCGCAACTTTCGTTACAAAAAGCAACTTTTGATTGTTTTTTGAGCAACTTTTGAGCACATTTTTGAGTAATTACGGGAAACTTTTTGGAAAATCTCGAGCAACTTGTGCAGTCCTAAGTAGGGCTTCTGTCTAAGTTGGTGTCATCTCGTTTCACAGATACAGAACTATCACCTGGTATACATTTGAGGTAGCCTAGTTGAATTCCAGGGGGTGGGGTTGGTCTGGAGAGTAAGGTTTTACTGTTTTTTTTCTTTATGCAATTAAACAATGGCATTGCAAAATGGGGTAAGTTGAGTTGGAACTGCTTTGCAATCTGTGACGTTAACAATACAACTGACCCTGAAAATGTCTTTTTTTTCCAGCCTAATAAAGAAACTTTCACTTTTGACAAGTGTAAGATAGCTGTTTATGTCAACTGGAGACTACTTCACGTAAGAATTTTTTTCCCTGGTGAGGTTTTGCTGTTCCAGTAAAGAAGGCCATTAATAACAATTCTTTATTGAAACAAACTCAATATATTAATCATGTCTACAATAAACACAGCGTAACAGTCCCATTTTGGAAATGAATTCTGAGCATAAAAGCAATTTAAAGTGATACACTGTGACAAAAAATTAAAATGACCTCAAGCTTGTATAGCTGAAAACAAAATCGTATGTTGTAAATTAAACGAAAATGCAAGCATGCATTTATGCAAAAAATGTAGAGAAAAATGAATAGTTCGAGCGGATGGCTCCTTCTACATTTTCAATGTCAATGTCAGGGTTCTTAACTTCATGTAATCTTTTTGTTGCCCAGGAGCATCTAAGACAAATGATAGCAGATTTTAATAACGTGAATGAAATTCTGATCCATGACATGATTTCGGCATATTGTTCCCCTTTCTTGATGGCAATTAGCTGTGATAATCGACTACGGTACCTCTTGTTTCCCATTCCGCCAGTTGTGGTGAATTGAAGAAAAGGGTGAAAATGTTCCATTTTCAATGTCAAGAACGTTCCTTAAGTAGAGACGCTTTTCCTCGTTCTTATGCATACGATTGATCGCTTGTAGCTCTCGGTCCTTACACTAGTGAGCAACTGGGTGGCAGACCTTGACGTACCCACGTACATGGATAGCCGACCTTGCTACTTAAATGTCGTACAGAGATGTCATGGAGGACTGGCTCAGTCCCAATTTTTGTTTCGATTTTAAGCCCAAATCTTGGAGAGGAGGCACTGTAAGCCACGCCGATGATTCTTTTTTTTGCCGCCAGATCTAATGCTCGCTGAGTCTTTTGGGGTTCCATCTATACGCTCTGCCCTGTCTTTAACTTCCTTTAACTTTTCACTTCTTTCTGTTGTGATGATTTGACGAGGGAATATTCGGATGCCTGATGTCACTGAGATACGATTTGTTCAACGAGGGGCGTTGTTACTTTGATTGACAAAGCGTACTCGCGGCTTGCTTCAAGGCATCGGTTTTAAAGACCCAGACCACTCAGGCAGCGCTAGAATGTTCCTATTTAGCTGATCACCCTTGCGCCTAGCAATCACAGGAATGAGCATTCTCTGGTGGCTCTAATAGATCCTGGATATCCGACAGAGTTCTTAAGAAGTACGTCCGACCGATGTTTCAAGCCAAAGGTATAAGCTGCATATCTCGCTTTTGGTTAAGACAGAGCAAATTCCACTGACTAGTCAACCTGATTGACCCAATTGGTCGCCTTTCCGCCGGCTGACATATTCCTTTAAGTACTCTCGGGAGAAATATCTTTCCGTAGTTAATAAATGTCGAAAGTTGAACCTTGTGTGAAATGGTGTTCAGCCAGCAACTTGTTTCGTTCTTGCATTTCGGTGAAACCTTAATATCTAAACAGCCATTACCAACTATTCTGCCAGGCAAGCAACAGAATACTGCCACATGTATTTAGCTGAGTATCAAAAATCAAATTGTCGTGTATGATCATAGTTAGTAAACTAACTATGGCATGCAACTTATGATCTAAACAGCCATTACTAACTATTCTGCTAGGCAAGCAACAAAAACTGCCACATGTATTTAGCTGAGTATCAAAAATGAAATATGTCGTGTATGATCATAGTTAGGAGACTAACTGTGGTATGATCGACTGTGCAATACCTCGTCTTTGATTTTTAGTTCCTTCTTTTTGCAGTTGATTGTTTGCAAAATTTTACAAAATGTTTTGATGTCTTCTATCTTAATTTTTATTAAAATTTTATTCGGCTATTTAAAAAACAACATGACGAAGTTCTTTATTCATCCGTTTTATTATAAATACTGCTTTCTACAGGAGGTGATATGAAAGCATAAAAGCGACAATGCCGAAACGATGTCTGGGATATAACATCGACAAATCATTTTAAAAATCCGTAAAGGCCTAGCGCAATGGAATTCGGAGTAGGTTAAGGCAGCTTGCGTTAACGTAGCTTTTTCTGTGCTTAAAAAAACCTGTAAATGTTAATTCTTAAACAACAAGAGAAATAAGCTTTTCCGTTCAGCTAAAGCAGTGGGCTGGACAATAACATTGCGCTGTTGCTTGCGTTGTTTGTAAATGTTGTGGTTATGCAAATAAGTAAGTGAGCTGCTGATGTGGAGCTCAAATAAAAGACACTGGAGCAGTTGGATTTATACCTGGTTTCCTCATCAGTTGGATTTTTTTCATTGCGCTAAAGGGCTGTTCAGTCAAATAGAGACAAAGTGACCACCACCCAGTAATAGACCTCTTTAGCTCGTATGTTTTTATTGTCATGTTACGGAGCAGCCTCGTTCCCAGGGTTGTGTCTATATAGCACGATGCTCAATTTTGCCAGGGCTAGGATCCATTGTTTGATTTGTTTATTTATTGTGGTTGCAGCATGGTTTCAGCCCATCTTGTAAGGTGCTGAGTCCTAAGAGCTTCGTGGGGTCTCTTTTTGTTTTCCCGTAGCAAGTTTTGTAATTAATGTTCTGAAGCATTTGATCTTTGTCTTGTCATAAATTATGTGTTCATATGCACATGGCAAGAAACTTTGCTTAAGAGTAATTTCGCATGGTCTGGACGGGGGAAACAAATCATACGAACTAAAAAAGTCTGTAATTAGTCCAATTGTTTTAAGAAAATGCCCAGTTGTAAAGTCATACGTAGCAAAAGAGTCGGCAGTGAAAATTGTGGAATGCAACAATGTGCGTATTTCGGTAAATTTTATCTTTTTAATTATTAAAGTGCTGAAATGAAAAAACTCTGGCCATTCTCCAATAAGTAGGATGCACGGAACAACAGCTTCGCTTCAGTTAAATACTTGAAACCAGAATACTACTGAAGTATAAAGAAGAAACAATGATTACTGAATTATAATAAAATCATCCTCTTCTCTTCTCAGAGGCCGGGTAAAACAATTTCCTCAAATTAAAACAATTTTCTTTGTTTGCAACATGAATATATACACATATTTGGTGTTACTGGTAAATAAAAAAGGAAAGAAAACAGATAGTCATCAGTAATCCAATAAGCGGCGAGCAAAAATTATAAATTAGGCAATTTAATATTCATTTCATTTTACGCAGAATCCGGAACATCTAAAACTTTAAAATAACAAACAGAAGAAGAAGAAGAAGAAGAAGAAACGAGGAAGACGACGAAAACAATGGCCATCCTCCAATAGGCGGGGTGCGCACTGCTAAGGCTACTGAATATCTGCTGCCAAAATTATATTTATATGGCAATTTAAGTTTTCACTTTCTTTAATCAGACGCAGTGACCTCTATAAATACTTGCCACACATTGTACCTCAGTCATCATGCAATCAGTCCCATAGTCCCGAACCTCTGATCTACGCAGTTGTAAACGGCTTTCATTCTACTTGAGCTTTACGGGCGCTGTTTACACCTTTAACCTTAAGATGTCCACGAAACTTGTCCTCGTTTTTGTAGCCTTGTTTGCCATTCAAAGTACTTATTCAGGTAAGAATAAAAAATCCGCTTTTGCAGCTCTGCTTTTGGGTCAGTCGGCTGTGTACAAGCCCAGTCAATTTTTGGCTTACAGTTAAGAGGTTTGTTATTTACCCATGCCGACCAAGCGCCTCGCTTGCTTAGTTCCTCGTTGTGCTAATTTTAGGCAATATTTTACGGCATTCGAAGGCGAATTTGTTCAGTTCACGTAAGGATAAGCCATTTAACCCTTTTTTGCACGGATGTCAGTAATTCTGTGCGGTTAAGTAAACTCTTATCGGACACTGATTATGGAAGTGACACACGAATGTCATGGTAAGAACCCTGCCTTTTTTTTCTTTGCTCAGAGAGATTTGTTAGATTCAGCAGTTTCATCTTTTCGATCAGCGGTTCATTAGTTAATTGATGTGGATGGCTTGCTGTATGATCGTTATTTCATGCGGATATATAATTATAACTTTTCGAATCTTTATGACACCAAAAAATTCCGCGAAGGCAAGTATTTTCACTTATTTTAACCTTATAAACACTTTTTGCAAATAGTACTACGAAATCCTCAATTGCCATAAATCAAACCTGCTTGAACTGGTGTTCAGCCAGCAAATCGTTTCGGTCTTGCACTTCGGTACTGAAGCTTAAGAAATGCAAAGCTTTTTGCGGAACAAGCAAAGAACAGGCAAGCATGTGTTTCAGTGTATTTGGCCGGATATAAAAAATGAAATCTTTCTTGCATGACTAACCTGAGACCAGGCCCAATTTTAGCACTTCTCATACATTTTCTCTCTAAAATTGGGCCTGATCCAAAGTCTCACAGGCTTGTGCGCACTGCGGCCAGATTTTGGCCGCAACGCTGATTGGCTGTTAGAATCGACGAAGTTGAAAGCGCTTATTCCTCCCGTGGCTGATAGCACTAAACATCTTCGTGAATGATCCGCCGTCAGCGGGGAGAAGGTTTTGCTGTATTTTTTCTTTACTGTTTTACGGTCTTGTGGCAGGAAAATATGCTCTAATATGTGTCATGGAAATTCAGAAAATTCAAATGGTTGTCCATATCTTCTCAGGATTTGCTTCATTTACG
>OZ037776.1:19392003-19442003 GCA_964035525.1 Porites cylindrica | reverse complement strand
CACACTATGTAAATTTGTAGTTATTTCGATTAGCTGTACGGTATTGCTTCTAATAGTATCCTAATGAGAACAAATGAAAAAAAATTCACGATTCAGCTAATTCTAACATTAACTGATGGCAACCCTTGATATACTGGAACAGGGACGGTTTTTCATTTTTTCTTATCCCATTCCTCATTCACTCTATTTATTATTTTTATTGTGATTTCTTTGTCCGTAGACCGGTTCATTTTCTAATATATACTAGGTGACCTCCCGTTGCCTTAGGTATCCATCACCTTTCTTATAATTCTTGTTGTTCCCATTAAACAATTGCAAGCTTTCGCTCTACTGCAAACTCCCGTCAAGTCCTACTTTCTTTAGATACAGAAAAACCTTTTGTTGGCATTCAGAGGGCGCTAGTGACGATGGGTACCAGCTCGACTTTTTTTTAAAGTTCCACAGACCGGCTTGTCTCCTTTTTCTATTTGTTAGTACTTTGTCCGTTTCTTCTTGTTCTTCGATCTTCTATCTTCCATGGTCAAATGAGCATGCTATAATTCTATTAATGTACATCTCTTTTCCTTCTTGTTTTCATCTACGGTTTCTGGTCTGCTGTATTCTATTTTAATTTTATGGTCAGTTTGATTAGGAAAACCCCATAGCAACTAGATTTAGTCCACAAATAGAAAGAAGAAGCGTATTCACTTGAGTGGAAATTGTCATCGTTTGTTTCCTTCGCCCACAATAGGTAAAGACCACAAACTCGTCCCCATTGTTTCTGAGCAACATGAAGAAAAGAACTACTTAGTTGCTATCGTGAAAAGGAACAATAAAGGATTCAACCTAAACAGTCTCCGTGGGAAAAAGTCCTGTCATGCCACAGCTCGGGAAATATTAGGATGGAACATTCCCATAGGGTATCTGAAGCGCCGAGACATACCTGCTCTGAGGTGTAAGACAGGTTTCCAAGACTTCGATTATGCAGCTTCTTTTTACAGTCAGAGCTGTGTCCCAGGTGAGATCCTCTTTAATATGGACTACTAATCGTAAACTAGACGAACCTTTGCCAGTGGATCCCGGGTTGACTACCATACAAACGAGAAGGGGATGACAGGCGTCTCGCTTGGGGGGAGAGTAAATAACAGATTTTGGTCTCACTTAGTGTTGTCAGGGGGTTAAATGCGAATATCGCGTACAAAATGTACACTTATAACTGTGTGTAATGGGTATGAGAGACTCAGAGTTTTGAAAATGTTTTCGCGATTATTCTGCTTTGAGCAAGTGAAGGCTTTGAAAAAATTCTCGGAGAAACCGTATGCAAGTAGGGTAAAGAAGAAATTAAAGAAGCCGCCGGAGACGGACGAAAAGTAGCATTTGGAACTTAAAAAATAACTAATAACCTGGCACAAATCCTCGAACAGTCAAGCGGTTCGAAGGCAAGTATGTCATCTTTTCTTCTCTCTTCTGCTATTCATCGTAGAAAACGAATAGATTCCATATTTTCGCGGGTCCTTTCAGTAATAGGTCAACGAAGACGTCAAAATGTGATAAATGTGGTAAAAACATCAGTGACACACTAGCCTGTGGCTCAGCTCGTTGACGTCATCTGTCATGATCATTAGAGAGATTAGTTAAGCATCGCGTTTACAGCAAACGGCAATCTACATTGGTCACGTGGTACAAATTCACGTTTGCCGTTTGCCTTAAACGCGATGCTTAATCTATCTATTAACTAAATAGATGAACGGCAACATGCAAGATATTTTTATTAAATGGAGTTTTCATACGTTGAATGAATGAATGAATGAATGAAACACTTCTATTTCAAAATGGTATTTTCGATCAGTTAAAAACTCAGTTCTTTACATTTACGTATTCAAATACTCTATATGCAAAGGTCTATAAGAGAGAAAAATAAACGAAATGTGTTTGTAATTACCAATTATTTTTGTCCACTTTAATTTTGAATTCTTGCATTGAAACGATCCTAAAATATACACTCGATTTACTTTGAGCCCCCAACGAAGGTTTTTTAAAATTTTAATTTTTAAATCTCGGTTGGCTATTGTTTTGTAAAGGAATACCTTTTTGTTCTTTTAGGGGTGAAATCATACATCCCATCGGGCAAAGTTTCCGACAAGCTTTGCGCACTCTGCAATGGCACAGGAGCTGACAAGTGCTCAGAAGACGCCAATAAAAACAGGTACGCTGGCTACCGTGGGGCATTTATGTGCATGGCAGAAGGCAAGGGCGACGTAGCGTTTGCTGTACACACAACTGTCTTTGACGTGGTCGCTAATGGACAACATGGTAGGGTGACGGACTATCAATACCTATGCAAAGACGGAAAAAGACGAGGTAGATATTGTGTGAAATATTAGCACCTTACCAGTAAAAAATACAAGCCAGCAAAAGCCAATGACTCAAAAACCGTTCGAAGCTTTTATGACGGTCAAAAGAATTGTTATTAGTATCATTGTTATTATTCTATTACAGAAAAAGTGTAAATCGACTGATATACTAAAACGTAGAAGATTCCTTAATTTCAGGTGTCGGCTAACGAGAGCTTAAAAACAAAGCTAAAATCTATTTTTTTAAGCCCTGAAAGTGTCTTCGGCCGCCCAAGGGAATCGTCTGCTTACGGGATTTGAAAAATACAGAGTTTGTATGGGCGTTTAACGGGGTTTGTTATGGTGGCCGTAAGTAGAGCTGTCCGCCTTTAAAAGAGTATCCAGTGTATGTTGATTTAAACATGTTGGACTAGCTGTCCCCCCCCCCCCCCCCCCCCGCGCGCTCCCTTATGTTCAACACAAAGGTGTCCAGAGAAAAGACTACACTGCACCTTTATGGTCATTTTCCACCTACCGGTATTTATATTTCATGTTGCAATTGTAATTATTATTCATTCAAAATATTTCTCCGTTTCTGATTGGCTAAAAGCAAACGCATAATTAATCATAAACAGCTACTGTTGACCAAATTTGGAAGAACTTTGTCATATTGAACCGATGACGTCAAAAGTGCAGCCAAAGTTGCAAATTATTGAACTGTTAACCGAGAATATCTGGAGACGAGGTTTCGTTGTTTTGGTAGTGAGAACAAAATGGCTGAACAGTCGGCGAAACATTTTACTCGTTTGACGGCGAAATATTGTCTAAAATCATAGCAAGAATAGCAAGAAGGCAACTTGACGGACGAAATGTGCTATTTGGAGTATAAATTGTAGACCTGAACAGACCTGTATCTCCTAATTTCTAGATAAAGATGCACTGTCGATATAGGCGAATCTTTGTTTACCCTTTCTGCCTCATTAACATATGCTCATCATTATCTGATGAAGCGAATAAAATAAAACACCTGAATATTGAAAGAGCATAGCAATTTCAGTTATCTCTGAAAATTGAGCCCGATATACTAAATGCTTTCGGAGAAATTCTCTTTTAAAAAGTCGAAATTTTACAATAGAATGTATGGCTCATTAACTCTTTTGCCACCCATCAATTTCGCAGTTTTAGATGGCTCATATTTCCTTCAATATTGCTTTTAATAAGCTGAAAATTGCACAAATTGTTTACGTTAATCAGCTCTTTCAATTTTTGAACTTAGTTCGTATATACGGCCACGGATTCTTTGAGTTAAGTCGTATGCTAATGAGGAAAAATGTAAACAATGACGTCAGCAAAGATTCGCCCATAAACTTTTGGGTGAAAAACGGTCGCTCGCATCAAACAGTGCCCATTAGGTCTGAAATCCAGTCAGAACGCAAAGAAAAACAAGAAGACGCTAAAGGTAAGCTTCAAAGCGATATTCAACGCACATTTTGCTAATTTAGTGAGCAAAGAATATTTCTCATACAACGTCTTATGATTTTCTTGCTGTATGAATAAATCGATGGAAAAAAACGAGGATCCGTAATTTACAGTACGGACCGAAAAAACGAGGTTAACAAGATGTTTATTATATTGCTTCTTCCTGTTTGGGGGACCGGAAACAAGTGCAGGCCGCACGATTTGACAGTCATTTGCATAGGCGTACGGGAAATTTTTTGCCAGGGGGGGCGGTAAACCATTTGCCCAAAAAATTCTCGCAAGTGTCCCAAATTTTTACAAAAGAGTCGAAAAGAAACGAGGGCCATATTGCACCAACATAGGCCGTACTGGCGTATGAAGGTGGCTCGAAACAGTTTTTCAGGGTCAGTACCAGGTTTGAGCATGAACTACGTCGCCATAAACAAACATTAGGAATAATTGCCCCCACAGTAAATGAAAATTTGTCATGATCAGGGTTGCAATGACATCAGAGTTGTCATAGCATCGAAATCACGTCACTACTTATTTTACTTCAGCAAATTTAAAAATTCTCGACACTGGCAATCTTACAAAATCGTTCACAGGAGCTTTTTTCGCCAATACGGTCTTCTCGATGTTGGCAAAGTTTAAGCAAAATCTGTAAGAGCTTTATCGAGATAGTTTGGGATGAAGTTTTTACCGTTAGAAATACGGCAAGAAAAGGAAAATCGTGAGGTTTGGCCGTTATCTGTAGAAAACGAAGCGCTTTTGACATGCAATTTCACCTCATAGTAGTTTTAATCTTTTTAAAAACGTGTGTAAAAGATCGTGGAGATAGCTCTGCCCGATTGCTAGAAAGAAGGATTTGATTAGTATGTATCGCGGCGATCTTGTTAGCGGTTTTGTAAACATTTCGATCTACTTTAACAAATTAGCGAATAATTTTAAACCACTCGATAGATTTTTTAAAAGAATTAAGATTCTTCTCGTAATTCAAACTGAGATCAGCCACTCCTTCGTTTTCAGACCCACCCTGTTCTTCGAGTGGAGATGGTTCTGGAAAGTTATGCGAAAGTTTATTCTAATCAATTCACCACTGGATAGCCCATTCCAGCTAGCGCAGTGCAGTACGGTGCCCAACAATAACAAAAAAATAAATATGTAAATTACTCATCACCTGTTGGGCGATTACTGTCTCGTGTGAATGTAACTGGATTATTACGCCGACTTCAGGTTAATATTCAGGTCTTCAAAATAATTCAATAAACATGGAGACGTCTTTAAAAACAGGCTTTGCCCAAATTTTCTCTTGCTGCCCAAAAAACCTGAGCTGCCCAAAATTTGGGGGGGCTGCAGCCCCCCTCGCCCCCCCGGCCCGTACGCCTGTGGTAATTTGACAGGCGTCAAAAAAGAAAGTTTTTAGTGGCGCACGATAACAATAGAACAGAACAAAGGGTTTCCGAGAAAGTAAAAACAAATTCGCCATGTTGAAAAGTTTATTCGGTCAAAACTAAGAGCACTGTAAGTTTTAGCTCTTTAATGTAAGGCTGGAGTATTTATGAAACCGGACACTTCTGTCTAGAGGTCGTTTCCATCTTTCCTCCGTTTGTCCTTGTTAAAAAAAACACTGCAAAAGGCAAAGAAGCTTTTCAAAGTAAGTTTGTTGTCATTGTCGAAGGACTCGCTCGTTAATTGTTTTTGGGAAAACCTCTCTTTCTGCCAGTTCATTCTCGTCTGCAACTGTGATCTGCGTAAAAAATTTTCAAACACTGATTAGAATTCTCTTCCTCGCTAAGGTTACGGCTTCTTTCTCATTAAAGGCAAAGGCAAAGGCACAGGCAAAGGCAAAGTCAACATCCCAGTCCTCAGGGTTTACAGACATATTTTAAAGTTTATTCGGTCAAAACTAAGAGCACTGTAAGTATTCACTCGTTAATGTGACGCTGGAGTCTTTTGAAAACTGGACATTGTGTCTGGCTCGAACTCGCTTCTATCTTTCTTTCGTTGGTCTTTGAAAAAACACTGCAAATGGCAAAGAAGCTTGTCACGATGATCGGGTGCAGGTATGTTTGTTATCATATTTGTCGAAGAAATTACTCATTTTCTCTTAGGCAAAACATCTCGAATCTCTGCCAGTCTATTTTCATCTTCTTAACTGTGTACTACGATAAAATTTTCAAACACTGACTAGAACCCTCTTCGATAAGATTAGGAGTTAGTTTCTTCACCGCCTTCGTTCACAAATAAACACAGTTTAAAATGTTGAAGGCCAAACTCAACATCCAAGTCCTCAAGGTTGACAGGCGTCTTATAACTTTATTTAAACCTTTTTTCTGAGGAAAAGAGATTTAGAGCTCCGAATTGAGCATTTTCTTTAAAAATTTTGGTCGGTATAGCAAGTTACGGACCGTAAATTGACCAATCGCATGGCGAAAACACATTCATGTGAATTTTGAGGGAAAGGGTAAGTAATTTTGGAGAAAAAGAATCTGCAAACAGTTCAAGGGTTAAACAAATTTTAGATCGAGTTAATAGTCTTAATGTACACCCCCAAAAACAGCAGTCATCTTCGATTACAGAAGATTAGGCCTGGAAAATAAATTCTTCCTAAACAAAATAACCCAGTAGCCCACCTAAGACCACTTTGGCTATATGGCCGGTAACCGGTCAAGGTTTTTAAAACACTAAATGGCCGGCAGTCCTATATTATCAGTAAATTTCATATAATCGAAAGATTCTAGCTAATCTAAACTATCATATGTCGATTAAGACAAGTCAAGCGATCCTGAAATCAAGTCTAGCGTTTGGTTTACGCTGGGCTCAGAAGACGAAACCGTGTTTTGTGACACCTACAACTTTTTTCAGCTCGACTGCCGGTCAAGGTTTTTAAAACACTAAATGGCCGGCATATTCTCAGTAAATTTCACAAATCGAAAAAATTCAGCCGTTCTAAACTATCGTAAGTCGTGATCCTGATCAAAGTCTCTACGCGTAGAGAAACACGGTTTCGTCTTCTGAGCCCAGCGTAAACCAAACGCTAGACTTGAGATCTATAAAGCATTTCAGGATCGCTTGACCTGTCTTAATCGACATATGATAGTTTAGATTAGCTAGAAACTTTCGATTTTGTGAAATTTACTGAGAATATAGGACTGCCGGCCATTTAGTGTTTTGAAAACCTTGACCGGTTACCGGCCATATAGCCACAGCGTTTTATTTTTCATACATCACATCTGAGATACACAGTACTATGAGGCGCTGTTTTTTTCTACAGATCTCGGACAGATTTTGCTCTTTTTTGCCCTATTTAAACCTATACTTCTGCAGTTTTTCACAATTTTGCAAGACAAATACCGGCTGCACTCATTCAATATTCAGGGCGATCGAAACACGCACTTCCTTTGCACAACAAATTATATTATAAAACGTTTTCATGAAGACTGTTCAGTCAGAACAATCTGCTTCTATGTGGTATGAAGGGAAAAAGTTTCCAAAATCATCTTTACAGCCAGCCGGTTCTCACTTTTGATAAGCGCGAGCTGCTGAGTGTGAATGATTAAACATTAATAGGGTTACGCTCCAACATAATAAAAGAATTTATTATGTTTATTTCTTATTTACGGTTCTTTAAAAGCGTTTGCGATGTTCACGTACGGCCAAAAACAAACGGCACAGCCATTAAAATTGCGAAAGAGACTACTAACAATCAATAAAAGAAATATAATTCAGTGAAACATTTACAGAGACAACAATTTTCGTTGACGAAAGACAAGCACTGGGAGTAAAGTGTCTCTGAAAATCCTGAGTTTTAAAGGATATAAGTTTAAAATCTTGCAGATTTAAGCTTATGTTTTCAGGGGCACCCAACGAGCATATGGTTCAAAACCACTTAAACATAGCATTGTTGAACGTATTTTAGTATTTAAACGGTAGATATAAGCATATTTTTATCCCCTAAAAATATTTCATCTGTTCGGATTTCCTAGCCGAAAGTCTAGTGATCCGAAAATTATAGGGATCAAAACTTACCTTTTCGAAAATTTCAGCCAGAAAAAAGGCTCTCGAAAATTCTAGGTGACCTTTTTAGGGTAAAAATCCGTTAAAAATGGGCAATTATACCATTTTTGGGGGGTTCGAAAATCCAAGGAGAGACGGGCAAGCACGAAATTTTACAACAAATGTTGCGAAAATTCTAGATCTCAAATCGTCTTCCGAACAGATTTTTTCCAAAAATTGTCGTTGGGTGCCGCTGTGTTTTAACCCGGCTTTCCTGTATTCGTTTTTTTTTAAAGATGAACGCGAGGCAAGAAAATCACTCAAAGCTTTCAAAATTAAAACTAAATATTCTTCGGGACGTTTTCTTTCTATTTGAGGTCAGAAAATGTCTAAAGGCTTTTTAAAGTTCTGTGATCTTATATCAAAGCTGGTCAAATCATACAAACGTGCATAAACCCACATAAACTACGCTCGACTTCATGAAATAATAATTAAAAAAAACATCAAATACCAGTCGAGATGCAAGCCCTGAATGCTATCAAATAAGGCTAGGATCGCTTGAGACTTTTCAACTCTCTTACGCTTCAAGCAAGGTGAAGCAAGCTCATTTTTGAAAACGATGCTTCCGAAATCGGATTTCCGAAAAGCGGCCCATTTTTGAACGAAAAACCCAATAAACTAACCAGCCATGAACAACAAAATATTCTTGGTAACAACTGTGTTTCACAGGGGCGGATCCAGGATTTTTTTTAGGAGGGGGTGCACTCGTCTCTTGCTCTACTTTAACACCAATAAGCCACATAGTTTTTTTTTTCAGAATACCAGTTGTATTAGAAAACCGCAGGTCATCTCAGGGGGGGGGGGGGGGGGGTGCGCACCCCCTGCACCCTCCCCCTAGATCCGCCCCCGTTTCATTTTGTATATCCAGTCGAAAAAGGCAGTGAAAAAAACACCACAACATGACACAAAACTCTGTCAGCTTCAGCAGTCAGTAAACAAGTTTGCAGATGCTGTATAAATTTACCGCAAGAACTCACCTGTCAGAGCATAGTATATATAGATTTAGCTAGAGCTAAAAGCGAAGCTCTGGTTAGTGTAATATATATAGTTTACTCATATAAAATAGAAAATCGTGTAATGCTAAAACAACTTTGCACGTGCGGCACACTTTTCTTGTACATTTCTTTACCGTTGTTTTGCACGACTACAAGGAGAAACTCCATTAACTTCCTAGTTACACGTTTTAGGTGTTCCTGTTCACTTTTTTTTTTCGCTGCCGCTTATTTTCACCTTGGTGGCCGCTAGCATTTCCCCTTTTTCCCAACTCCGCTATAAAATTTTCAAGTTTTTCTTCCAACGAAATTGGTCTCCTTTGTTTTTTTCTCTCTCGCTCTAGCCCTTTCCCTTTTATGCAAGTCAATGTAGGCATTAAAATTAAGTGGAAAGAAAGAATCGGCTTTGTTGTTGTTTTTATCTCTAAAAGTCCTGGAAGCTATGCGATTTACCGCCGAAACGCGCGGGTGCTTGAAATGCAAAATTTCATGCCGGCTTACATGAAGGGGTGGAGGTACGTCATTTCCTCATAGCCAAAATTTCTTGGATGCAGAGATTACCAAATTTGTTTACCCATGGTGCTCCGCTGCGGGCGCTTCGATGCGAGCAGCGATATAAGAGAAGTATGATTCTTCACATCATACTCAGGCTCATTCAATAATTGTTTTAGTATCGTAACTACGCCGTTTGTGTTCTCTATTAAGTATTGCAGTTTTTACAGTTACACTCATTTACTGGATAACTGCTCTATTATTTCTATATCAATTTAATTTTATCAGATATTGGACAGCACAAGAGATGCTTCCTCGCGGTAAACCCAGCACGTGCAGTTGTAACTAGACAACGTAACGAGAACACAAGTGACATTGCCCGTATTTTGAAAAAAATGAGCAGGTTGTATGGTCTCGAGCAAATTCCAGCTTTTTGACTCCACACAGTACGGCGGCTCCAATTTGCTGTTTAAAGATTCCTCCACCTATTCCTCCACCTCTCTGCAAAGCATCGCAAGAGGCAAACGGAACTACAGAGACTATTTGGGAGCTGATTACGTCAAAGGTTACGAGGTACTGACGTCACGTGTCAATGGCAAAGGAACCCGTTGCAAGATAACAACACCACCAACTTCAATGTCCACCAAAACTCCAACCTGCACAATGCCGACTATGCTATTGACAGCACTCCTTGTAGGTAACCAATGCCGGTTCTAAAAAGAACCCTTTAGCCAGCACCAAATAGACTTCTAGAAACGCACACTTAAGGTATATGTTAAGCCTTTGATTTCTTTCTTTCTCTACTGTTTAAAAATTATAAACTTAATTATATGGCATGGGACTGGCAATTAAGACTGAACTGTTTTTCTCTCTTCCTTCGTATTACCACCAGCAATACTATTCTCCGTCGATAGTAGGGACCAATGTAGGGGACCAATGTAGGGACCTTAAGGTCCGACGACGACGACGGCAACGAGAACGTCAAAAAAACAATAGGTTTAAAAACCAAAACAACAATGTTGCGGTTGCATCATGTTTTTTTGTACATTTCTTTGCCGTCACTGCACGACTGCGACGTGAATATGCCTGATTTCACGTTTTACAGAGGAAGTACATAAGCGACAACGAAATTTGACAAAGTTTGTGACTTGGAGTAATCGCGATGAAGATTGAAAGAACGCGAATTCACTTTTTCAGCGACGTTTTTGCTTCCGTCGCCGTCCTCGGATCCTAAGGTCCCTAATGACGCCAGGACGAAATTCGAGGTTTTTCAAACTTCATCGCGATTATTCCATATCGCTTTCTTTGTCGAATATACGCGAACTCTCCAGGAGTTGAATTCTTAAGAGCCTTATCCAAGGTAAGAAAGAGAAAGAAAATTTCGTCCTCTATAAAACATGAAATTAGGCATTTTCACTTCGTAGTCGTGCAAAAACGATAAATGTACAAAAAAGTGTTGGATGCGCGTGAAAAGTTATTGTTTTGCTAATTAAAACTATTGCTTTTATGACGTTCTCGTTCTCGTTGCCGTCGCCGTCGTCTGATCTTAAGGTCCCTAGTGTCATTGGGGGGACCCCTCGGAAGACGATAGAAATACAGCGCGCTGAAACCTCCGCGGAGGCGCCAAAAACAGACGGCACAACAGCTCAAGACCCTTTCTCTTTGGGTTAATTCGTTGAAATACAACATTTACTGGCAAATTCTATGAATTCCGGTTATATTTGCTCCAGCGTGTATGTAGGCGAAAGTCGGCTGTATTCGACGGTTATCTGAGTAGAAACATTTTGCACGCAGTTCTTGAGAAAATTAAGTCCTTGTAGTTGATCTCGTTTGAAAATCTAAAGGTCTCTAACATTAGTTTCAAAGATTCCAGGACGAGCGCGAATACGAGGACGAATTTAAATTAAAGTCTTTTAACTTGTCGTAATTTCAAAAACTATGTACATGTACCCCAGAAAGTGTCGTTGAAACTTTTTTCTCTAGAAACGTTGGTAGGATTATTTTTATTGAAGAAGGTTTAGCCCTCTCTCGATCGCAAAAATGATAAAACCTCCATTAGTAAGCACGTTTGAGAACTTATTTCCGAAACTGCGACATTCTCGCTAAAATTCGTAGTGAAAAGCGACGGCTATTACGTTTTCCGGCTAATATAACTTTAGTTCACGTGCACGCAGTTCTTGAGAAAATTAAGCCCTCATAGTCGTTTTCATTTTAAAATCTAAAGGTCTCTAATATTAGTTTCAAGTTATCAGCTCCCTCTTTCAACCACTTTGTTTTAGTAATCACACTTATCAATTGCTGGCAATGTAGAAAAAGGGAGAAACAAGGTAATAAAAGAAAATGTAGAATCAATAGTAATCGATAATTGATTCATTGTTCTTATCAAGACTCTCTCAGTCTTATTTGGTGCTAGCTAATCAAAGGCTCTTACAGGGAACATTTAGAACGTTTAATCGTAGCAATCGCTAGCCAATTGAAAAGTAAAAATCAAAATACAGCAGCTCTAGTGAGCATAAAAGATTGACCTTTTAACTCGATGTTTTCAAGAAAGTAGCTTGGTATGGTGCCTTTTTAGCATATCGAGGCGAAAGTGGTAATTAAAAGTGTACTTCAAACGTAAATTCTGTCTTAAATCACATTTAAAGTGTTTTTGTTCTTCGTTTATTTGAGTTTACTGAAGAGTCATTAAAGGATTTTTGCTCTTTATAGTAATGTTGATTGTTCAAATAAACCGAAGAAAGCTGCTACACTACAGTTAAGGTGCGAATCATTACATACTGCATCGCTGATGCACTCAAATGGTGTTCACGACAAAAAGGAAGACGTCAGTTCCTTCTGTAAGGTGTGTGCACACCATCATCGATCGTTTTTGAGCCCGTTTTTCCTGGTTTGCCATTGCTCCCCACCCCAATCTCTTCCCCCTAACCTCTTGGGTACTTTTGTCGGTTGTATCATGATCGATTGATAGTTCTTTGACTAGGCTCGGGTAGGAACGTTATGTATGGGGAATTATAATGTACCCAGCCGCTGTTCGGGAAATGGGCCCGCACTCCTCCACCGAGAGAACGGCGGAAATGGAGCCTATTCTTCGACCACTAGAAAACAGAAAATGGAAATCGATAACAACATTCAACTTTAAATTTGCTTCTTAATTCACGTAATCGTTGATGACACAAGACTGCGAAAACGGTTTTCCTGTGAATAAATAATATATAAGTTGTTTGATTACGGCTGTAATATTCACAGAAAAAAATAAATGCTGGCGTTTATTAGTATTATCTTTTTCATTTATATTTACAGGGGAAAAGGGCAAAAATGATGAGAAAAACGGAAAAAAAACAGAAAAGTATCAATTTTCAGTCATTGTTTTAAATTGAAAATTAAACGGACGAATGACTCACGGACCCACTAGATCTAAACGCAATAAAAAAATCAGTAAGAAAAAATCAGGAAGTGTTTGTTCTCAGATTAGGCGGCCTCGGTAAGAAATTAGGTCAGGATGTGGCCTTGGTGTTCCGATAATAATATATGTTGCTGGGTTTTACGTCTTTTACGTGTGGCTCTGAACGCAAACAATTTTGATGCACAAGTTTCCTTTTATTAATATGTTATCATGGATAATTTTGTTTTTATTTTGAGCGGTGTTTGATTGCCTCTAGCTTTGTGGTACGACCATTCACTGTGAAACGTCAGGATTGCGTGGAGAATCTTGTTGGGGCAGGTTCTTTTGTGAAAACTGAGGCTTGCGGCAGTATTGTAAGGCAACACTACACATGTCATCCACTGGTCCCTTAGTCTGAACAACAGAAACCAAACAAAAGTCAAGATCAGAGTAGAATCATGAACGTGTCAACTAACCCCTCCACCAAAACTATATAAACATGGGGACAGGTTAGCGATTGGAAAAAACAAAACAAAACAAAAAGATGAAGGTATTCTGAAGTCAAAAGCAGGATTGATAGAGAAGTAACACATAGAGAACAACACGTGATGATATCCATGCCATCTCAGACCGTTAACAATTTAATTATGACAGCGCTAAAGCGTGCGAAAAGATTACACATCACTGAGTCCTCTTTCTATAGATTTCATGTGCGTGGTTCCCGGGGGGGGGGGACTCCGCTTATGAAAGGGGTGGGGATGCTCGTCGGAAATTTTGAGTTAAACCCCTAAAGGAGACCCATCTGGACGTAGCCCAAGCTTTTTTTGACCTCTAAAAGAGACCATGTTGAAACACAGACAATATATATATATATATATTTATATTTTTGGCGTGGGACGGGCTTGGTTTTGGCTATGAACGTTGTTTTAAGCAAGTCGGCGAGTTTTATGAAGTGATGTTCAGAAGGGTAGGTTGTTAAACGAATTAAAGTCTTTAAATACCTGCATTTCATTTCGCTTCCTTGCTTGTAGACCAAAACTGTTACACGAAGGAAGATAAACGGTTGATACAACAAATGTCAAGATGAGAAAAACTGCAAACTTGGTGCTCATCTTCTCTCCGCATTGGTAAATGAACCGATAGAGCTCTGTTTTTAGCTGACCACAGGTTATCGCTTAAAACACACGGAAATTAGAAATAAGAACTTTTGCTCTAAAAGCAATTTTTTGTCTTAATGTAAAAATTAAGATAATAAGTGAGTTAGCACCTGTTACTGCGGTAGCTGTTAAAATGTATTTAGAGCTCTATACTTCTGTAAAATTTATTTATTTTGGTCATTATGACGTTAGACCTGAAAATAAAATGAAAGTCTTTGAATAACTTGGCAGCTGTAATTTATCAAAAAAAAACGTTTTTCGTTGGTTTCGCTACTGTGTTGATTTAAAGCCGCTTTTCATTCATTACCAGAATTTTCACGGTAAAAAGCTGCCTCCAAGTCATGTACTAAAAATTGACGACTATAACTAAATAACGGTAACAGTCCAAAAATAAGAAAATGTTTTGCTTGAAACGTTCTCAAAGCGTAATAAATTTCCCGATATCGTAATTGGCATATGAAAAAAAAGCAACTTTGTCCATTCAAAATGAAAATGTCACCTATTTAGATTGATTTAGGGTTGGCATTTTCAGAAGAATTTGTACCACGGTATGGCATTTACATTAGCCTTCCAGTGATACATATTTTTATTTTTTGAGGCATCGGTTTTCAAATAATCTATGTCTTGAAAATATTGTTCATGGACGAAAAAATACATGGGTGACCTGCTCAGCCATTGGTATATTAAAAGCTGAAATCGTCCGTCTTCGCTGTAAACTTGATCATCTTGTGCTGCCGTATCCTCAGTTAAAAGCTATATCTTTTTTAAAATATCGTAAAAAAGTGAAAGAGTACTGTTGCTAAGAACGCCAGATTAACTCTAACCAAAACGTAACCCGCCATTATTATTGCAGTGTCGGCTGCAATGAACACCAGCTGTAGATCATTGACGAACCATCAGTTATTCTCGTTGAGCTGTTCAATATTTAATGGCACTAAATTCGAATTCAACTGAGTGTAGCGGTAAAGGAGACGCACGCTGAGATTTCGCATCAAAAGCCTTTGATGAACGGATTTACTTTCATATGTCATGCTACTAAAGAGACTATTGATTAATGTGTTTATGCTTTATGTCCATGTCTTAATCACGAAACCAGAAAGGCTCGTTTTCATTCAAACATCATCTACAGATTATCGAAAGCACTCAAACGAAGAACATAAACTGACATACTACTGGCATACTACTAGACAATCACAACCTTTATTAGGAAAAAGAGTTAATAAGTTTTCTCAGTGAGTCTCCCAACTTTCCCAAAGCGAATCGACGCTGAAGTCCTTAAAGTATTTTTTTCGTAGTAGAACGTAATGAAAAGTAGTGTGCAAAAAGAACCGAGGAAAGCCTGCCTGGGCGGTTAATGTCATAAAGGGAAGAGGGTGTCCGTAATAGCGAGAGTCCGTAATAACGGGGTGCGAGGAAAAATGTCTTGATATTAGAGGAATTACATTATTTTATTTATATTGCACGTTGTCTTCAGAACCAATTGTAGTGCAGTTTTCGGCTTTGCATCTCCCTTTCATTCACCACAGCAGTCACTGAAAAATTTTTAGTACACAAAAACCATAAAGTACGGTACCAGAAAATCCAATTTATGTACATAAGAGCTCTCTTGATGTCATCATGACTACTTTTTGCAAGTAAGTACATGTACGGTAGTTTCATAGAAGGATCACATTAAACGGGAATCGGATTGTTCACTTTTCAACCGAAGTGACAGAGGCGAACACAAAAAGAGGAAGAAATAATTATTATCTGAAATAATTCTGCTAAAATGTCGAAAGATGCTGATTGATGTCCGTTATAACGAGAGTTAGAACAATAAAATTGTGCTGTCGGGACCGAGAGAGGTGTCCGTAAGTCCGTAATAGCGAGAGTTTGTCTCACTCAAATGTCTGTAATTTTCGCCCGGGATTCAGCAGCTGTCCGTAATAGGGAGGTGTCCGCAAGGCGAGAGTTGACTCTATTCAGCCATTTCAAATGTAACGTTTTCCAGATGTGAGAAGTAAAAGATGGGTCTGGGAGGTAGAGTTTCATACAGGTCGTTCAGGCATTCAGACACCAAGTAGACTAGGCTTTTAATGTTTTATGTACCGTATTTATCATTTCAACGCCATCGGTATTTGTTTCTTAAATTCAAAGTTCATAATCTGTCCAGTGTCTGACTCAAATGACTAACCAACTATTTCCTTTTTCCAAAAGAAGTATGTAAAATGGTAGGGGTTCATATATCGAAATGGAGCCACCCAATAAAATCTTTGCTTGATATAATGACTGTCAAAATTCTGGCGCCCTACACATGCGTACCTTAAGATCCGAAGACGCCTACGGCAACGAAAAGATCGCTTAAAAAAATAATTTAAGTTTTCCAGTTTTATTTTCATTTTGATCATTTCAACTCACTTGCTTTGTCTCTTCTCCTATGTTCAGAAAGAGAAAGAAAATTGGCTGAACGGGTAGTTATTAGTCTATTGTCATTCTCGTGTAGTGATAGCCAAGAAATGTACACAAAAGGTACATGCATTGTTGTTGTCTTGGGTAAGCGTCTTGCTGTTTTAACGTTCTTGCTGTCGTCGCCGACGTCGGATCTTTAAAAAGGTCCATACTATTTCGTTAGTCCGGCGGATGTCTGTTAAAAGATATCCTATAATGCAGACGTATTTCTAAGACAAAAATTGTTCAATTTTAAGCTCATTTTAACACCTCTTTCCCACAATTTGATCCATCGAAACAATGCGGCTAATCCATGTCTCTGTGCAAAGATTAAGCAGATTGCTCTGAAGGCTAAGTTTGACTCATGCCCTTTGCAACTAAAATTAGAACAATATATCATCTGACTGAAACGTTAAGCCCTTAATATTCGACAGCGGCGCACTGATAGTCGGAAATGAATTTATAGAGAAAGTCTTCAACAGTACAGAGAATAATATTTTTTAAATTTGAAATGAAGACAGAACTTTATTTGAAATTCACTAATAGCGCTTAGCCACCTAACTTATTAACGTACATGTGAAAGGTGTTGCCCGAGAATCTCAAAAAGAAAATCATATGGCCATCTTGAGAACTCAAGCCAGAGATGCAGTAAACTGTTTTCATTTGGAACTCATTATAGTTGGTGTAATCGAGTTTCTCTGGAAACTTCGATTTCAATGGATATATAATGTTTTTTGCTCTTTTTATAAGCCATGCAATTCTTTTGCTTAATCGTTTTTTTCAGTGTTAGATAGGTGCGCGGTATATGTCAAAAAGAGCCTCTGAAACAATATTGCAGTGACAAAATATGCCTATGATTCTCTATGTGAAATCTTCTTAAAATCAGATACATGTAGTATCAGTTATTATTATTTTCGATCAAATGTTCACTTCGGTTTCAAATATATTAATTATGGTAACTGCTTACAAAAAAATAAGTTGAAAACAAATACGAAGATCAAGAAGTATGCGTGTTTTTTTTTTATTGTATTCTTTTTCATTCTTTAACAAGTGACAAGCTCTTAGCTCTATTTTAAACATTTTTAACGAACTTGATGTAGTTTTCGTTATTACTTGACTACTGTAGCATTTTTCTCTCGTGATGGGCGCTGTTATCTTTAGGTTACTGGCTCGATGTCTCTTTATGATGAAGGGGCAGCCCGACGGTCGTCTTCAAGATTCTCTCTCATGAACTCGCGCTTACAGTGTTCACGGGCCACTCTGCACATACTTTCCACGGCTCGTTTGCTCTACAGGACAGAAATTAAAATGCTATTAGTTTCATGTCACATGTCGGGGTATCTCGAATACTGGATGGTCGCAAAAGTACTGGATGGTAAGCAAAAGTAAAACTCATCATTTTATAACCTGTAATTCAGTTCTCTTCCAAGCATTACCACTGGCAAAACTTTCACAAGAGGGAAGATATAAAGTGGCTACTGCAATTGTCAATACCAAAACAGCTAGAAATTTAGTGTTCATCTTGTCTAAGTGGCGGAGAATAAGAACTTCTTCCTTTCTGTAGCTGTGAATGTTATTGCGTTAAGTTTTTTTCTCATCAGTGACTGCATTTTATATCCCTTCTATGATTATTAATAAACTCTAGCTTTCACACTCAGAAGTAATTAAGCTTAATTAAACCGACTTAATGCCTCTGACACGGAAATTACTGGAAAGTCTTTGAGCAGTCAGTTAGGTGTAATGATGACCATAAGAACATTTGATGGAGCACTTGAATTTACGATATATTATACAACGCATTCTCGACCAGCTCTACTTAAAACCTTTTGCAATAAAATATTCTATGGAAATTTTTGTGCCATGAGAGGCACACATAAAGATAGAACTACGAGTATTTTTAGTACATTTACAAACTATAGGTTTTATTAAATTTGACATGCGATTTTTCATTGCGTAGTTATGTGTTATTTCCGTTTACAAAGCATTCAAATAATTCTTCCCACGCACAGTTAGTGTACTTAAAGATAAATAACGTTAGCTTTTTAAGAGATTTACTGTATGTTAAAAAGGAATTTGGAATAAGCCTTTAAAGAGTGATTAGCAAAAACAATTTTATCTAAAAACCTTTTTTATAACAATTTTCAAATGCATGCAACATCGTGATGGTATCGGGATGCGTTAAGTTTCTGCGGCGTGATAACAAAGTTTACTTCATGTTTTCATTTCTAACTGCTCAAGCAGAAATGAATTTCTACTCTACTGTATCTCTCACAATAATCTTAATTAAAGAAAATAAGTCAAAATGTCGAGATTAATCCAATATGAAATAAATGAACTTCTGAAGTAGACTGAAGTGAAAACTAAATTCTATTCAAACTGTTAAAAATATCTTGCAGCTGCTACCTTTGCCGGCACATTGAAGACTCTAAGCGATTTTACAACGCGATCAAAAATCAAACTGAAGTCTGTATTGTAAGATAAGTCAGATAAATGTGAAAACAAGAGTCACGTAGAGGAAAAAAGCTACACAATTTATGTTGATCAGTCTTCAGGATGCTTAAAAAGGTAAGCGACAGGAGCTTGGTAAATTAAAATTAATTTCAGAAGAAAGATGATTTCTTAACTAGTTTGCATTTTATCGCCCTTTACAGCATTTGAGAGAGCTCGTATTTTAGTTTTCTTCCAAAACTAATTAATATGTAACTAACGAGAAATGTTTGAATAGTTTTTCGTCTGTACGAGAACTCTTAAGAAGGACAGTCACTAAATGAACAATGGTTTAGAGCTTTTGTAATTTACAAGTGCTTGCAAAGTATAACTTTTGAAATGAATTCTGCATCTCAGCATGTTATTAGGTTGACTTTTTCTCTTTCAGGTCCTAAAAAAGCTCTCATTAGTAAAATGTCATACATGAAAGAGGTAAACTAATACCATAACCTTCCGATTATAAGCCCTGGGCTAGTTATACTACTTCATAGAAGGCGTTTTAGGAGGGCTTACAAATGGGAAGGGGGGAGGGCGGGGGGGCTAAATTAATGCGGGCAGAACTGCCCAACGAAGACAATAAAATACAAACGAAAGACCTTTTAGGTTTTAAATACTATAATAAATTCTTCTTGAATGAGGGCAGAACTGCCGAAGGAAGACAATAAAATAAAGACGGAAGACCTTTTCACTTCAAACACCCCAGTTTAATTAAAACATTTCGTCAGTCACGCCTTTTTTATAAACAGAAAAATAAAAATATTAAAACGAAAGTCATATTTACAACAGGTCACTGTGATAAGAGGTCAGGAAGCGTCTATAGCCACTTTTATCAGTCCATTCATTATCTTACAGTAATTCACCCATGTGTTTAGTAAAGTGCCCTAGTAACCCAACCTGGTTAAAGCCCTGGTTAGTGTGGCAAAATGCCTGAGTTGTTGGCGTCGAAAGGGCCCGGGCGAAGCTATGTGACCGATTCCTTTGAAGCAATTTTGTCTGGCGAATCAACAAGGAAGGAGGAACGGACCAGGTCATTAATTTAACACCACTGTCCAATGTCGAAATCAGCATCTTGCACGCCCGGGGGGGGGTACTCCCTAATATGGGCTATATAGGTATGTGCGGCCCCAAAGGGTAGGGTTTTTCAGCCCTTTTGGTCATAAATAGGGTATCGATTTTGGCTATTTTGCCGCCATTTTGGTCATAAATAGGGTAACGATTTTTACACTGTAGTCTTGAATGCACTTTTTTAGAAGAAGCTACTTCCTTATCATGTCCCCCTCCTTCCATCCGCGCTTTGCCTTCCTCTTCACCGGCTGCTTTGTAGGCTAGAAAATACAAGCAACAAAAGCCCTTCACAAAATAGGGTATCAAATTTTTGGTTAGGTCATAAATAGGGTAGGGAAAATCGCAGATTTTGGTCATAAATAGGGTAAGGGTTTTGGGAAGCGGGCCGCACACTCCTACCCAATATTTCTGCGAGTACCCCTCCCCGGGCTTGCACGATCCCGCTAATTTTCTAGTCTAAGTGAATGAATGAAGGAATGAAATGTCGTGGACGAGAGGACAACATAAGTGTCCTCTTTCATTTTATATTAACATGTTTTAAACTGTAAGCTTGGACGTCAGCATACAAGGGCGGCACTGGTAGCCGCTATCCCTGGAGTAGGTGGACCTTTATGTCACAGCAGGTCACTCAGTGTGCAGATAACACCGCTCTATCAACGAACTTAACCGACAGATGAAGGAAAGTCGCTCCGTTGAAGTGTTTGTTATTAGCATTTCCAAACCAGCTATGATGATTCCTCATCACCATTATAACTCATTGCTTTAATATAAGCGTAGTGGGTTTCTATCGACTAAAGATTTGTATTTTATTTCTAACAATATCTTATGGACATAAAATCTCAAATTCTAAGTCTAGCCTATTTGTACCTCCTACATTATAATTAAATAAACCCTGAAATAAACCTACTGAAAAGACATTTGTGGCCGAAATTTGTCGCTGCAGTGAAATAATTTAGTTCATTACTTATTAAAAACATTTCTCCTTTTCTGATTGGCTCAAATTCCGCGGAAAAATGTCTATAACCAGCTAGACCGGTTGACCAAAGATGGAAGACGTTTGCAATGGGTGTTACTAAACAGAGTAACGCAGTAACGAGTAACGAGTAACGAGAAAACGAGAAACGGGATAAAAATTCAAGAGGTTAAAAAAAGAAAAAACATAAAAAATGGTTGTAATATCCTAATAATGGCCTTTACCAATCTCAAAAAATATGTGTATTCCAAAAAGTGCTTAAAACAACGACGTCAACCCCCCCCCCCCCCACCCCTCTCTCCAGCAAAGTCGAAGGTATATTCGCGCCGAAAGAGTCACCTGGCTACAGCTGTTATATAACACCGGCAATCCTCTATTAAGCCCCCCGGGGGGCTTATTTTTTTCAAGCACTTTTGAGGGGGGGCTTAATAGAGAGGGGGGGGGGGGGGGGCTTATTTAATTTAGCATAACACATCACCTGTAGCAAAAATACCGTGGTATGAGACAAAGTAAACTTACGCGTTGTACAATTAAAGTCACTGTCAAAAGTATTTATTTCACATGTGGGAGCCTAAAAGTAACAAAAACAAAATTCCTATTCTTCAAAAATGTTCTCCACAGAGAACTAGAGCGCAAAGTTGAGAAAGTTAAGCATATGAAGTTGGAGGTCATGCGGCCAAAGACCAAAAACAATATGAACTTTCAGCCTGAATAAACCATAACTGATCAGTCCACGTTAATCGTCAATTTTTTTTGTGAAGAATGAGGATTGGGGGAGGGGGAGGGGAGGGCTTAATAGAGAGGGGGGCTTATTAACTTTCCTCCTCTGAAAAGGGGGAGCTTGTAGGAGAGGGGGGGGGGGGGGCTTATTTGAGAGGGGGGGCTAAATAGAGGATTTACGGTAGGGACCAAAGAAATAAGAGGTTTGGATGGGTGTAGACCGAGGAGCAACCATGGAGGAAGGTGAGGTACAGATTTTCTTTCTGACTGCCACAATTATTTCATTTCTTAGTAGAAATAGTTCTGTCCGGTAAATCAAAATAATAGAACCTTGTTGGGCCCTTATTACGGTTATCAACTAACCAAGCCAGTGACGCGATTGCCTAGCCTTAGAAACAGTTTGCTCGCTAATTACTCCCGGGGTTATTACCTTTCCGGCTCAACTTTCAATGTCTTTTAACTCCTCTCGAAAATACGGGATTCAACTTAATACTACCTTCCAAAAGTTAATTGAACGTTTCTACCGGTTTTATCATGTTTAAAAATAACCTCACCATGTAAAGACTCTGAAATTTGAATATTGGCGGCAAAATAGAATTGCTTAGAGAGACTAGTTTTTAGATCAATTTTCAATTAAAGTAAAGTAAAGTAAAGTAAAGTAAAGTAAAGTAAAGTAAAGTGAAGAAACATTCAAATGGATTGGTTTGCTCGAAGTTGCGTTTAACATCAATGAATGCAGAATAATCGAAACATAGTTGCTACCAGGGCATGAAATTAACTCTTTTTTTGTATCATCCACTTGGCTACTTAATATTTCAAAGGGGTAGTCAATCCATGAGTCGAATAAGTCCTGCGTCCCCACAAAAAAATATATAAACGAAACAAAACAAGGAGAAACAGAGCAAACAAGGAGAAAACAGCCGGTTTACGAGTCTGTTAGTTTAGAGCTGAGATCCTCCAAATTGACAAGTTTTGAACCCAAATGATTCTAGCAGGTAATGAAAGTAAGCAAAGAGGACCCCTACTTATCAACTTGAAAAACCATGATGGCGTTTTTTTTTTCGTCAGAGTTTCCTAGTGAAATATGTGCCATTTCGAACGATCGTCATGCAGACATTGGCGCCTGTATAAGATGCAATTTCACTCCCTGATAATATGCAATTCATGAACTCATTTTGACTCAAATTTTAATTTGTTAAGCCTTGGCTTAATGGCTTAAAGGCAGCTACGCGCCTGTCAGTGCTGAATTCTGTCAAGGACTTTTCCGCTTGTGATCACGATAGCGGAAAACTTTAAAAAAATATAGAGGAGTTCACGCTCATGGTTGCATCATGGGTAATCAGGTCAAGATAGCGGGAAATTCGAAGATTTGTATTAGAATTCAAAGCCAGCTAATTCCTCCTGAATTCACATATTTGATGCTTTCTCTTTGAAAAGAGTAACTTACGAGTTCAAAGAAACAATACACTGAATCTGGCGTGCAAAGACGTCCGTGATCAGTTTTTAGAAAACCTCAAATTTACCATACATTTTCTGTAATTTTGATACTGTCGAATTACAGAAAATGTATGGGAAATCAAGGTTTTCTATAAACTGATCTAGGACTTCTTTGCACTCCAGATTTAGTGTATTGTGTTTTTGAACTCGTAAGTTACTCTTTTCAAAGAGAAAGAATCGAATATATGAATTCAGAAAGAAATAGCGGGCTTTGAATTCTAAAACAAATCTTCTAATTTGCCGTCATCTTGCCCTGATTCTAAGACAACAACAACTAATACGGGCGCACCCAACGAGAATATAGTTCAAAACCACTTAAACATAGCATTGTTAAACGTGTTTTAGTATTTAAACGGTGGATATGGGCATATTTTTATCCCCTATAGATTTTTCATCTGTTCGGATTTCCTTGCTGAAAGTCTAGTGATCCGAAAATTATAGGGAACAAAACTTACCCGTTCGAAAATTTCAGCCAGAAAAAAGGCTCCCGAAAATTTTAGGTGACCTTTTTAGGGCAAAAATCCGTTGAAAATGGGCAACTTTATTACCATTTTTTAGATGTTCGAAAATCCTAGGAGAGGCAGGCAAGCAAGAAATTTTACAACAAATGTTCCGAAAAGTCTAGAATCGTTTTCCGAACAGATATTTCCCCGAAAATTGTCGTTGGGTGCCCCTGCTAATAGCATTTTGAAATTGTAAAAGAGCTCTCGTTCCCGCTTTTGTCTTCTCCCACTTATGATCCCAGCTCGGGAAAGGAATGATCGTGTCTGCTAGACTTGCTTTCACGATCAATCTCTTACATTAGGATCTATTGGGAGCTGAAGTGGGATTTGCAGACGATTTTTACCATCCTGCGACTACGAAAAGGGACCTGCATTTGGCATAAGAAGTACTTTCCTTAATCTTCTTTCAAAATTTAATTAATCCATTAGTTATCACAATCGTTCACACTGAAACCTTGAAACTTAGGGTAATCCCATATCTTGTCTAAAAAAGAATGCGCCACAAAACAAACTTTCTGTTACTTTTCCTCATGAACTCAATAAGCACAACCTATAACGCAGAAATCAATGTTATTTATGCAGATGTCGATGTTGTTACTAATGCTACTACCTGGGTACTACTCATGGACAGTGACTTAAAATCAGTATATGCAGTTTTGTTCAGTTGTACATATTCAATGACTTCGATGATTTGTGACAATTGTTCAGAAACTCGGCACTTTTAAAATAGTCTTCCTGATCCTGGGCTGTAAGAAATAACCTTTTAAGGTGAACGATAAACGGAACGGTTTGTTACTCTATCTGCTGGATAGGCAAATTCAACTGCAAATAACAGCCGTAGCCTGGTGACTTTTTCAGCGCCAAAATACCTTCGACTTTGATGGAGCGAGGGGGGGAGGGGGGGGGGGGGGGGTGACGTCGTTGTTTCGAGCACTTTTTGAAATACACATATTTTTCGAGATTGGTAAAGGCAATTATTAGGATATTACAACCATTTTTACCTTTTTTCTTTCATTAGGATTTATTTATTTATTTTTTAACCTCTTGAATTTTTATCCCGTTACTCGTTCTCTCGTTACTCCGTTACTCGTTACTGTGTTACTCTGTTTAGTAATACCCGTCAGTTGCGATATCCGGTAAAGTAACGTCAATAGTGGAAAATTAGATATCGCCAGAAAAGGACACGGCAAACCGCGACCAACACGGAAGCCTTGGGGAGGAGATGTGTTGGTTCGGCCTTTCACGATATCCCCGAAAATCGAGAGCTCGCTCACCCCAAGCTACGGCAGCTGAACTGGAGAAATGGCAGCAAAGTTCACACCGGTATTGCTAAAAAAATAAAGAAGAAAAAGGCCGAACTACCACTTAAAAACATAGCGAGAACGGCATAAATACAACTCGACGGATGACAACTGAAATTTAAAGAATCGGAATCTTTCCGAGCAGCAGGTAAACGAAGACGGGAACGTAACACCGATCAATCGAGGTGCCGAACATGTTTGAATGAATAATAAAACAATTATTGAATTCGGCTTTCGTATGACTGATTCCGCCGATATTGGAGCGTGTTATCCCGCTTCTCTCAGGTTCTGCAGAATTAAGTCAAGTAAAGCCTTACTCCTGAATGTGCGTAAGAAAAAAACTAATCCTTCGTTCATGCAGAAAAGCCACAAAGACTTGTCACAGCTTGACTCTAACAAGTTATCAGTCTATTTAAAACGCCGAACACATCACTGATGGAAGAGCTAGAAACTCAATGATACCGGCTCTAGGGGCCTTCTAATAAAGGGCATCCTATCCTCAGGTAAATAGATACTTCAATACTCTAGGACATTTCTATTCTCTTGTACTTGCCTCATAGGTGTACTTTTTTGCTTTGGTTTAAAGACAGATTGTTGCACCTTTTAAGGATGACCATTACAGCACATCTTCCACGGCTGCATTCAACTAACGCACTCTTAAAAATTCTCAAACTTCATGTTTGTTCAGATTTCCTTATATTAGAGCTGTTTCCTTGAATATAAAATAAAATGACCCTTTTTTAGACTGAGAAGCGTGCAGAGATGAACTTAATACTCTTTTAACTCCATTTCTTAATACCGTTAATAAACTTTTTGAGCTCATGATCTTTAATTGATTTCTTATCGCATAAATTTGAGCAAATTTAAATTGATGATATCGGCCAACTTAAGAAAGTCAAACCGTGTTTGTTGAAACCAAAAAATGGGCAAAATAATGTGTTTGAAAGTACTGGTTTGTTCATTATTCTGTTCATTTCAGATACTTGTTGTGTTAATATTACTTTAGATAAAGCCTGCACAACACTTCGTTATAGAGAAAACAAACAAGATTAGTACTACATTGTAGATTAGAAAGGTCCCCGGGTTATTTTTGTTTTCTACAGCAGGGCGGTTTTTATCCAGTTATAGAAGTGAACTGTACCGTTTTTGTTTATTTTTCTAGTTTCAACCTGTAAGCAACTTATCCTAAACTGTTTGATTCTTTTTGTTTTCTTACCGCTGCTCTTGAATTCCAGTTGCTTCCACCCGCAGTCACTCCCTGACAGGGTTTAAATTCAACAAATGAAAAAATGAGAAAGGCTAGAAGAAAAACTTTGCATGTAAAGCTGCTCTTCATCTTCGCTGAAACGTCCTTTTCTTAAGAAAATGCCTTTTCGGATATAAACGAAAATTTAATTAAGAACACTGATCAAAATCTTTGTTGTTATATAGACAATTTACGTTACCCTTCTTATTTATAAAAAAGTTGATGTCAAATTATGATAGCCTCAAGTAGTATCCGGCTATAAAAATGACGTTTTCTTGGCGTATATAATCTCTCTCCATCTGATATCTGTTCGACTCTCTTAAGTCGGTTGTAATTTCCTTCTGGTCATTTGACTTCCTAATCACGTCATCCACACCTTTGTGACACGCAACTTAGAAAAGGGCTTTAAATGCAATTTACTTTTTATTTTTTTCTCTGTAAAGAGAGAAAGTTTTGATTTCATGCAGCGTAAGTGGAGCTTGATTATTTTTCTGTCCCCAGTTCCCAACGAGAAAAGATGATCTAGCGACAGCAGGTGCACTCTATATTACGGTTTATGCTCTCAGTTCTCAACAAATACGTTCTGTGCTAATATAACTGAAAGACACTTCACACGTTATTCCCCCAGTAACACTAGAAAAGGAAATTATTCTGTCTGTTAGAGAGTAATCCGCTCATTCTGTCAACGGTTAATAGAAGACACTGAGACTGCTACCGGGAATATACAGAGTATCTGTTCTGCTGTTAATTGACAAAGTTTTTCCGTGAGGGCAATCAAGTCATAAAGCTGAATCTGTCATTCTGTCGACCGAAATTGTGTATTTTAACTTTTCAAATTCCTATTTCCGTTTTCTATGTACATTTCAAAAAAATGTCGCCTTACATACATAGCTGCACTTTCGTTTAAAGAACCAAGTAACAAACCAAAATGAAAAACTATGATTAGTTAATTAGGACATTTTTTGTTTTGCTTCACATGTTTGAGTTATCAAGACGTTTAATATCTGTAAATGGCTCAGTCACCCCTGAGAATTTACTTGTCAGTTATGCATCCGGATAAACTGCGTGGCTTTCTAAGTTAATTTTCCTACTTTTTTTATCGGTTCTCTTTCGAAAATGAACTTGAAGGAAGAGAAAAATCAGAAAGATTTCAATACTCCTTTAGCTGTATTATCTACACCTCAGTACCCATTGACGCCAGAAACATTACAAACACAACTGTAAAGAATATTGAGCTGTTACCCGCCTAAGGGTAATAACAAAATGGACGAGCAAAACAATCAAATTAAATGAACATTATGAAATATAATTAATAACAAAAACAATCGTACAAAGAAACACGTTCCAAAGCTATATTTGACTTAATTTCAATTAAAATTAAAAATGATGTCGAAAGACGCGATGCCTTCCAAAATGTTTCCTTGATGGACAAAAAATTAATAATTTAAATTACGAATAAAATGTAAACAAAATGAAAGGCAACGGATACCGCATGATTGAAAAGATGAATTTAAAAAATCACTTCTCTTAACAAGAGCGTGATCAGAGCTGCTCTGTTTTACTTACGAAGACTCCGCTTGTTCTTTATTTTCCCCTTCATTGTTGAAATACTGATGACTTTCATCTTATTTTTAGCAACTAAAGAAGCCTTTTAGAATGATTTTAGATGCATTTGAACATTATTGAGCTCACTGATATGAGTGAGCAAATATTCGTCCATAACTTTACTATTCTAATATAATTTGTTGATGAAGATAAATTAAACCTTTATCACCTCGCCGTACGCAGTTGTTTCGTTTTTTGTTCTTTACTTTTTTTTTCTGCCATGTAACATGTGAAATAAAAAAAATGTACTTTAAGTACTGAGAAAATAACATTTTATAAAAAGAAAGAAAAAATGGAAGTGTAATTTTTCTCAGTCAAGAAATAGTACTTAATTGATCCAAAAACAGCATTAAGAGAAAATCTTAATAAAGCTAAGTTTAAGGAAGCTAATTAGTGTACAGCTAGAACGAAAAACAACCAATATTAGATTTCAATATTGTGGCCAGAGAGCGCAATTCCTTCATCTATAAGAGAGTATCCATTCTCGCCGGGCGGTACTTAAACTTTTGTACTTTGGACTAATTGGTAGCTGGGTTTTGTTTGTCGAAAATAGACTATCGTGATAATATTAAAATCATGAACAGAAAACAGTTTTAAGTTGATGAAATGTCTAGTCAGTGTCTTGGTCGTAACGGGAAGTCAAATTGTATATTGGCAGAGTCGGCGGAGCTTGTTGTGCGGCTGGCTGCAGGCTCTTTGAGTTTTAGCGCTCCATGTGGACATTGATAAAGTATCTATACCACCACTTGAAAGTAAAAAACGCGTCGCGTAATCAGTAAACAATTCAATCTCAGTTAAATCTTAGGATCTGATACACAAACCGAAAACTATAAAGCCATTTTTAAAACATGTATTACACCGATACATCTGCTTTATTTGTATTATTTGTTTGAACAAAGCAAAACTGTAGTGCCATCAGATAGTAGCCGGTAAATGTGTAGAGAGTTGATCGCATGTGAAAAATGAATGAAGTGAATTAGCCTTACGCAAGTAAGCAACAATTTCCTTTCAGTTTAAGGAGGAATAATTATGAAGGGTCACAGAAAGTAGTTACAGAGGAAAGTAAATTTTAATCTGGCATCGCAAAAGCATGTCATAGACTAACACTGTGCATGAACGAAAGCGAGTGGCGCTTAAACTCATTAAACGTAATAAGCCTGAAATCTACCAAGATTTCAGGGTATTAAAATAGACGATACGTTTGCAAAACAGTTTAATTTATAATGAAGTCGGTAAAGGGAAGGAAATTTTTAAATATTTTCATGATATCTCCTCCTGATTGTTCAAGGCTGAAAGTGTTTCGGCAATTTGGTTGAACTTCGAAATCTTTTGATTTGCAAAAAAAAAAAAGAAAAAAAACCTTAATTTTGGAAATAATATCAAAAGTGCCTTTTTGTTCAAGAAATATTCCTGGATGAAGCTGAGAAGTAAAGTTTGTAGCCATTGATAAAATGAATATCCTATAATTATTCTAAACCAAATAGAGAAATAGAGGTTTGCTTTTGATTTTCTGTAACAAAATAATGCATTATTTTTGAGGTTGCTCGCTTTCGGCTTATATATAAGCTACTAAATTTTATAGCGGCCGTATATATTTCCTGTTGTTGTTTCTTTACGTTTGACAGAACTGCAGGATAAAGTTGGCATTATGGCAATAGCTGAAGGGCGAACAAACTAACTTACTTTCTTGAAGCCAAGTTCAATCAAAATTGTTCAGTTTCATATGCTTTAAAAGCCTGTTAGGCTAAAGGTGGCTGGCAACAGTTTTGGGCATTTTTTATTGACCATTTCTACATTACAGGAGAGATTTCGAAAATAATTTGATCAAAAAGTTAAACGCTAAAAGATTTTTAAAATACATTTAAAAAACATTTTAAAAAGTGAACGACGTTTCGGCGCTACGTTACGCCATTATCAAGTTGAAAAGTGAAAAAGTATAAGGTTATAAAGTGTAAAAACGAATATATAAAATTTGAAGCAATACATAAAATATTTGCGGGTCCAATGGGTATAATTCCTAAGGTAAGAAACACAATAAGAGAAAAAAAAAATAAAAAAAATAAAAAATGTACGCAATTGTCACGTAAATAGTTTGGCGCGAATGGAGTCGGCTTGCGTGTTAAGAGAAGGCTTTATGTCCTTTATGTATAACATCGCGTAGACTAAGCAATCAAACTTGCTGTTACATTTACTCAGGACTTTGAAAAGATGGTCAGTCTTTGTTCTGTTGTTGCCATGCTTTTGATGAATTGATGCTCAGTCTTTGGTGAACAAGACGCTATGGAGCGTACACGTTGGCGCCGTGGTTGTGGAACTGATGAATTGTAAATGCAGAGGAATTGTAAGAAATAAAATATGGCAAGAGTAAGGTGTTAATTTGTGAAATTGTGGGATTTGTCAGGATATTCTGAAAAGAGCAACATCCAAGAGGCCTACTTGCCCTAAACTAGCATTTCGGGGCAAATTGTCTGTGAGATATTAGCCCGGTTATGGTGTGACGAGTCCATACAAATCCTTTTAAATTTAACTTGGGTCTAAACGTTTAGACCTAAGTCAAATATGAGGTTACTGGCGGTGAATAACAAGTCTAACAAAACAAACAGCGAAAAAAGAATTCTCTATTTTTCTTGTTAGGGTTAGGGGTTCGAGAAAGTCACGCAACGCATGAAAGCAATTTTACTACGTAACACTCAACAAAGACAAAACGTCTTTGTGCAGCATTTTGTAACTTTAAATTCATCATAAAACAGTTCGAAAGGAGCGCTCACTCGTGAAATGTTTTTCAACACTCGAAGAGAAATTTCGTGTCTCTGCGCGGCCATGTAATATCCTCTATTTATTCCTGGCGTAAATTAAAGACGAAACTCGAAGTGATCTCAATATATTACGAAGTAGTCCGGTCTCATTTCGTGGAATAGCCGAAACAAGCCGAAAAGTCACGAACTTGCGCGCCCAGTCTTGTCCCGAAACTAGTGCATAATTTCATGGCTATTTTTCACATCCCGAACTACCTTGAGTCGCAGTAGCGCAATCGGCTAATCCCTCAACTTAGAGTCTCCTCTGATCAGACGGGTCACACAGGTGAGTCGGCTCAAACCCCGGGAAAGCCAAACTATTAATTCTTTCTTCCTCGAAAAAGTTAAAGAATAAATCAAAGAAATCGAAGTGATCTCGAGATATCTCGAACTAATTCGGCTCTCACTTCGTCAAATAGCCGAATAAAACCGAAAACCTACAGACTTTGCGTGCCCAATCTTGTCCCAAATATGTCAACTTTGATACATTCCTGAGCCTCGCGAATTCTCTCCTTCGCGCTCCGCCGAAGTAATAATTTACGGTTACTCCTTTACATTACAAGTGACTACGGCAACGGTACTGTATGGCATTGTTCAATTTTTGTCTCCGTTGTCTGCGCAAAGTTTAAGAAGGGGATGACGTCATAGCTTACAACAGGGTCCAGGTTCAGTGACGAAATCAAAAAGCTTTGGGACTTGATGAAAGTGTTACGTTAACCACTGCATCGGTTCTTTGTATTGTCACGTAACGCCGCTACTCTCTCAGTCCCTCCTTAGGAACAGAAGTACGCTCAACGCCCAAGTTGGTTGCACAATGAGAAAGATTTCAATGCTCGGGCGGCCTACGAAAGCAGTGTCTAAACGAGGTCTTGGCTTTACGAAGGCAGTGTCAAATAACGCATGGCCTGTTCACACCAAGGTTCAGAGAACCGCGGCAGGATTAGCTCATGGTAAAGCACTAGCGCTTGACTGCAGATCAGCGGGAGGTCGTAGGTTCGATTCTCGGGACCAGACCAATACTTAGGGTCTTAAAACAGCTGAGAAATGAGAGAATTTCCTTTGCCCTAATAACAGCAAGACCTTCGCGTGGCTTGGATGACCACATAAAAATTGCCGTCCCGTCTCCAAGAGGAGAAGTAAAACAGTGTCCTCAATTACTAGCTTCGTGCTTAATACATTGACATTCAGATAAATTACTAAGATTTCGTTTTACAAAAACCTTATGGACTCAGTTTGGGAGAAGGAGAAATATTTACCGCGGACTGGTAGGTTCACCCGCTTGACGAAGGGAAACAAGCACTGAATGTAAACTTGATGTCACAATTTCTAGTAATTGCCAGTTGGCAAGGAAGCCAAGAATTACGGTTCAAACCTCTAATAAAAGGTTTTCCCTGAAGCCGTTTCTAAGGAAATTAGTTTATTGCTCCAATGAACAAAATCTAAAAAACAAAACAAAGCAAAAACAAATGAACCCAAGGCCGGTTCTTGTATATTCCTCTGAACTTTAAAGTCAGTCATTATGCATCTCGGAACCCGTCAGTGTTTGGCCAATGGTTCAATCAACTACACCCGCAAACTGATTAGAAACGTTTGACTACCTAACCCTCCTTACAAGCATTGCCTGTCTAGTCTTTTCGAAGTTCCCTCAAAACTAAACATTATATATTGCTAGCTGTTTTTCAGCAAGATTATGGAAAGAATTTTGAAACCAAAACTATAAAGCCAACCTCAATTGTTCTTTTCCAGCCGCCTCCAGCAGTGAAGCCTTGTAATGTTGGCAGATTTGAGAAGGAAATAACCAAGAGAAGAACTAGGTAGACTAATGCCGCGCGGCTTGGGTTGCTCATCATCAGATTGTGCGAAGGAGAATCGTGACCCTGAACTACAACTTTTTGTAACAACTTTTGACGATCAAGTTCTAAATATGTTTTGCTTATGGTGTGAAGTGTTTTGCTTCTTGACTAATTTTTAAGGTAACAGCCAAATAAACATATAGATTATTAAAACAAACTTAACACCACCGTTTCAGAGTGCTCGAAAATAATTAAGCTCCACAAAGAGCTCTCATTTCTTTAAATACGACGAAAAGGTCAACTTGAGGACAAAAAACCCTGTCATAAACCCTGATTAGTTAGAAACGCGCCGCATCCGACCCAGCTATATTTAATCGGGTTTGCTGTCAGGTACGTTATTATTTCTATCTGGAATGGCGTTCAAATTATCACTTGCCCTAAATTAAAAAAGTAGTTACGTTTGGATTGATTGAAAGATTGTTGTAAAACCAACTTATTTATCTGATTAGCCCACGCATTGCCGGCACGCCGCAATATACACCTACATCATCATCATAACCAGATCCTGTCTTCCTTAAAGTTTTGTTTTTGGCATTTATGGGTTTTGCCCATGTTTTCTCTTTTTTGGCTAGATCTACTGAATTCATCCACCCATATTAAAAAGGTATAATGGTACATTAGTTCTTTGAGTAAGTCAAAAGGTCCACTAATTAAAAAAAGCCCTCAAAAATAGCCGTCAAAGCAGTGCATTGTGTCGTTTCAGAGCTTAAAATTAAGTTAATTTTTGAAACATGTGTTCATAGCGGACTTTGTTGGATAAGATTTCCGTTAAATTTAGGTGCAGTTACTCTTCCTTGGAAATTAGTCATAGTGTAACGGCGTGTTGCGGATTAGGAATATCCGTTTCAAAATAATGAAACTTAAGCTTTAACTGGGCTATTAAAACGCAATGAATCAGTCCTTTACAACTTTGATGCTTTCAAAATAATTAAAATGAATTCTAACATTGAACACAGCCTTGTCTTTCAAAGCAGTTTATCAACAAGAAGAGAGAATATAGTTCAAAACCACTTAAACATAGAACGTATTTTAGTATTTAAACGGTAGATATAGGCATATTTTTATCCCCTAAAAATTTTTCATCTTTTCGGATTTCCTAGCTGAAAGTCTAGTGATCCGAAAATTATAGGGATCAAAACTTACCTTTTCGAAAATTTCAGCCAGAAAAAAGGCTCCCGAAAATTCTAGGTGACCTTTTTAGGGTAAAAATCCCTTAAAAATGAGCAATTATACCATTTTTTAGATGTTCGAAAATCCTAGGGAGGACAACAAATGTTCGAAAATTCTAGATCTCAATTCGTCTTCCGAACAGATATTTTCCGAAAATTGCCGTTGGGTGCCCCTGGCAAATTTCTAACCAATTTTAATTTAAAATCTAATATAACCTTACATTCATGTCATATCATCCGTTTTACAGAACCGCATTGAATATAACGTGAAATTAGTACTTCTCACAAGACTTCCGCCGGATACCCTTAATGTAACCATCGATCTGAAGTAATAACGTTGACTTGGAAAACCAAATACAACGTCGACGAACAACTACACTCATCAAACAGCGCACGAACGATCAGTTTCAACTTTTTTATAACATGCGTTAACTCCGCGGTTCAAACTCAGTTTACAGGAATAAATAGAGGATGTGATTAATAGCTGGTTTCCTGCCTTCTGACTATATTAACTTTAAATTGCATGATTCGAATGGTGAACTCCTGTTGCTTCATGATAGATTCTCTTTCCGGGAGATCTAGAAGAAGAAGAACAAAGCGTTCATGAAATTGCTTTCACCATATGGATTATCATGAATTTTAAAATTAAACCGGATATCTCCAGATTGAATCGTGTATCACAGTACGCGACTGAATGAGATGACATAATTAAACTAAGATAGCTATTGAATTGTTTTAACATGTAACTTTTGTTGTTTACCTAACCAGTTGCTTGAATTTTTACGATAGTGGAGGTGGAAAGTCCTCCTATCCATGAGATTAGAGTTCTTAGCGATTGACTAAAAAAAAATCTGAAAGGTATTTTTTAAGGAATCAGTCTCTGATTTTAATGGAAATTAAAAATAAACGGTACCGAGATTTGATTCAAAAGAAGCGATTATATTCGTTTTTTGAATTTTATTTCTACTTGTCCAATGTAGACCTATGCCACGGATAAGCATCTTTATCATTCGAGCAGACTCTTTTGTTGCTAGGGTTTTGTGCTATGAGGGAGTCTGGTCGAAGGCTAAGTAAATTCTAAAATTTTATTTTCGTGCGTCACCGACTGTGAGGTATCCAACTCAACAAGAACTCCCGGTGAGAGAATTTCAACTCATGAACATGAGCAAAAAATAATTAAAATAATTGAACTTGGTACATCTTGTGGAGGAAGCAACCATGGCTGAATTATGTGCGAGCTGGAATGGACTGGCTCGACAGCAGTCTGATGGAAAAGGACTGGTGCCCGCTTTTGATCAGTAGTCGATGCTCAACCACCTTTCAGCTCAAGTCTCTTTTTCTCTGACTCGAAGAGCACCCTTGAAAAAAGAAACTAGTCACTCCTGTGTCAGCGACTCAGCAGAGAAACTAAACGAACAAGAATCCACGGTGAGGGATCCAAGCCTTAAGGCCTTCCCCATAAAATGTTTCGTTTTCCATCATCCCGTCTCTTGTGATGGTGAGTCGGTCGGTCCGGCAAAAAAAAAAAGAATGAACACTTGAAGGAGTCTGGGTTCCAGAGAAGGCCAGGCTGCTAAGTAAGAAAGCCTGGTTACAAAGTCAACTCCAAAACCTGGGGCAAGTAATTCATGGCAGTCTCTTTCGACCATCAAATGTCTAAACAGCCTTTAAAAAACGTTTCCCTGTTGCTGTCCCCGCTTCCGAAAATGACATGCGTGAGTGTCAAATCCCTGCTCATGACCCGGGTGAAAGACGCATCTTGTTAATTCCACCGCACCCCGGGGACAACACGTTGTTAAATGTTTGTTAAAGCCCCTCATTGGCCGCGTTAAATCCACGCTATCTCCCTCCATGCCGAGGGGGTCGGGGGACCAAGGTTTCAATTGACTGATGCATAATTAAAGAAAAGGACATCACATCATACCAATTGTTGTTAATAAAAACAAGATCGCATGCTTGTAAATTAAAGTACTTGCTTCTTTGACTAGTGAATCTGGAATTATTTTTTGTTTTACTTTTCGCAAAAATTGTGTCGGTCGGGCGATGGGAAACGAAACATTTATTATTATTATTATCAAATAACTGGCGACTGGCAAAAGTAGTGTGATTTTAGATGACCATATTTAACGGTGGCCATTTCACGCTAGCAACGCCGTTGGCAAAACCAATTGTTCGTAGTTTCATGTTACAGTTAGCAGCCAGCCTCAGCTATTCTGATTCGGTTGCTAAGTTTGAAATAGTACAAGATTCCATCTCCCACAAAAAGGAACATGGCGGAGAAGCCACAGACCTGTAAAAAAGGGAAAAGGTTAGGATAGACAAAGTAGATTAGATGATCAAAACTGGCTGCAACTGAAAATATATGCTTATTTTGCCTAGAAAAACGTTTTTATAACTTTTTTTAGATATATACAAATGGTACCCTCTTTCACATACTAGAACGCTGCATCCCTTTTACACCGCCTTTTAAAGAAGAATAACTCACTGAACCAAAACGTTTTGTTGTCTTTTTCACTGCCATAAGATGCACTTGTTAGGCCTTTCAGGTCCTTTAACAGATCCTTTTTATATACTTAAACTAGCGAAACCACTACCTTTTCATACCTGAACCTTGCAAAAGGTACACCTGTCGGGCGGAGCCTCCTTGTATAGGCCAACATAGGAAGTACCTCCGAGAGTTTTTTCACCGTAGAACACGGATAAATATATCATCTGAACGGATAGGTCGTCAGGGAGGAAACAGGACGGAAGCTCTAGTTGTCCAATTTTGTCCCTTATTTTGTTTGTCTTTTAAGACGATTTCCCGGGATAATTTAATATTCTAGACTAACCAGTAAAGAAAAATGAAAAAAGAGAAAAATGAAAAAAAGAAAAAAAAAGTGTTTGACGACTTGCCCGTCCAATCGTTCTCCAGTGTGCAAACGGCGCGGTCAAGTTTGTGCTCATGAATTATTCGACGTAGGTCTTTAAGCTTACGTCTCGTTATTTTTGAAAATGGCATCTGGGTATCCCCTGGCCACCTTCCTTCACGACAGGCGCGCAGAAAATCAGAGCCGCAGGATATTCACACGGTGATGTGCACGTTCACATTTTTCCACAATTCTGGAAGGGAGCTGATGCCCTCAAACGACTGTTTCTGAAGAAAAAAGGATACAGTTCCCCATTGCTGACCCCGCTTCCGAAAATGATATGCGTGCGTGTTAAACCCCACTCCTGACCCAGGTGAAACAGGCATCTCAGTTAATTCCACAGCACCATGGGGACAACACGTTGTTAAATGTGTTTTAAAGTTCCGCATTGGCCGCGTTAAATCCCCGCACAGAAAGATGCTTTAACAAGGGAGGGCCGTTGATTTAAAAAAATGCAGTATTACAGGTAGCTTACCGATGCAACTTGCAAATGGCCACAAGCGCGTTTCCCAGAAGTCCTCATTGCCTGGCAAAGATCAATTTCTCCGGATGGGGTGGAGTAGTTTGCAAAATGAGAAACTTCATTGATCAATAACGAACTTGAAACAAGTGATAAAATTGAGCTTAAGACGCTGATAGCCAGTACCTGAAAACAAACAAACAAACAAAGACATGAAGACAAGACAAGAAAAAGAAAACAATGCTTTGTAGTCATGTATTTTGCCTTGTAGGAAAGAAAGGGGTGTCCCAACTGCTTAGTACTCTAGTACCAGCTGAAACGGTACCTTGGGAGAGTTGCCTTTTCTTTACCTAAATTTACCTTTACTTTGGCCATTGGTGGCGGTTAAACAGAACTGGGGGAAATTGTGGGTTTTACCAGGGGGTGCAGTGCGTATTTCAGTGACCTTAAGAGTTCGCAAGGGGCAAAATGAGACAGCAGCGGCGTAGTATTGGAGCCACTCGCACCCAGGAAGTTAAGACACTTTCAAAAAGTACTCACAAGAAGATTCCAAAGTTTGACTCGGTCGCAGATTCTTGATACAGAAAATGCAAAGATGATTGACACAACAAGACACAGAATGATTGAAGAAAATGAGAAAAATGAAAGTCGCTCCATGTGGTCTGGTCTTATTATGTCCTTATCGTGTGAATTATAGAAGCTGGTGTATAATCTCTCAATGATGAAGGCTGACAGAAGCAAAATCTGCAAAAAAAAGGCGTTAGGGAGGAATAACCTGTTCTGCTGGTGGTAGAAAAAAGCAGAAAGATCTGAGAATAAAAATAAGGATTTTATTTCTACGTGAGAACTTAAGTGTAGTTGCAACTAATAAGTATTTCTTTTTCTTGTATTTTAGTTGACGAAGATGACTTACAAACTCTGCAATCGTAGAAACTGCGGCAGGAGACTTCAAATTCTCTGAGGCAGTCATCAAGTTCCTTCTAACTTGTAGATTCAATGAAGACGATTTTCAAACCCCTCGAAATAAACAACAAATTCTGGTGTTACCTCTAATCATTATGCCGCCGGTGGGATAAACTTTTTAAGGGCTCTGAATAAGCTATAAAAATGGTCGTAATATATAGATTTAGCCAGGGCTAAAAGCGAAGCTCTCTTTAATATTTATAGATTCCGCAAAGAAAATATAAAATCGTTGAATACTAAAGACAAGTTGAAAGCAACGAAAACGCTAAAAACAACAACAATAGATCTAATTAGCAAAAAAACAACTTTGCACGTGCAGCACACTTTTTTTCTAATTAGCAAAAAAACAACTCTGCACGTGCAGTAGTTTTTTTTTTGTACATTTCCTTACCGTTGTTTTACACGACTAACGTGAAACTTCTTTTAGCTTCCTATTTACGCGTTTTATGGAGGAAATGTTTGTGTTCCTGTTCATTCTATTTTTTCACTGCCGCTGCTTTTTCACATTAGTAGCCGCTAGCATTCTTCATTTTCTAACCGCCGCTATATAATTTTCATGTTTTTCTTCCAGCGGCAGTAGTCTCCGTTGTTATTTATTTCACGGTCCTGACAAGTGTGACACTTGACATCGGCTTACATGAAGTGTGTGTACGGGTGGGCGGGCGGGCGTACGCTACGTCATAACCAAATTTTCTCGGATGGATAGTTTACCAAATTTTCTTACCCATGGTGCTCCGCTGGCGCGCTTCGCGCGCGAGAGCTCCGCTAATACATACTCAAAAATCCGACTTTGCGGGAGCGCCAATTAATTTCATTTTAATTATTTAACTAGACTAAGTGCTATTAAAACATCGAGACTCTTCTTATTAGATTTTAAAGCACCATGTCAAATTAAGTGACTTCCAAATGGACTATTTACAAACCTGATCAGTCTCTAGAGTATTTGATGTAGCGTCTCAAATGATGAAAAACCCTTAGATTAATAGACCTTCCCGCACTCTTGTAAACAAAGGCACCAACTCGAGGCTCGGCTAGACAAAATAGAGGGATTTGTATGAAATTGTCCACCCGAGCCTCGACCTCATTTCTTTATGTTGTTTGCCGAGTCCCTGGAGCGGAATGTGGGAAACGTCTATTGAGGCAAAAAGTGGTGGATATTAAATTGTTTCTGCTAATCATTATTACGAAAAATTAGACTGAGAGATATACAGCCTATTAAACTACATTTTGCAGCCGTGCGACTGCATTACATAGGCTTTAAAATGTTACAATGAAAATAGAATATAACACTGATGAAAGCGAAGTAAAATAAACATTTAAAAAAGGTAATCGAGAGATGTCATAATTAAAGATCATTTATTCTGTTTTTGGGTCTGTAGCGGCCATGGGATAGTGGTGATAAAAGATTTAGCAAAACTAAGCGTCTTGATATTAACTCAGAAAGTATACAACACATTCGATATAATCTTTGAATATAACAAGACAAGTGCAAGACCAACGGACACTTTCCTTTTCTGAACAACTGGGGATTTTGCCGGGCTCTCTACTTAAGAAAGCCGCGTGCAGGCTACGCTCAAGAACGATTTTGCAATTACTGGTTATGGACTGAGTCTGTATTAGTTTATTTCAACATCTCGTCATTGATTTTAAAACGTATATTGGAGTTTGAAAATGAATGATTGTTTTTTGTGCATGACGTCACAATTATAGTTTACATGCTGTAAGAGGGTTTGGAGTAACATTAAAGGGTGAGGTAACTGAACTGACAAAACGCCAATATTTTCTGAAGTCAATCAGTAGCCAAAAGGATGGCTAGAGTATATTAATAACATTACAATAGACATCTCGTTTAAACAAAATAATTAATACAATGAAACAACAGTGAAAAGAATGATCGCAGAAACTGAGCCAAATATCCAAATATATCACGCGCTTTTTTTGCTGAAGGTTGGTGATACTGCAGTGTAGGTTAAAATTAGGTAGTACTAAGTATATAGTTAAAGATATATAGAATACTTCATGGGAAATGCGTGCTTACGGTATTTACGCACTCGTTTTTGTATCAAAAATCTCAATCGTTCGCTGTGCCCACACTCGTTCGATTTCTGATACGTTAACAACTCGATCGTGCGTACAGTAAATACCGTACGCCCGCACTTTCCATGAAGTATTCTATATTTTCGTCATAGCTTTTCAGTGCGTATATCTCAATACAGTAGGACCCCGATAACTCGAACTCGGTTACTCAAACTCCCCGCTAATTCAAACTAACAGTCCAATTTCCCTTGGATTTCACACCATTTTTCAGTCATTTTTAGTCGGTCTGAACTCGAACTCGGATAACTCGCGATCGAACTAAATTTATTTTCCCTCGAATTCTGGTTCTTGTAGCTCCACTCGGGTGCCACCCCATTGGCTCTTCGTGATGTATAAAGGTAAAAGTCATAGTCATTGTGGTCAACATGAGAGCAATTTCTCATTGGTGCAACGAACAGGTCACGATTTATCATAAAAAAGGCCTCATCATATGTTAATGTTTCTGATAAAATAAGTTAAATTTGCATCGCACTATACATTGAAGTGCTGAAAAATCAGTATCCACCAATTTTTAACATGGAAAATTGAAGTTTGCATCGATCCGATAACTCGAACCTTCGCTAACTTGAACTGTTTTTTTATTGTTTCCCTACAGAGTTCGAGATATCGGCGTTCTACTGTATGTTATAGAAAAACATGTTTTTGCAAATTGTTTTGTAATTTGTTTGCCCACGGAGCACTTAGGAGTTTTTAAGAATTTGTTGAGACTTGTCCGTGCGTTCCAGATCGAATTGGACTTTGCAAGAGTTGGTTTTTAAGGAGAGGGGAAAACCGCCTTGTACCCGGAGAAATATACTTCTCGGAGCAAGGGAGAGAACTAACGACAAACTCAACCCATATTTGGCGTCGACGTGGATTCGAACCCAGGCCGGCCACATTGGTGGGAGGCGAGTGCTCTCACCACTACGCCACCCTTTCATTTTTTTATCACGAATAAAGCCAAGTTATCCGGAAATGTCTGCTTCTAGTTTACTATTTACTGTCAATACAAAATATAGTAAGCATACAGAATGACATTCAAAAAGTCATTTATAATTCATGAAAGAAAAAACACTTCCAAGTTTTTACCCACGGTACTAAAAGAATTAAGAGATTTTGAAACCTTTCCCCAACCTCGCAACCTTTGTATAATTAAAAGGAAAAACCACTCGGTCGTGCCTCGCTTTTAAACTAAATTATAATATATCGCACTCGTTTATTAAACATCACTTTAAATTATCCCACCCTTCGTCCAGCAATAAGCAGGGTATATGGTGACTTAAAGGCCATGTTCACATTAGTCACATTGTATTAGCCTGCGTAGCAAGCGTTTCCGTACGGTTTAGGAGCAAAGAACGAGGAGCGAGAGTCAAACTTACCGCGCGAAAAATGGCGTAAGTAAAAGAGCGGGGAGAGCGGGGACTTTCAGTTTTTGGCCCTTGTTTCATTTCTCGCGCGGCCAAAACCGAGATCCCGTTCCTCGGTCTTTCTTTGCTCCGAAACCAAACGGAAACGCTTGCTACGCAGGCTAACATTGTACCGGATATAGCTTTTCGTATCCGGGTGTAGTGTGAACACCAATCCGATAGGTCTATATTCTCCGCTAAAGAGATCGGCGCGGGGCAGCATCGCTCCGTCACAGAAATCGCACCGCCACAATCGTCCTTATGTGTGAAGAGAAGGCCTGTCTGGTATGATTTTTGTTGCGGCGCAAAAGCTATCCGGAAAAGTGTGGACAAAGCCTTAGTCACGGTAACTAATACAACTCTCAAGGGAAACATAATTGTCATATTTCATGAGATACATACGCCTCATTCAGAAAGAGGCAAGACAGAACGATCGCCGGACTGGCAAGGTAAGGTAGCCTATAAGTTAATTTTCAGAATGTAGTTAGCAAGTGTTCAAGTTGCTGTTAGAGCGATGCATGTCCACTTTGGTGGACTCCACGATGGCACAAATTGTGAAAACTATAGCTAACTATGTTGCGCCAAGTATGGGGACCCTACCACAGATTTTAGAGTACCGGCGGGGAAGTCACTTAACCTGAATTGCGCGTTTTTCGATTTTTGATCCAGGACTTTAGGTATACAGTAATAGCCCGCGTATAAGAACCTGGGTTTTAAGAACCTGTTAGGCTAAAATTTTCATTTTAAGCCCCCTCCACATAAGAACGTATTTAGGCTAAAATTTTAAGTTAGGTTCTTATCAGTGGGGTTGCTGTAAAAGTGTACAGGTAGAAACTGCTGAATTAAGATCATCATCTAGGACATATGCTGTACCTGCACTGAACTGCCTATATAGGCATTCCTCTATGGTACAAATAAATGATTTATACTGTATTATCAGATGATATTTATAATATATATAGTATATTCAGATGAAATTCATACGAAAATATAAGAACTTATTTTAAGAACCTCGGTAGCCTAAATTTGCTTTAAGTACCATTTATACAAGAACCTATTTAGGCTAAATTGAAAAATTCAGGTTCTTATACGCGGCCTATTACTGTATTAATGTGTATTCTGAAGGTGTGTCTGAAAGGCATACGGTGGAGGGAGCAAGATACAAAACGTTGCTTCTACGCACCGTTAAGAGATTCAAAAGATGACGCGTGTCGAGCCCCATTTCAAAGTAAATTCCGGGATAAATAACTTAATAAAAGCCATGACCCAGAAACAGGACTAGACTAAACATTAACGATAGCGGATGAACAGGACATTCTATGCAGTATTTTCCTGATCAACTACAATTTACTTAACCCGTTCATAAGAGTGACTTTAGCCCTTTGACGGCACTCACGGCCGAGACAACCTGTTGAGTTCGTACCAGCTTAAAGACGTAAAAAGTGTCTTGTATTGGGTCAAACTGAGATTTAGAGGAGAGTCAAACATTCCAAATCAGAGAAAAATTGCTGACCGACTAAACAAGCGACTCAAAAGTGACAACGCCAGGGAAAGGAACTACGTGTATCACGATACTGATCGCCTTTTGACAGCAGCAACAATTAATTACGTCAAACTTGCATTAACCTGTCCGTCATATAACGTCTATTTCACAGTACACAAGTCTCAAAACAACATAGTTTAAATACCTTTTATTATCCTATATTACAGCGTAACTGTTCGCATTTCTTACAAGTCAATGTAAGCCAGCTTTTATTGTTCAAATGTTTCACTTCCGGTTAAGTGTACAGACTTCACTTATGATTTCAGTACTGATACATTAAGGTGACTCGACCCAGTTTTTTGGGGGGATACCATCCTACTTTGAAGCTCTCTGGTATCCCCACCTTTACTTTTATCGTAAGTCTAACACATAGAATGGTTAAGATATAGATCAATCTACAATATAACATAAATTTTTTGGCGATCGGAGTAAATGTCACGTGGTTATAATGTCACGCCCCTTTGAGGTCTGAGTCGAAAATCTACTGTTGCTGGCATTTTTTCGTGAAAATCTCTCGGCTACACATAATGTGCATTAGTGCCTTGCGCTGAACAGAGTTTCACCAAAATCGCAAAGACCCAATTCGAGAGATTCAGCGGTTTCCAAATTTAGGTCATAATTTATGCTATGTGTTACACTATGTGTAACCGAGAGATTTTCACGAAAAAATGCCGGCAACAGCAGATTTTCGACTCAGACCTCAAAGGGGCGTGACATTATAACCACGTGACATTTACTCCGATCGCCAAAAATTTTAAGTTCTATTGTAGATTGATCTATATGTTATCCATTCTATGTGTTAGACTTACGATAAAAGTAGAGGTGGGGATACCAGAGAGCTTCAAAGTAGGATGGTACCCCCCCAAAAAAAACTGGGTCGAGTCACCTTAAGGAATCTAGTCTCCACGGATATTGGGCTAATTTCAAGCTTTACTGGTCGCCAAGGCGTTGACCTCGTCCCCAGCCTCCCCATCCACCACCTCCACCACCGTCGTTTTGGTCACGTGGTCTGCGGCTCGCCGGAGGGACACCAAACCCACTTACCCCTCCCTGTCGGTTAGGGAGAAACTTGTACCTGTAAAAAATAATAAAAGTGTCCTCTTTTATTATTCTGAATTCACCGTCGAGTACTTACCATTTACATGGAAAAAACGGAAATTGCGGATGAAAAATCAAAGCGTACGCGCCATTCTGTTTGCAGAGCTTCAGAAAATACGGGCTGTTATTTAAGGCGATGAAATTTGTTTACTCTCCTAAGTCTCTTCAGCTGATTTGGATGCACTTTCTAGCGGGCAGTTCTGCCACCAAGTTAATATATCAAGATTTCCTCCCGGTGGGTTTGTTTAATTGGTAAGCAACCTTTGTTTACCCACCCAAAGTTTGGAAGTATTGTCTTCAATTTATTAGTGCGACTTAAATACGCAGGAGAAATAGCCCACATTCGATATATTAAAATTCTAACATGACTCCGAGTCTTTCTGCTCATATTTCTATATTTGGGCCAATTTAATGAAAATTTTACAACTGTAATTTACAAGTGTAGCTTTTGTTTTCAGACTCTAAGACCCTGTTTACATGGAGTGGGGGACCCCGGTCTAGTGGGGTAGTTTTCTTTTGTTTTGAGTCCCTCAGAGCGTGAAAACAAAAGAAACCAACCCCACTAGACCGGGGTCCCCCACTCCATGTAAACAGGCCCTACGACAATGGCTACACTTGTAAATCACACTTGTAAAAGTTTTATTAAATTGACTCTTGGTTTGGTTTTCTTTGTGCTCAAGTCTCGTCTGAGAATTGCGAGAAAATGGAGTCGAGAAAAATTTTCAATTTTTTTCCTAAAGCTTCGGAGTCATTTTAGAATCTTAATACATCGAACATGGGATATTGGAAACAATGGTTATGCAAAAATTTGAGGGGTAAAAAAAGGTGTATTAGCAGCAATGTGAAAATTTCTACGAAATAACTTCTTCGAATATAAAGGTTTCTGAGGGTTCTAACGTATTTCGCAAAACTACGTTGATTACAATGCAAGTAACGTAAAGAAACAAGTTAACAGTCTGTATACCCACTTACAAAAGGGAATGGAGTTATTTTGTAATTATTAGGGCAAACTTCTATAGATCTGACGTCATAACTGGAATATAATTCCCAAAATTTACATACTCACAAGGCTCCATTGCATGAGTAAAACTCGATCATGAAAATTTGAAAATTTCTCGACAAGTTTTTCCTTGACAGGGTGGAAAATTGTCAAGTTTTACCATTTACACAACCGAGGAAACTCGTCGAGGAAAAACCTTGTACACGAAGACACGGCTAAAATGGGGCTTACATGTACCACATGTTTTATGGGCTTTTATATTAGCATCTCATTAAGATCTCTTTAAAATAGGACAAACCTCAGTGTTATTAATACAAAAAAAATTATTGAATTCTTACAGTATGGAAGGAGTGGAAAGGAAGCGACGTCCTCCAAAATCTTGTGGGTACTTGAACATGAGAAAAAAATAAAGGTGTCCAACAAAAATGCCAATAAGCTCCATAATACCACTGAAAATCAAACCAACAGAAGGGCCATTAGAAATCTCAAACAAAGTCAAGTTTACTTACTGTTACGGTTGCCCTAACAATTTTTCAATGGACTACATAGTTGCTCTCACACTACAGCAAATACCATCAAAAATCTAAAGTTCAACTTAACCTTACTGGTTCCTTTTTCAAACAAGCAATACTGTTATTATGCATTCCTCAGAATGCACAAGAACACCGTTTGTAGGCTCACATTAGTGAGTTGAAAAGTTTGACTAATAATAAGAACCAAAGCGGCATAAACTATCACCAGTGTTAACAAGCTTTCTCTACATGACTATGTATTCTGTGATTAAAACAGTTTGAACTTTTTAAATAATCTGATTTTTTCGCTTTGTTGCTGGTTTACTGATGAATTTGTAGCATGCCTCCTTAGAACTGGAAGTGTAAAAAAAAAAAACTCAGTGGTGACAGTAAAAGAAACAGCCACCATATTCAAAGAAAACTTGAGCAAATTTCTTCAAAGAAATGGGCAAGAAATGGTTCTACATTCTGTGCAAAGAAAAAAGGTGCTACATACCCTCCCTGAAGGATCATGTTAAATATTGCCAGCACCCATGGTAAATACATTGCCTGAGGACGAAGCAGCAAAGATAGTCAGCAATTTATTTATCATCAGCACTGTCATTACGGACCACGGACTGGGGATTCTTTCTTGTATCTCAGTATACTTTGGTAGAAAAATTTATTATACAATAATTTGATATGCTAAAAACACAAGACAAGTCAAAATTATTCATACGACTATTTCCCACCCACTTATCACCATAAAAAGAACAAAAAAGTCATGTCAGCAACAAACAGGATCAAAAATATATGTTGTGGTTCAACTTTATCCATGGTTTAAATTCATTTCCTTTTTATTCAAACTCATTATCATCCACTATCATACCCAAAAACAAAAGGAAATAAAATTTCAACCAGGATAAAATTGAACCACAAGATACGTACATATATTTATATTTTAGGTGGTACAATTACTTTGACATTGGGTAAACCCAGGACTGAAAGAAGAAAAGTTAAAAAATGGGAAAAAGTGATGATGAAAACAAAGACTGAAAGATAGTAGACGACCTAGTTAGGCAAGCCGAAATAGATAAGTTCCAATTGAATGAGACCAAGTGTAAAGAGTTGCAGATAAGTCTCTCAAGGTCTGTAGATCCTTTCGAAGCAGTTACCATTAACAACAACCAATTGAGGTTGTAACTAGCGCAAAACTTCTTGGTCTCACAATTTCAAACAATCTAAAGTGGAACGCTCACATAGAGAATGTTATCAAAAAAGGAGCCTCTAGGCTATATCTATTAAGTCAGCTTAAGCGTGCAAAAGGAGATCCTGCGCAGCTACTTTGTTTCTATACTACGTGTATCCGGCCCATGTCTGAATATGCCTGCCAAGTTTTCCACAATGGTCTGCCTGAGTATCTCTCTGAAGAGCTAGAGAAAATTCAGCGCCGTGCACTTAGAATTATTTTCCCAGATTTAGGCTATCAAGAGGCTCTCAAAGAGTGCAATATTTCCACCCTCCATCAACGGCGCCAGTGGCTGACAGAGCGCCTATTCAATGAGATTAAGGACAACAGCCTCCACAAATTACATGGCCTTTTGCCGCCACGTAATCTTAGTACTGTAGCCTTAAGGAGAAAGCGCGCTTTTAACGTACCTCTTTGTAGAACAAATAGACTAATGAATAGTTTTATCATGCATAACGCGGCTATTTTCTAATGGTTTTATTGTAAATTCGCGGCTATTTTCTTAAATTTCATGACGTAGTATCTTTGTTCCTTTGTTTTATTTATTTACTGTTATTGATTTATAATAGTTAGTCTTAGTATTCAACGTATTGTACAGTCCGTAATCCAGCCCTTGGGCTGCAATGGATTTTTAATAAAGCTATCTATCTATCTATCTATCTATCGATAAACTATGAAGAAGTAACATCTAAAAAGTTGAAAATTGCAACCTTGCAGGGCTGTCAAAATTCTTTTAAGTAGCAGGCTGATAATGAATAGTAGGCGACTTTGGAACTCGCACCAAAGGCAAAAGTTCTTGAGGGCTGAGGCATCTAGGGACATTTAGAAATTTGGAGTCTCGGAAATGACGTTCACAGGGGTTTTCACGAGGTATTTTCCACCGCAGATGCTGTGTTGTTTCGTCAGAATACACATAAGACTGGGAACAATGCCGTCGCAAAAGCAGGCATTCCTTGACATTACACGGTTAGAATGTTTCACAGATCTAAACCTGTTAACCGGTAAATATGTGTTCAATGTCATTCAAAACTGGGAAACAACTGCTTTACCATTTTATTTGATGGTGCTTATTTTTTGTTAGCAGTTATGGTAGAAGGAGATAAAAGTAGCCAGCTAAGGATGGCTAACTACCCGGCAGTTTTGGCGGGCTACTGGCCCTTATTGACAGCCCTGCCTTGTAACCCTGTGTTTCAGCCCAAACTAGCACAGATTCAATAGTACTGCACTGCTTGTTGGTGGGGCACTGTCCTCTCAGTTAAACCAAGACAGCTTGTAGACGTTCAGGGCTCATTTTTAAGGTATCACGGCAATAATTTAACAAGTTAACATTTTTCAAGGGCTAAAGGTGCAATTAGTCATCTGTAATAACACCAAAGAAAACTTCCTACGGGAGCTCGAGAAAATGATCAATGTCAAATTTCACAAATTGACATCTAAAACACAAAGTTTTCAGAATTTTACCTGTGGTTTCACATTCTTGTGAAATTTGACATTCATTTTCTCAGACTCCCATGAAAAATTTTCTTTGGTGTTATTACAGATGACTAATTACATCTTTAGCCCTTGAAAAATGTAAAAAGAATGCAATATTCTTTAAATAATTTATTATTCTGGTACAGGGATTTTGTCCACTGAAAATTAAAATTACTCAATTTCCTGGTGGATTCTGTCTTAAAACACCAACAATCATTTACTTTTTTTCCTAGTGTCACTGAACTCGTCATGAGCTAATAACAGCTAAAATTAAGGACATTAAAAGAGTCTTAAAATAGGATATGTTATGGTTCAATTTTATCCTTGGTTCAAACTTTATTTTCTTTTGTTTCAAACTCATTATCCTACATTACCATACCCAAACTCATTATCAAACTCATTATCCTATATTACCATTTTACCCCAAAACAAAGCAAAATAAAATTTAGACCAAGGACAAAATTGAACCAAAACAGATATACTGTAAACTTCCCATGATTATAAACCCCCCTTTATAGGCCCATCTAACTGCAAACAAAAAAAATAGATCCAGTTATAAGCTCCCCCCGACACTCAGATAAAAGCACCCCTATAGCATGAATTTAAGTGAATTCAACTTTTTAGGACATTTTGAAGCTTGAAAAAGTGATCAAATTCAAAAAGTATTTTGATAAACACTGCTTTGTAACTTGTTTTTTGAAATACTTTTTTAGTCCAGTTATAAGTCCACCAGTTTATAAGCCCTGTTAGACCCCTCATGAAGTTGTGTAAGCCCAAGGCTTATAATCAGAATTTTACCGTACTGTAACTGTAGTAATACAAGTAACGAAGTAACTACACTTAGAGCTTCTCCTATTGAAACATTAACTGCAAAAAGCATTGTAGTATTAATCTGTTTAAGTCCTGAAGGGACACCTTACGGATTGCCCAACACTAAGGTGTTTATATGTCTTCTTTTAGGAAGAAAGGGCCAAGATAAGACCAAAAAAAAATAAAGTACTCAACCTTAAACTGCATTCCAAACCAGAACTGTACAATCATGTCTTTGTTCACTTGACACCAAACATACAGAACACTGAGAACAAGTGGGTCCATAAGAAGCTAAAATAAACACGTCAAATCAGACAGGTTATGTTAGATATGATTAAGTATTAAAATTTATTATCTGGAAACAGAGCAAAAGGTGAGGAGTTCAACAAAACACACTGACAGAAATTTTGTCGCCAACTTGTTTTCTCTTATTTGCACTTTAATGTAAGTATAACCCTCACATTTTAATAAATTACCCTACCTGCAGTAACTGTATAGAAGAAAAAAACTTACCATCAAAGGTATGAGGAAGCCTATTATCTGATGGCATTGCATGTCAAGGAAAACAATGATCTCCATGATGCTCCACATGAATTAACTTATACCTACATTCCTGCTTATTGTTAGCACTGAAAATAAAATCTATTTTCATGTACGGATGATGATGGTGATGATGATTTAGAAAAATTCATAGCATTGATCATTTGGGAAGTAACAGTCAACAGCATATCACTTTTAAGACAATGCATTTTGTTTGAAGAAGGAAAACAACAAAGAGACACTGGAACCATTCGTAGAGAAACATCATTTTCAACTTCACTGATTTAAATGCACGGCATGTTTTGCAGCATAAAAGGATACAATTAAGATACATCCATTGAAGAGTATCATAAACAAATAGTCTGCGGGTCTGCCATCAAAGAGACCTAAAAGAAAAAACATTTATTTGTTGATATCATAAGTACACAAACAATATTGTAGTAAAGCAGTTTGTCACATACCAGCGCAAGTATAGGCTGACCCAGTTTCATA
>OZ037776.1:19309503-19384503 GCA_964035525.1 Porites cylindrica | reverse complement strand
GTCAGTTTTCTGATCTGATTTATTTCCAGGGAGGCAAAATACAGTATCTAACACCATTCCTTCATTCTCAGCTTCATTTCGTTTTTCAAAAAGTCTGAAAGTATTAAAATTGCTAGATAAAGTGGAGCAAGCAAAACGCATGCAGTATTTAAAGATTATCTGCATCCCGGGTCTGCCTCGAGATTCTGGTATGAAACAGTTTTCGAGCATTTTCCCCGATGGGTTTTTGGAGAATTTTACAGGAGTGCGAAGTATGTTGGAAACTTTCCTCGGTCAACGCATATGTTCATTAGTCTGCTACACAGCCGTTTTTAGTGGGGAGGAGCGTTGCGTGACGACACTAAAAACGGCTGTGTAGCAGACTATATGTTCATATGTTGGAGAGCTAGAAAGCATGGGACAGGAATGAAAGCACAAGCCTCGTCAGTATGTGGTCCTTGGTCCGCGACTTTTCAGAAAATGATAAAATATTTCGTCGAGAATAATTTAGCCTGCGTAGCAAGCGTTTCCAATCGAGTTATTGCGCGAAAGTTAGAGCGGAAGCAAAAAAAAAAGGTTGAAAGGGGAGGGGGAGGGGAGAAGAGGAAACGCTTGCCCGCAAACCCCACGATTCTGGAAAACGCCCCTTGATATTTCACGGTTCGGTTCATTTGTAAATTGACAGCTCGTTAAAATAGAAACATAACGCGAACAACTTAATGCTGTTTTTGCCCCTCACATTGACTGTGTTCGTTCGTATTCAAAACACCTTTACGAAAATAAAGGTCGTATAAGTCATGTGTGTTATGTTTCGAGATAAATGGATTATACGCTTTTTAAGTTTCCATTTTGCGGTGACTTCAGTTTACATCTCCATAAAATGGTAAAAGAAATATCAAGAACCATTACGAGAGCTGAAAACTTTCAAAGGCATGTTTCTGAAACTGGCTAGCCTGCGTAGCAAGCGTTTCCTCGCGAGGTTCGTCTAGAAAGCTGGGACAAGAGCAAAAAAAATGAATGACGGGGAGGGGGAGGGGAACGAAGGAACCGCTTGCCCGCAAACCCCACGATTTTGAAAAACTGCGTTCGCCCACGAACGCAGCTTCTGATTGGCGCGGTGCGGGTAGTGTTGATTACTTAGCATTCAAAACATCAATCAAACCAGGTATGCTTTGTTTTCGTGCGTCACAGATCTGGTCTCATCTGATATGTGGTTGCAGATTACTAATGCTTTAGACTGATATTTATTGGAATCTTGTTTGTGCGAAGGTTTATGAGATCAGAGTCTTCAAAGTATAATTGGAGATCGAGCAGTGGAGACTAGGGAAGGCCAATTTATTGAGAATGACGGCGTGCGGATCTGACTGGAAAAAATGGACTGTTTGTTTGGAGATAACATCAACATAAATCAAAACATCGGTACTCGACACTAGCTAAAGCCGCCATGGACAAGCGATTTGTCAGCTTTTTGAAATGAAAAATTCTTTTTGCTTATTGGAAATTTAGTGGCATCTATTGTAGAGAACGTTTCGACACAAACTGAAGAGAAGCCGCTCTGCAAAACTTATACGCGGCGGAGTGAATTGTTCCGGACAAATAATTTTTGACGTGTCGACAAGGTTCAGACGAGATAAAGCCACACAAGAAAAAAACCAAGAAATTCCGCAGCAATCGCTCATAGTTTTAACTTTCTTTTATCGTAAATCTTTTTTATTACAGCTCTTGCAATCGCCTGCAACGTGTTCTATTAAAGACCAAAGTAATTTTACAAGTCTGGTAATCCAGGGGTAATCTGTTCGTTATGTTTTTTTTTTGACGAGCTGTCAATTTACAGATGAACCGAACCGTGAAATATCAAGGGGCGTTTTCCAGAATCGTGGGGTTTGCGGGCAAGCGTTTCCTCTTCTCCCCTCCCCCTCCCCCTTCAACCTTTTTTTTGCTTCCGCTCTAACCTTCGCGTAATAACTCGATTGGAAACGCTTGCTACGCAGGCTAGAAACTGGCTAATGCTGACATCAATATAGCGTGCTTGCTGAATGGGCGAAAACACAGAATTGTGATCACAAGATCATGTACAAATTTAATGATAAAAGCTTAGCAAGATACAAATACAAACAAAAGCAAACCCCCTGAAACCTCGACGTGGGCTACACTTGTATGCTCTACTCAGTCACCAAACCTTGTCAGTAATAGCTCTTATTTTCCTCAAGTCGCTCTCTGTGAAGCTCCCGGATGGGATGTCCCGGTGAAGCTTTAAACTTGTGTGCGAAATTCTCAGAGTCCCTATTTTTGTCTGTGTCTTCTTTATCCTCAGTATCCGAAATTTAGACCTCCAATCCTCCAAAGTGGCGTCTGTTGCATTAAATAGAAGGAAATATTTAAAGGAAAAGCCAGTCTTCTAACATGGCAAAGTTGTCACGTCCCTCGCTCATGGACGTGCGTAGTGCCATTCATCGGCAACTGAGTTGTTCGCTTCGCTGACTACGAAGGCTTACAATCGAGTCTTCAGCCATAGTGTCGTCCCGGGGGGGGCACTTTAGGAATTTCTGGGTGGGGATGTGCCGCTGGGACCCTGGAACCCTTAACCTATACTAGAGCTAGTTCACCTGAATTTTGCTACCCTATACTAGAGTAAACTCCCCAAATCCCCCTATCCTAGAGTAGCTGTTTACCTAGTCTAGATAAAATCTTCAACCAACTGATCAGTTTCCTGAAAAATGATACCCTATTCTAGACCCAAACGCTCTGATTTATATACCCTATCCTAGAGTAAACTGCTTGAAAACCATACCCTTCACAGCGGCACATACCTATATAGCCCATATATGGCAGTGCCCCCCCCGGGAGTGTCGTCAACTGGTGAAATACCTTGCTCACAAATTGTGCTTCTTAATTGCTCATGTATACTACATCGATCGATAATTCTCTCTTTGAGTTCACGAAGCGGCCACGGCGTTCCAAACCTGACGCTCACAGTCATCTTTTAGTGTGAACCTACCGTGAACGGCGTGTCGGTTTGAATGCAACGCGAGCATTTCTCTGAGTTTCCCAGCGCCAACATCATCTAACTGACTTAAACTCGAACAATAAAAAAATTATAGAGTGACTCTAGCCTGCGTGGCAGGCGCAAAAAGGGGAGGGGGAGGGGGGAGGGAAAAAGGGAAAAGGGAAGGGTACAATGTTCTGAATGAGTTTATGTTTCAGTCTCACATGAGGTTCTGTCGCATGCAATGGTTGCCAACAAGGTTTTATGGTAGCCTGAGTGTGTATAACCGCCCCCTCCCTTCAGAAAAAATAGCCCCTCCGCAGCCCAGTTAAAAATCGCCTTTCGGCGATTCTTGTTAATAATGCAAGATATCGTGATTTACTGATTAGCATTCTTTCATATGACGGAGTTTCGGCTTTCCTGCTGTGGGTGAAGACGCGAAATTAAAGTTTGTTGACAGGTAGGTTAATTTGTCCTTCTTGAAGTTTGGATTTTTGCGGCACCGTAAATTACATGGTCATGTTTACTTAGCCTGCGAATAAATAAAACGCAACGGAAGACGTGCCTTTTTGCAGAACAGGTTTTCAGATCAACTTATTTCTGCTGTTGGAAGCATATTGCTGTAGACTCTGAATTTTTTGTTTTATCGACTCTTGGAAAGTAACATTCACTACTAGGTGAAGTTATGGTAAGATGATTTATCACTCAAAATCTTGTACCAGCCTAATGAAACATCTTGGTGGTCGTTGATTATGTGCAAGAAGTATTTGGAAATTGTGCAGAATTTCCAGGTGGTCACATACAACAAAGAAGGTCTACCAGGAAGAAAATTATGCATTTTTTCTGGAGAGTGACTTTTCACCGAGGACACCGTGAGTGCTGTCATTTAATTCTCAACAACATCAAAGCTCTCAGAGACTCTGCACAATTTAATGATTAGTGTAACGATAGCAGTCTCAAACGCTTAATAAGCATAGGCGTACGGGCAATTTTTTGCAAGGGTGGGCGGTAATCCATTTGCCCAAAAAATTGTTGCAAGTTGCCCAAATTTTTACAAAACAGTCGAAAGGAAACTAGGGCCATGCAACAAAATAGGCCGTACTGGCATATGAAAGTGGCTCGATAAAGTTTTTCAGAGTCAATACCTGCCAAGTTTGAGCATAAACTACGTCGCCACAAACGAGCATTTGGAAAAAATTGCCACCACGGTTGTATTAGATAAAGAGGGCAATTTGTCATGATCAGGATTGCAATGACATCGGAGCTGTCATAGCAACGACATGACGCCATTACCTATTATACTTGCAGCAATATTTCTCACTGGGAACTGTTCTTACAAAATCGTTCAGGGGAGCTCTTTTCTCCAATAGTCGCCTCAATGTTCGTGAAGTTAAAACGGAACTGTAAGAGCGTTATCGAGATATTTTGGGATGAAGTTTTTATTGTTAGAAATAAGGTAAAAAAGGAAAATGCTGATGTTTAGTCGTAATCTGAAGAAAACGGAGCGCTTTTGACATTCAATTTCACCTCACAGTAGTTTCAATCTTATTAAAAACGTGTTTGAAAGATCATGGAGATAGCTCCTGCCAATTGCTATAAGGAAGGATTTGATTAGCGCTCGATCTTGTTAGGGGTTTCGTAAACATTTCGGTCTACTTAAACAAATTAGTGAATAATTTTTAAACCCCTCGATAGATTTTTTTAAGAAAATTATGATTCTTCTCGTAATTCAAACTGAGAATTAGTCAGCCACTTCACTTTCAGACCCATTGCTGATGCGTGTTCTGCCACACACTGTTTTAGGAGCGGAGGTGATTCTAGAAAGTTATGCGGAAGTTTATTCTAATCAATTCATGACTGGAAATAGCCCACTCCAGCTAGTACAGTGAAGTACAGTGCCCAACAAAGCAAAAAATCAGCATATGATACCCTTCCCTTATAACCAGAAACTCATCACGTGTTAGGCAAACACTGTCTCGTGTGAACGTAACTGAATTATTACGCCGACCTCTGGTTAAAATAGAAAATATTTATCTCTTCAAAATACTAATAATAATAAAACATGGAAACGTCTGTAAAAACTGGCTTTGCCCAAATTTTCTCTTGCTGCCCAAAAAATCTGAGTTGCCCAAACTTTGGGGGGGCTGCAGCCCCCCTCGCCCCCCCGGCCCGTACGCCTATGTTAATAAGGACAAAGTCAATGATGGCCGCCTCAAAACTACTACAAAAGCACCTGATTTTAGGTCACGTGGCTTACAACCACAGGCCTACCATGACACCTTTCCTTCTTTCTTTTTTAAAAACATAAAATGAAAATAAAAAAAAACTTCATTGCACGATGGGCACTTAATAACTGGTGAAAGCCCAACAACATCAGCCAAAGCACTGAACGTAGAACATTTTGAACAAGCAAAGTCAAGTGTTTCAAAAGTGTTGAAAGTCTAAGCAAGAAAAAGAAAGAGAGAAAAAACATTTTTTTAACTGTCTCTTACAATCATCAGGTGTAGTCAAGCATAGTCCTTTAAATAGCCAGGTGGCTTTGACAACCGACCAGCTCTTGTGATCCTATTTTCAACTGGCCTAGACTTGTTAAGTGTTGTTCACAGAGGTTGGGCCTTGCTAGGTATTGCAACAGGGTTTTGGTTAGCTGTTTAGACTGGTCCCCCTGAGCTGGCACTGTTGGGAATGACTGACCTTCTGTTGGCTGAGGTCCTTGGAGTTTCTCTGGAGAGGCTGCCATATCCGGGGGTTGCAAGGCTACAGGGGCCTCGCTAGGTTGTGAGCTGTAGAATGGCTCTCTGCTCCTGCAGAGATGTCTGCGGTTTCTGCGGAGGATTCTCCCATCTTCTGTCTTCACTTTATAGGATCGCACATCTGCTAGTTCTTCTATTTCTGCTTTGAACCATGTCTGGCTCTTGCAATGGGGAAGTGGCATTAGTCTGACTGTCTTGCCTTTCACCAATGGCAAGAGCTCCTTGAAGGTGGGTTCGCATACATTGCCCAAACATACGCTGAGCTGGCAAGGTGCTGAGCCCCTCCGTTGGGGTGTTACTCCAGCTTAGTGACTAGGGATTTCTTTTGATTCTATTTTTCTTCTATTTTCGTATGAAAGTGGCCGGGGACCACATTCATAGTAGTCGGAGGAGATCCCCAGCCCCCCGGCTCTTAATGACAGCCCTGCCAATACACTGTAAGCATTAACTATTATTATCATTATATACTTGGGATGGATTCCTTCAATTTAGATCTTAAGAAGGGTTCTCCCTCGTCTTCAGTGCATGGTGTAAACCAACTAAAATAAATGTTCAAAATTAAGTCATTAGTATGGTCCGGTTGTATTTTGTATATTGGTATATTTAATTTGTATAACGTCTCTTCAGCAGTTGTGCATGTGTTGCTATTATTTCCACGTATCTCCATCACCAATGCTGGTGAAATCACGTACCAAACATAATGTATTAACTTACATGTACCGGGAAAATGGCATATCACATGTTTTTTTTTTTTCAGCCATAAACTGAAAATTTAAAAGGGAATAGCATTCTTTGAATGAACAGATCTTGACCTTTTCCTGAATCAATCGTGCTCCTCTCATACTTACAGCATCTGAATGTTTGCTTATAGTATAGATGCCAACCTGTGGGGAATTTTATCTCTGTTGCACCTCCTTTTCTCTCAGGGTACAGGGGTATCAAGACATGCATTAGAAACGAACGATTTTATATTAAGCATATGGAACGGTTAAAAGCATGCAGTTTTTTCGCTGATGTATAGACTGACCCAGAGCCATTTTTGTAAGGGTTAACTAGTTGCTTTTATATTCATCTATAACTGGGGGTTTGATGGACGGCCATGGTATTATAACGAGTTCATTCACCCTTAAATAGGTCCCCCCTGCGTCCCCTCGTACCCTACTTGACCACAGGCTGTAGGTTGGTGGGGAAGCTAAGGTGACACTGACTTTACAGGCCCCATTTATATGAAGAAAATTGTCCCGGGAAAAAGGGTCTCTCTTCCTTTAGCGATCAATTTTATGAGAATAAAACTAAACCCTTTGCCCTAGCTAACTGCGCGTGCGCATGCTCTGATTGTTTAAAACAGCGATGGCGCTAGCCTGCGAAAACAGCCGTTTCTCCTCACTCTTCGCCGCTTGGGACGTTTCGCGAGGAGAAACGTCTGCGACTCAGCGACAGAAATTCCATACTATTGACGTAAATCTGTTTACATAATAAATCCGGTAGTCATGGGGTTCCAAATGCAGATTCGTTCAATTTTACGTTTCTCTTGCTCGATTTTGGTAAAGTGGTTTGTTCATCTGCGAACGAGCTCTAGAAAAACTGAATGCTCCTTCTAGAGAAGAATACAATCCACAAGTATTGGCTGTTTTGTCATAGATTCATCGCGTTTAAATTTGACTTTTGTGCCCTTTTGTCTTTTGATGTCATTCGTAATCAATAGCTAAAACAATGTAACTACTCTGTCGTCCAATCAGCGCTTATGACCGGATTCCGGACAGATTTTACGTCATCAGTATGGAATTTCTGTCGCTGAGTCGCAGACGTTCCTCCTCGCGAAACGTCCCCAGCGGCGAAGAGCGAGGAGAAACGGCTGTTTTCGCAGGCTACGATCGCACATGCTTTCAAAGTGTTTGTGTGGAGAAACGATGGTCTCCTGCCGTCGAAAGGGTGATCGGTCTAGGCGAGGTACCCTTCTAGCCGAACGTAAATTTATGAAACGTTGGCGCTCAGGGCGGCTAAACCCTTATACCCCGGACAACATTTCTACATATAAACGAGGCCTTAAATGGCTTACCGGTAATAGGTATCGTGTCGTGACCTGACCTAAATATTGACTTTCCCAGGAATAAACGGCTCTAGCGTTTGAATCATTGGGTAATCCGTTGTCCATGTACAAAGTGCATCAAAAGCTGTGCCTCTCTATTTAAGTAGTATAGTAAGGACCGAATTGACCTCTCTCTGGGACGAAACTCATGAAGAAGGGATAGCATACATTATGCGAATCGTGCATAGTCATGAAGACGAAAGCAAACTAGCTTTTTTAAAAAAATGTAATATACGCCACTTCCAAATTTCCCATAATTCACCCTATTTGCCCCGAAAAAAATTTTGCATAACCTTTGTTTTTCTTTTGTGCTGGGTATTACAGCCGTCCCAAGAGAAACTGAAAACAGTGCTTATGCAAAATTTTGGGGGAAAATAAGGTGCATTATGGGAAATGTGGAAGTGGCGTATAGCACGAAACGCGATTTTTTACTCCACATCCGCCATTTGCACATCTCCCATAACACGCCTTGTTTGCCCCCCAAAAGTTTTCCGTAACCCTTGCACTTTATTTCCCCTGGGTATTACAGTCGTGCTTATGCAAAACGAGGTCTATTATGGAAGATGTGAAAATAGCGAATTATTCCCTTTAGCTTTTTCACTTTTCTATTGTTTACGACAAGGGCAAATTTGGCAAGAATTTATAAAATATTTATAACCCTGACCCTATTTAAAACTTGATGAAAAAAGAGGCATGCCGATAATTGTGGGTCTTACGAAGATGACATATTTTGCGAAATTGGCGAATTTGTCAAGGATTCATCTAAGGTCTGGCAAAATATTTAAATGAGACAACAAAAGGGGCCTATTGGCAGCTGGCAATTTTCACGAAAATGGCAAGAATCCATCAAAGGTTTTGCAAACCCTCAATTAAAGTAATAAAGAGGAAAATCTTGACAAACGGCGATTATAAGAAAATGGCAAATTTGGGGCGAAAAAGGGAAATTTCGGCAAAAATGGCGAGTATGCCAAAAAGTCATCGAGGCTTCTGCCAAATATTCAAATAACATGACAAAAAGTGGCATCTTGACAAATGGCAATTTTACGAAAATTACAAATTTGGTAAGAATTTATAGGTTTGGCAAAAATTAAAATAAGATGACAAAAGAGGCATGTCGATAATTGTGGGTTGTACGAAAATGACAAATTTTGCGAAATTGGCGAATTTGGATTCATTAATGGTGTGGCAAAAATTTTAAATGAGACCACAAAATAATCATTCTTGGTTTGCAACCACGAGATAAGGCGGCAATGTTGGGGATCAATACAATATAATTTTTCTCGAATAATTAACATGAAAATAGAGTTTGGTTCCCAGAGGAGACAAATGCTTTTGTTCTCGACCACCAAAATGGCCGTCGTGACGTCCAGTGCAGACCAGCAATATTGACAGTTGGCGATTTCACGAAATTGGCAAATTGAGAAAATGGGTGATTGGACAAGAATCCATCAAAGGTTTGGCAAAAACTCAAATGAGGTGACAAAGAGGGGAAACTTGACAAAAATTCATAAACGTTTGGTAAAAATGTAAGCAGGATGACAAAAGAGGCATGTCGATAATTGTGGGTTTTATGAAAATGACATATTTTGTGAAATTGGCGAATTTTGCAAAGGATTCATTACATGTAAAGGTCTAGCAAAAAATTTAAACGAGCCAACAAAAGAGGCATATTGACGGTTGGCGATCTTCGCGAAAATGGCAAATTTAAGAAAACGGGGAATTGGGAAAGAATCCATCAAAGGTTTGGCAAAACTTCAATTGAAGTGACAAAGAGGGGAATCTTGACAAATGGCGATTATAATGAGAAAATGGCAAATTTAGGAGAAAAAGGCAAATTTCGGCAAAAATGGCGAGTGTGCCAAAAATTCATCAAGGGTTTGGCCAAATATTCGGATGAGATAACAAAAAGGGGCATCTTGACAAATGGCGATTTTACGAAAATGACAAATGTGGAAAAAATTTATTTAAGGTTTGGAAAAAATTCAAACAAGATGACAAAAGAGGCATGTGGATAATTGTGGCCCTTACGAAAATGACATATTTTGCGAAACGTACCGGCGAATTTGGCAAGGATTGAGACAATGAGACAACAAAACAGTCATATTGACAGTTGGCGATTTTCACAAAAATGGCAAATGTGGGAAAATGGGCAAGAATCCACCCACGATCTGGTAAAACCTCAAATGAGGTGACAAAGAGGGGAATATTGACAAAAGGCAAATTTCGACAAATATGGTGAGTGCGCCAAAAATTCATCAAGGGTTTGGCCAAGTATTCAAATGAGATCACAAAAAGGGGCATGTTGATAGTTGGCGATTTTCAGGACAATGACAAATTTTGCGAAGATGGCGAATTTGGCAAGAAGTTATCAAAGGTTTGACAAAAATCTACAAAAAGATGACAAAAAGGGGCATTTTGACAAATGGCGATTATAACAAACATAGCAAATTGGGCAACAATTCATTTAAGGTTTAATTGTCAAAATTCAAATGAGATGACAAACGAGGCATTTCGATAATTGTGAGTTTTACGAAAATGACAAATTTGGCAAGAATTTATAAAAGGTTTGGTAAAAATTAAAACCAGATGACAAAACAGGCATGTAGATAATTGTGGGTTTTACGAAAATGACAAATGTTGCAAAATTCGCGAATTTGGCAAGGATTCATCAAAGGTCTGGGAAAATTGCCGGTTGATAATTAGCGAGAATATCAAGTTTGGCGAAAATGGCCAATCTGGCAAGAATTTATCAAAGGTTTGGCAAAAATGAAAACAAGATGACAAAAGAAGGATGTCGTTAACTGCTAGTTTTTACGAAAATGTCAATTTTTGTGAAATCAACAAATTTCTGGAAAAATCTATCAAAGGTTTGGCAAAATTTAGATGAGACGACAAAAACGGGTATCTTGTACAAATAATGACTATAAGAAAATGGCAAATTTAGGCGATAAAGGCAAATTTCGGCAAAATGGCGAGTATGCCAAAATTCATCAAAGGTTTGGCCAAATATTCAAATGGAATGACAAAAAGTGGCATGTTGACAGTTGGCGATTTTAACAAGAATGACAAATTTGGCGAAAATAGCGACTTTGGCAAGGAGTAATGAATGGCTTGCCAAATGACATGGCGAAAAATGGTCTATTGGTAATTAGAGATTTTTACGAGGATAGCAAATTTTGGCGAAAAGGACAAATTTGGGAAAAATACATGAAATGACAAATAAGGCTACCTTGATAATTACTGAGTTTTCGAAAAAGGCAAATTTTTAACAAAAATGGTGAATTTGACAAAGGCTGATCAGATGTTTGGCAAAAACTCATAAATGACTTGACAAACTGAGAAAGCATGTGAAAAACTGGGTACCAGTTGAGATTGAACCTTGAGTGGTCCCTGATCTAATGGTGCGGAAATGACAGAGAAATATCTGACAATGGACGTGACATTGTTATCAAGAAAAAACAAAGCATTTTTATTGTCGTTGACGAAAATATATCCTCTGACTGAAATACTTCCATCAATGCATCGAGATGGAATTACCTAATTAAGAAAACAGTACTAAAATTAAGCTCGAACAAATGTGGCCATAGAAACGAAAGTAATTCCTGTAGTCATAGGTGCATCAGAAGTAATCAACAAAACAACGTTTTTAGCTGTTTTTGGCAGTATCCTGTGTAAAGCCAGCCTCTAACCTCAACAGAAAAACTCGATGGGGAATCAGTAATTTTAGCATCATTTTTGATTACGTTTCCCGCAAATTGAAACATCACATATATATAGTATTTTCTTGTTTTCTTTTCTTGCTGATGGGGATTTGCTGCCGGACGAGGTCGCATTTTCACGTCTAGATTAGCTATAATGAGGTTGAACATTATAATGGTGTCGCACATTTTTGAGTAGGAATTCAACAGAAGATTCGCTGTTGAAAAGTTGACTTTATAAAGGTAGATGCATAGAAAGAAAGGACTACATATATTGTGATCGCGAAAATTATATTTGTCAAAAAGAGGATAAGACGTCTTCTATAGGGTCCGCAGAATAAACAGTATAATAATGGGGTAGGGGTTATGAGAGGCCAGCGGCATATACCAAGCAAAAGTTTCAGTTTGGCACTCAGGATTCAGAGAATGGCACCAGCCAAAAAAGTAGAGACTTCCAAGTTATGATTGACAGGACATTCATCCACATAGCTATTTACTTTACAACATCAATGGCATTTCAGTGCAAATTAAACCTTCTGTGATTTAAAACAGGGAGATTTGCTGATCAACCTCATCTACACTCAATGAAAGTACTTCTCCCATGGTATAGCCACCCTTTTTGGTTCGACCAACTGCACGGACCAATAAGACCGGCGTCAGAGGTCATTCTTGACAAAAATAGGTGCACTTTTCTAGGACCAAGGTTTCCGCTAACGCATAATGTGGTCTGACAATTGTGACTTATTTTGCGTTAACTCAATCTGTGTTCTATGTCTTAAAACCAAGGTTTGCGCCAACAAAATATCGCAAACCAAGGCGAACTTTAAAAAGAGTCGCATTTTGAAATAAGTCATTCCATGTCCTTCCAATAACCAGGGGCACCCAACGACTGTGTCCTCCTAAATACACTGAAAACACTTTAGGCTACCCAGGGAACTTTTAGATCTACAAGGGCGCAATTTAACGTATTACGAAAGTGAGAATTTTTCCGCTTCCTCTCTCCATCACATTCTCGAATCCGAAAATTTAGGTTTCCTTTTTTGTAAGAAAAATAGCCTAACCTGGGCAGTAAAATGGGAAAAATTAAAGTTCAGAAAATCGTAGGGAATTTGTTAGATAAGCGTCGAAAATTTGACATAAATGGAACGATCATCTAGAAATTTTCAGTCGTCCTCAAATATAGAAAATTCTAGGCAATATCTGCTTCTCCGAACAGATATTTTACAGAAAACGCTCGTTGGGTGCCCCTGAATAAATTCCATATTTTGCGACAGTGGGAAATGTGGCTCCCAGATCGTGGACTTCATACAGGCTTCGCCCCTCAAACTAGGATTTGAGTTATCGCAAACTGTGGACTTTAAGAAAGGAGTCACATTTTGCGATAACTCAATCTGTGTCCAACCAGGGGCACCCAACGAGAATATAGTTCAAAACCACTTAAACATAGCATTGTTAAACGTATTTTACTATTTAAACGGTAGATATAGGCATATTTTTATTCCCTAAAATGTTTTCATCTGTTCGGATTTCCTAGCTGAAAGTCTAGTGATCCGAAAATTATAGGGATCAAAACTTACCTTTTCGAAAATTTCAGCCAGAAAAAAGGCTCCCGAAAATTCTAGGTTACCTTTTAAGGGTAAAAATCCGTTAAAAATGGGCAACTATAGTAGTTTTTAGATGTTCGAAAATCCTAGGAGAGGCAGGCAAGCAAAAAATTTTACAACAAATGTTCCGAAAATGCTAGATCTCAAATCGTCTTCCGAACAGATGTTTTTCCGAAAATTGTCGTTGGGTGCCCCTGTCCAACCAATCAATCACCGAACGTCTCAGACATCTTTCTAGAAAAACTAGTGAGTTTACAACCGTTTCACCGTCAGCCGTCATCGGTCATATTAGAAAAAACACTAACTTTTTTCTGCGCTAATGAAGAATACAACACAAACAGCGAACTTACGCGTTTTATGCTCAAAAGATCGGTCTGTGACCGCTAGATTTGCATATCAGAAACGGAAACGATCAGTCATAGGCTGCATACTTTCGTAAGCGTTCGCGTTTTATTCGAGTTCACAATATTCATAGGATGCAGATTTGATTATGATCTGTATAGGGGCGTAGATGGTGAAAAGATCATAGCGATTTGCCTTGATCTCTCCGACAAGTTTTAGCTAACTTAACTGATTATGGGCTAAAATTAAGCTGATCGATACGTAAATGAGAGCCGGAGAAAAACTGCTTAATGCGCTGTTCATATTTTTAGAACATGTAAAAACGTGAAATTTAACTTTAACGACGCACAGCCGATCTTGCTTGTCGAAGTTCTCATTGTACAATGCCAAAACAGAATTAAATATATTCTCCTTCGCAGTCTTTCGGCCGCCATGTTTACTTGACCTTGCAAGACAAATTTTACTACCGTCCCCGACCCGCTAGAATTGCAAATTTTGCTCGAAGACCAAACTGCAACCGAGATTCTTTTCCAGTCCTATGCCGCGACTACCACGATAGATCGCATGACCTGATTGGCTTACATATCACATTACGTCAGAGGACATGTTCACAAGACAGGAGATAACTACATACACAGTTGTACTACAAAGGTACAAGCCTCCTCCTCAGGCGCTTCGTTTTTCGCAAGGTAGAGGCGAGCGACTGGTGATGAGCCGCAAGGGACCATGGGAAGGGTACAGCCTTCCCGCCTTCCTTTGCGCGCGCGAGAGACGTCTGGGTACGAGGTAGATGTGAGATCATGTAGGGGCACTGTTTGATGCAACTTTTAATATAAAAGTCTTAATCATGTTAATATAATGTTATTTCACAACAGACTGGATGCAAAATAAAACTTACCAGTAAAAGCACCCAAGTCTTTAAGTAAAACCAGTTCTGCTTTGCCTCTTTAATTTGATTTTTTTATGGGTATATAGATTGTCATTCGCGGGTCTTTAATTTCGCAATTCTTTTGCAGTCGAGAAAAACGCGAAATCAAAGATAGACCCGTGAAAGCATTTGCCAGTTTTCTCTCTCCAGCTCTCGCTCGTAGGACGGGTAGATCAGAGAACCCACTCAATAGATACCCATAGTTATGGGCTCCTGCAACAGCCTATAATTATATGGCCTTCAATATATGCCGTGAATATCCTATTATATGGCCTTCCTACTACTCACATTAATAAACTTCAGAGTTCAAAATGCTGCTGCCAGACTTGTAACTAACACTCCTCGTACTTGTCATATCACTCCCATGAGTAAAAGATCTCCAGTGGGTGCCTATCAAATACAGAATTGAATTTAAAATTGTGTTATTAACATTTAAGTGCCTCTACGAACTTAGTGCTCCACAATATCTGGTCGATCTTATTGGTGTCGCTGCCCAGTCAAGATATAATCTTAGGTCAAGGAAAGCAACTCTCCAAAACTGTACTTGGAACAGTCTTCCGGCTAGATCAGAAACAATCAGAGCCTCATATCTTTTAAGCGAGCTCTCAAAACGTACTTTTTAAAGATAGCTCTTTAATTGGCTTTTTTATTTATTTTAAAGTTTTTGGTTTTTATCTGTTTTAATTTTATTTTATTATTTTATTATTTTTAATTATTATTTTTTAACAGAATTCACTGAATCGACTTACATTTAATTCGACTTATTTATATCTTATCGTCTGTTATGCGCATATGAAAATATTTTTATTGTATATGCGCAATATAAGTTTTATATTTATTTATTCGGCTGATTACGAAGGAGGAAGGATGGCTGGTGGTATACAGCAACCTAGAGGGTGTAGCTACCCGTAGGCCTGCTCATGTACTACTGGCGCACGTGGGTACTCGAAAAGTTCGAAAGATTCTTGGCAGAACCAAAAACAAAGAAAAGAAGCAGAAAGGAAATTTTATAAGCAATTAACATAATTGAAAACGAACAATTATCTCAATATCTGTATCAGTCCGCATTTAGATGTTTTCAGATGTTGTAGGCTACAATGCGTGTACCTTAGTGCCAACCGTTTTTCGATGGCATGGGAAAGAGGAATTCAAGTGCCATATCCATTTTTCGTTTTCGCATGGCATTGAAAAACAGATTTGAATTTTGCTTTTTGTTTTTCGTTTTCGCCTAACTTTGAAAAACGGTTTTGAACTTCGTATTTCGTTTTTCGTTTTCGCATCACTTTGAAAAACGGATATCGATTTCAGTTTTCGCTTTTCGTTTTCGCATCACTTTGAAAAACGGATATGAATTTCGTTTTCGTTTTTCGTTTTCGCATTACTTTGAAAAACGGATTTGAATTTCGTTTCTCGTTTTCTCATCACTTTGAAAAACAGATCTGAATTTCGTTTGTAGTTCAGTCATTTGAAGCCCCGTTGACCGGGGCATTCACTTTTTATGTAACTGAAAGTAAGTGAATTTTCCCCTCTGCGGGGCCAAAGTGAGTTGTAAACTACCCCCCCCCCCCCATCCCCCCAATGATACTTCTTAAACACACACGGTACTCCCTTTTTTAACAATGGATGACAAATGATATGATGATAGCCGCGAAAAAACACGCAGCCGCAACACTTGCATATCCTCGATGGAGAAGGAAAATGACGAACATTTGAACACTTTACAACCTGAAGTCACAAAATGCGAGATAACAAAAAATTACAAATCAAGTTTCACAGTCTTCTGGAGTTTCTGTATAATGACTCAATCTTTCTTGTCATTTCCAGGATACAACAAATTACTACATCATAAGGTATTAAACAATTGGGCCACTTGAACGAGGGGTGACGAATGGTCTTTGCAAGCATTTGCGAGCATGCGAGCAATTCTTATATTTTCCGCTTGCAGCAATCCAAATGGAAATCCTTTTCTTTAAAATAAAAAAGAAAATAGTTTAAAAAGGGGTTTAAATTTTGAGCGCAAAACCTTAAGACAAATTCGTCTAAAGTAAAAACACAGCTGTACACAAGCGATCCCGAAGATTGTCTAATATTCAGTTTCCAATTTTGAAGAAAGGGACATGAACTGATGTGGATGAAGAAGATCTTAAAGAGGAACAAGATCCTTGTGTCAGAACAACCTCTTCTGGAAGAATCCTCAAGTTTCCAAACCGTTTTTATTAAAAACACGGCCTAATTAAAGCCCAGTGATTATAGAGCGCTAGAGAAACTCAAAAGAACCCGTAACAACATCTTCTCTTTTTAAGCATACATTAAACTCGATTAGCTAATTTATTGTTTATCATTCATTTTATCGCGTTCATTTCCACTGAACTTGATAGCCACATTTATAGGAATTAAGCACCATACAGAATTAGATTTACTTTTTCTCTTGCTTTAACCCAAAGAAGGATTTACACAATTTCGAGCAATACTGACAAGAAAGCGAGCATGCGAGCAACTGCAAAAATTTTGGGAGCACCAGCAAGCGAGCACTCGTTTAAATTTTGCGAGCAAATCGAGCGAAGGTAAAATTTTGCGAGCAGTTAAAAATTTTAATGGACCATTCATCACCCCTTGAACGGGGAAAAATAAGACGCGTCTAGTTAACTTCTCCTATAAGTGGCACAAAAAATGTGTTCAAGACTTGAATAAAACGGACTCAGCTAAGACACTCCTTATATGCTCGTATAAATGGTACAGTTTGTGTCTTATTTAAGACTTGTCTTATGTAAGCCGCGTCAAAAGACACTTTACAAAGCATACATGTCAGTTTCTTCAGCTGCGAGAAGCGATAAAAATGTATGCAAAATTACTACGCGTCGCGAAAATGGAAACGCTCCACAGAGTGACTGCCCTGCTTATTCTCCGGTCAGGGAGGCAAAGACCGGGATTTCTAGCGTATCCCCCGCCCACCGGGGAATAAAAATGGAGTGATTATGAAGTGAAAGGCCCCTCATTACCCCGGTCATCCCCTTAGGGGGAGGGGGAGGGTGGAGTTTCAAATGACTGGTGTATTAATCCACTTTTCAAATTCATGCAAAAAACTCCAATCTGTTTTTCAATAACAAGCAATGCAAGTACGAAAAACGAAATTGAAATCCCTTTTCCAAAGTGATGCGAAAACGAAACACGAAAATCGAAATTCAAATCCGTTTTGAAAGTGATGAGAAAACGAAAAACAAAAACCGAAATTCAAATCCCCTTTTGAAAGTGCGGCGAAAACGAAAAACGAAAAACGAAATTCAAATCCGTTTTGAAAGTGATGAGAAAACGAAAAACAAAAACCGAAATTCAAATCCCCTTTTGAAAGTGCGGCGAAAACGAAAAACGAAAAACGAAATTCAAATCCGTTTTTCCGTGTCACCTGTAGCCAAAGACGAAAAATAGAAATGGAAATGGAATTCCATTTTAGAAGGCCGAAGAAAAAAAAAAAATGAAATTTGAATTCCATTTTTTTATGCCATCGAAAAACGGTTGGCACTAAGGTACACGCATTGGCTACACCCAGCAATTGAAATGGAGAGGTTGCTTGCAAGCTTGGCAAAGAAAGTGCTGTTATCCAAACGCAATTGCCTGTATATAGAGTATATAGAAAAATAAAAAACAAAAGATAGCTTGGTATTTTGGAATTAGCCGGCGAAGATCCGTTTGCGGTTATAATCACGGCGCCTGTGTTCACACGCCCCCTCCCATCTCCCTGATTTTTTTAGGCGAGGGGGCGTCGATAGAACTTTAATAGACCAACTTAGCGTTCGAACTCGAAATCGAGAGTCGAAATAGACTCGAACTCATACTTGAAGGCTGGAAAAAGGATAGGTAATTATTTGCGTGTTTTCATATTAAGTATCTCAATATTATCTATCACTCGATAGAACAGAACAACAGAAAGAGCCGTCTTCTTTCCGATGATCCCTATAAAGAACCATTGGTTTTGAGTTTCTGCTCTATTTCGATCTATGTCATCTGTTAACCCATTCGCCCCTGAATCGCTTGTATAACCAGTCGAGGCAAGAGAAGATACATTCTCGGAGACCCAGTGGCGGTCAGTCGGGCGGGAGAAAAGGCGCAACGAAAGTTTTCAAGCCCAGGGTCTCCGAGGATGGAGAAGATAAAGCCTGGAGTTCCTCTTAGTCAAGGACACTTCTGTAAATAACCTGTTCTTTCAACCATACCACAGGTAGTCCAAGCGTAATATGAGAGTTTGTATGGGAAATAAAGAGTTTGAAACTTCAACGAAATAAATGAAGTAAAAGCGATAAAAGTTATCAATAAAGTGTAGATGTTGTTACTTGGAGTCGTTGTCTTTGTTTTTACGAAATTTCAGCTCTATTTGAGTACTTTTAGGTCATCTGACTTGACAGTCTCTTATTATTACACTGTCAGGTCAGATGATGTAAAACATCTATCTACATCTACATTTATTAATTGACAACTCTTTCGCATCAAGTCAATATAAAAAGTACAAAAATGGCGCCGAAAACTTCGTAAAAACAAAGACAACAACTCCAGGTAACAATAGGTACACTTTATTGATGACTTTTATCGCTTTTACTTCATTTATTTCATTTAAGTTTCAAACTCTTTACTTCCTATTCAAACTCTCATATTACGCTTGGGCCACCTTTGACCATACAAGATTGTGAGCACCATTTCAGTCCAGGGGGGCGGAGAAAAAGGCAGAAAACGACGTAAAGTTTATCCAAATCACTTGGATTCCAGTAAAAATATTGGCCAACTTCTGCCATCCCGGTGTGGGAGCACTCCCTTAGCTTATATGGCCTAATAGGGTATGTGCCGCCATGTACAATCTAAAGAGAAAACAGAGGGTCCGTGAACAGCCTAATAAGGGGTTTTATTTGTGAAAAGTCGTATTCGTCGATTTCCCGAAAGCTGTCGTTTCCATGTAGTTTAAGGACTTTTAGGTTCTGCTGAACGAGCTTTAAGGTCTTAACATTGGATAAGAGCCGGGATATTTTCACGAACCGCACTCGCAACAAAGTGAGTGGTGTGAATAGATACAAGTCATGTTGGACCAGCTTCTGCCGCTTTTTTCAAAAGTAAAATTTTAGGGAGTTTGTATGTCCACCGACTCATTTTACTGCATTGGAACATCATAATAAAATTGCCAAGGGTACGAAAGTGGGAATGAAGCCTTACATTGTACATCATACATAAAAAGTAGCATTATTAATTCAAAATTTATTGCACAGCAACTTTCTTGTTCACATTTGCTAAAACTCAAATGCAATAACTTTAAAACAGCTTTACTCCCTTTATAAATAATCAATAGATAAATATCCCGAAATTGTAACCATTACATGTGTAAACTCCACTGAGAAATGTCAGTTATGTACATTCAACTGCAGACAACTTCATAAAACAGAGACATCAGCAGTAGGCTGAAGTGGTGTGGACGGCTTGAAAAGCTAACTGTATTTTTGGATGGGACAAGAATGCACAAGAAACTCATCCCAGTGCTTTGTGTCTAGAAAAAGCGGTTTTCATAATGTAGAAAAGTTATCAGTCATCCCAATTTAATGATAAAAACGCTTTCAGGAAATTAAAAAAATATATAATTTTTCAAATTTCAGTTGTACACTCTCTCTTCTGCAGAGGCTCCCGCTGGGTATCCCTATAAAAATAGCACTAATAAAAAAATAGAAAGCGTGCAGGGGACGATGGGATGCACACTCTCTTTTTCTTTCTCCCCAGCGCCCCCGCCCACAACACAAAGAGGCCTATATGTGGAGGAGAGAGAGTTGTACACAAAGACGTATGTACATATGGATGCTTTATGTTCCCACTTAGCCGACTCCTAAATCTACCCATAAGTGATTTCAAAAAAACCTATTGAGAGACGTATGCAATACTGTTAAATTTGAAGGGACTGTAATTCAAATCTCAAACAGTATCAGGACTTCTACAATTGTGATTGTAATTTTGCCACTCAGGTGCTCAGATATCAATTGTCTTGGAGACAAAACACTCAAATCACTAAATCCACCTAGCCTCACAGACATTCATGACGAAGCCATAAGAACATCTGCGTGCGAGGCTTCAATTTCACCTTGCCAGTATGTAAAAGGCACTAGTTCAATGCTGGACACTGTCAGGGAAATCACTGACCTCATATCAATTATTATTTACTATCAAGCTTCAATAAACACTTAAAATTCTTTGATTGCATTAATTTAAGTTTTTTGATCATGAAAGCAACAACATTGTTAAACAAAGAATCAAGTTATTCAGTAGTCTCAAAATCATAACTGTTCACAATAAGTTTTACACCAGTCTACTGCTTTTTACACAGTAGAAAATTATTGTAAGGACTGAAACAACACCACAATTATTTTTCATCCTTGTTTGAAATAGTGGTAGACATTTACAGGAGCAAAAATTGCCAGAGCACCAATACAGGAGCCCACTTGAGTGCTTATTCCATACCACAGCAAATGCTTGTGACCTTTTTCACGCATGATTCCTCCAATGGCAACTTTGATATATGTTACCACAGCAACAGCAGCAACGCTTACCACAACCTATAAGTTAAAAAGTTAATTTAAGTTGGTGCCGGTATCACTAAGTGAATCTCACATTTTAGTGCAAAAGTTCAGCTTCCTGCTAATATTATAAGAAAAATATCTCAAAGATTTCTTTTTTCAACTGGAAGGGATGCTAGCAACAAAAAGTTCTTTTAAGTACAGAGGTGTCAGCAATATGGGTCGGGAGTATCTTGCTTTCATTTGAGCGCATCCTTGCTCATTTCTTTTGTCTACATTCATAACCTAAGGCTGATTAGATGATGATGATGACGATGATAAACTTTATTTCAGTGTCAGGTTTTCCGAGTCTAGCTGGCCATATAAGGCCTACTAATAGGGGACACTAAATTAAAATACTATCAGCTCTAACTAATTAATATAAAAAAAATTATATAATTATATATTTACAAAGAATAAAATTTACCACAATATAAATCCTAAAACAAAATGCCGATATTGTCATATAAAATAATACTTATTGATTAAGAGGAGTCCTTTTTGTCTACAAAATGTCATTTATGTACAACATAGAAAGCAGTTTTTACAGCCCTCTGTGATTACTTGTTCAAGATCTACCTTGCAAATTTTCTTTTTAACGCTGTAAATTGATTCTGCGTTTTTTACATCCTTACTTAGTTGAGACCATATTACTGGGCCCACGTATCTCAGGGTATGTCTCACATAAGTTGTTGTGTTGTATCGAGGATTAAAAAAGTCACCACAATTTCTGAGCCCATAGCGAGGTTTATCTAGCTTAAAAATGTCCTTTATATAAGGAGGGCATATATTGTGCTTTGCCTTATACATAATTATGGCTATATCCTTCAATCGGTGACAGCCAAGTGTCGTGAGTTTAGCTTTTCTCAAGAGCTCATCAAGGCTTAGTTAATTCACTTAGCCATGAGGGTCTTTTAAACTTGACAGCATATTTCTTTATTTTGTCTCCTGGTTTTATAAAATAGCATTACAAAATAACTTGGGAGAGTTTTGGAGCCACTAAATGCTAAAACAAGAATTGACAATTTTCGGTCACAACACTTTCACTCCCTTTTTTTTACATATTGAACACTTTCATAACAAGAGTATAGACAATGCTTCTTAGCAGCTTCTACATATGAGAAGGTGTGATGAATGTTTCAAGAGGGCAGCTGTTAGGGTAATATTGAAAAGGGACTTAGCCTTGAGACAACAAAGTAAGAAAGATGTTATGATGACAAATAACAGTAAAATGGTTTAAGACTGTGGCACTGACGAAGACAAGCCCAAATACAACAATAAAATACCAACAGGGACATACCTTAGCTTCCTCCTTACTATCCAAAACAATGGGCTTTGAATTCTTACAGGGACATTTGTACCTGTCCTTAGAGGGACCCCACTATCATGTGTTATGCCAATGAAATAACAAGTGTGGAAGGAGTACTGCTTACTTATAATTTTATAAATTAAGAATAATCACTGCAATGTGAGACATTTTAGAGACGCACTGCCTTTCTTAGGCCTGGTTCAGATACCGAACGTTTCACGAGCTGAACCTCATTCAAATTAAGACCGACCTTAAATTATTTATTTCCTAATTCAAATGGAGAAAAATGCTCATTTCCAAGTCAAACTGCCAGCAAAATATGCTATAATTTACACATCAGGTTTGGTACACGAAAAAATTGGTGTCTGAATCAAAGCTATTCCAAAGTCGATCCGTAATGGAAATTCCCAGCTGGGCTAGGCGGGAAGAATGGTTGAGCCCTTCCTATGAGGTGAAGTTGATCAACAGTTTCTACAGATAATGACCTAACATCAAGATTAAGCATTTTAAACTGTATTTCTAACCATAATAACCTCATCCCAAAACATCTCAATAATGCTCTTACAGATTTTGCTTAAACTTCACGAATATCGAGGTGGCTGTTGGAGGAAAAAGCTCCTGTGAATGATTTTTGAAGAACAGTTCCCAGCGCAGAGAAATACTCTGGTAAGTAAAATAGATAAATTATGGCATTATTTTATTGCTATTACAACTCTGATAACAACCCTGATCATAACAAATTTTCATCTTTGTCTTATACAACTGGGGTGGCAATTTTTCCAATATTTTTGTTTATGGGGAAGTAGTTTATGCTCAAACTTGGGAGGTATTGACCCCGAAAAACTGTATCAAGCCACCTTAATACAGTGTATTAGGTTTGCCTAATGAAAAGTTTGGTGTCTCAAGTGGGCCTTATTGGTAAAAAGGGCTGACTGATCAACCCTTTTTTGAGCTACATGTAGAACACAATGTACTTACAATTAAAGCTGCACCAGAATCTTCACATTGTAGAAGTACCGTGGGACTCTGCAAAGCGATGATGAGAATGTATGTGCACATACCCAAGTACACAAAACTCAGGACACTTATTACTATCATTGATTTGGTGGGAATGAAGGGAAACACAAAACATGTGAGAGGATTAACAATGTTTGACAGGGTGAGTGTCAGATGATAAATATAATAGCTGTATGGAATGCAGGCATATGATTGGATAGCTGGTATAATTCCATTACTCAAGCCATTGACTAAGGCTATAGTCACTAACATCAATGTGACACCACTTGTTGACAATGTTTTAACACCAAGATCATCATGGTCAACATGACCTGCTGCATATTTTCCATACTCTAGCCTTTCCTCACGGGAGACAAGTTCTAAAGCTTGATCACCGGCCTGTGCACCTTCATAGTTTTTAGCCACCTGTTCTCGCTTAGCAACAGGGAGGTAATTAAGGCCTATGAATGCCAAGCCACAAGCCACCATCATTGCCGTCAAAAACCAGAAAAACACCTCTGCTGAGAATTTGGGTCCTGGACCCCAACTTCCAGAATCTGTATTGTTTTGTGAGGTTCCATTGGTACTGTTAACAGATGCTACTGTTGGCTTTGGACAAGGGTCATGTGACCCTCCTCCCACACCCTGCGCTAATGCAACCAGACCAGGTAAGAGACCGCTTAACCCTTGACCTGCAAAATATGGGCTCATGTATATCTCTCGGAAGGTAGCCATATACGGAAGAAACGTGACAGAAGAGGCGCAATCTACCATAGAGAACACGAAACATAGGACTAATAGCGCTGTACTTCGTTCAGCTCCAGCGATATAACTTGTCTCTTTCCAGAAAAATGCCAGTAACGTGCACGCCGCAATTCCCACGATCACACTGATGTATATTACAGGCACCTCACGAACCACACGGGGAAAGAATTTATTCCCCACTGTAAAGGCCAGTGGGGCTACGTTTGCCAGCTGGATTATAACGGTTAGATAGGAAGGTAGTGACCAACTCTCGGGTATTTCTTGAACTATTATTGGCATCTCGACCCAGAGCCCATTGATGGCAATCCACGAACCAGTTCCAAAAATTACCACGAGTATGTACGTAATTATTGAAATGTTTGAAAAAGCGTTTTTCATCTTGTTTCGCAAGCGTCCCGGTGCCATTGTCATTGAATTTTCCTTCCTTTACGTTTTACTGGCCGTACCAACAGCGTTACATAACGGAAAAGAACAAGGACAAACACTGTCAACGGTGGGGTCCTAGAGAATGCTGTGGAGGTATGAACAAGAGGGGAGGGAACAGAACAGGGCGGAAATAACAAATGCTAAAAGCTACATTCCATGAAAAAAGAAAAAAAAAAACAAGCAAAAAAAAAAAAAATCAAATCTTTGGACCTTCAAATGACGTTGAACAAAGATCTAACAGCTGCTTTACGATTTAAAAACGTTGCTTGCCAATCAGTCTCCGTCCCCCTACGAGACCCCTACATAGTTGTCGCGGTTGTCACGGTTGTCACATGTTTGTCACATGGCTGGTTCCAGTCAGCGGTTGGCTCATACGGTATCTTATTACACCCACACCGAACCTTATATATTCCGTCATGTATGGTGAAACAGAGTAATTCAACCAATTCTTTCTTCCCTAGCGTAAAATGCACAGGCAGGGACGCAAGAGAAAGGTTGGAACAGTTACACCACCAGATGGACTAATAGCTAGTGCTTGTAGAACTCCGAGTCCAAAGCGGCATAAAGATCATGGTACCACGAATGAAGATTTTCACGCGTACAACGGTGGGTATGATACAGTCTTGTCGGCTCGGAGAACTAGCGCAAAACATGCACGTGCCCGAGCAACTGAGAATAACTTAACAAGCTCAATTTCTTTGCCAGACATTCCTTGGTTTGTCTGTAGAGTCATTCCAAACTGAAAAAAATTGACTAGTTTACGCCCGGGCGTACACATTTCTGGGTTATCTGGGCAATAATTTATGGCGGGAAATGCGAAGTTTGTGAGGGAATTAAAGCTTAACCCATTTGATGAACTTTGCCGGCATAATTTTGAGGTTAGTACAGAGCTACAAATATTCTTTCTTTCTTGAACATACATATATCCGGCTTAGTCACTAGTTTGGTCAGCTAAAACAAACATGTTGTTGGTCAACGTCAGTCAAGGAAGCACTATTATCCCAAAAGAAAATGGGGCATTTGCACGATGACATCTCTGTACTACTACGAGCAGAATCCTACAAGGGTTTGCTTTCTTGTGCAAATTAGGGCTTTTGTTATGCATCAGCCAATTCCAGCTGCACCCAACCCCCCCCCCCCCCACCCCCTCCAATTTGCCCGCCTTGTCAGTCCCGGGGAGGGGAATTTGCAAATTTTGTGCTGCCCGGGGGCCAGGCATTTGCCAACCTCAGGGCCAAACCCAAGCTTTTGACACGCACGCAGTTTCCTATCAGAATATAACTACACGGAGGATTTTACTGGGAAAACATGCAGATTGGCTCATCTGTCGTGGATAGGAAAAAATTGAAGAGGTTTGTAAAGGCATGTTCTCAATGTTATGCGTGCATTTCTTCATTGCTTAATAAGTCAGAATTACATAGCAAAATCAGGAGCTATCAGTGTGAATCAATGTTTTTTTGGTTATTGAATCAAATTTCTGTGAATTTTATTTGTAGAACATCCTTTCATAATTAGAAAACTATTCATAACAGTTAACTTTACAGTGCACTATTAATTTTAATGTCAATAATTTGATAACAATACTAAAACCATAAACTGGTGTAGCCTCAGTGTGAAGTCTTAATAAGAATAGCACTATTGCAAAGGAAGATGTTAATTGAAACAAAAAAATCACGCATTAAAATGCTTAAAATGGCACTACTTGACTGTGTGATCAATGAAAAATGTTGCAGTGTTGACAGAGGATGGGGCATTTGCCCTCTTTTTTTGTCCCCTTCCCGGGGATGCATTATTTAAACCTGTTAGGATTACCAAAAAAGAAAAATGAATTGACCAGTACAGAAAATGCCATAACATACCATAATACTTGAATAAGCATAAGCATTGTTTTCAGTTTCTTTTGGGGCCATTTTAACTCCCAAGAGAAACTGAAGACAATGCTTAGGCAAATTTTGGAGTGACCAACAAAGAGTATTATGGTATGTTATGGTATTTTCTGTAGTGGTCAATTGTATTTTGCTCGTACATGTAATTTAAGAATTTGTTCATGCTTAGCGTGCGTATATCGAGTTATGGATGCACGCGGGAAGTTTGGAGAGCACGAAAGATGCGTAAGAGTTGCACGAGGCGATAGCCGAGTGCAACTCTAGCTTCTTGAGTGCTCTCCAAACTTCCCAAGTGCATCCATAACTCGATATACGCACAGCTAAAAGCATGAGCAAATTCTTTTATAACATAGCTGACAAAAATGATTGTTTTTTGATTAACTGCAAAATTCTCGTAACGCGCGACACAATAACAAACGGTTCTATTGGCTGTTTACGAACACGCCACAATCGTCTAGTTTGAATGAAAATATTCTTTCTGTAAAAGTGAGAAAGAAAATTTGCTTCTTTATTCGTCAACGACCAATGGAAACTAAGCAGAAACAAAGGTAAAAGAGTCTTAAAGTTCACCTGAAGTTAAAACACTAACATGTTCGTAAGAAGTCGTGGAGCATGGTTTAGATTTGCTGAAAAGATGTTTACATTTCAGACGTTTTGCTCGGCGAAATCCAGAAAACATGTTTTTAGCGAAGACGACTGTCATCCTTCTTTAAACTCATATTCATTTACGAACATTAGCTGGTCATTACGGCTTCTTGAGAAGACCTGGCAGCAGTTGTTTTTGTGAGTAATAAATTTGTCTTCTCGTGTAATTTGTGTTGTTATTGCGAGAGAAATTTTCCTGCTTAAGTAGGATTGTCCGGAGATAAAAAAGTGCATAACAAATTTAAAAACAACAATAAAAACGGAAATTTTGCCTTTAAATGTTGTTGATGACCAGTTGGTGTCTGTTCTGTTCCCAGTGAATGTCTTTCGGCCAAAGTTTGCTGCAGCTGGTCTTCAGCAAATTTGCGAAACGCGCTACTTGCGAGTCTTTTTAAATTCGGCTTTATTTTTGCTGCTTGTTGGATCAGGACCTAAAAGGTCAATGCCGATAGAAAAATTGGGCAGTTCTTCGCTGGTTTCTTCCATATTTTAAAGAGAAGGAAAAGTGCACTGCAGACGACAACTTTGCAGCCAGGTAAAAAAAAATGCTCACGTCATCTTATTTACGCACGGGCGTGCGTAAATAAAGATTTTGTTCATAGCGGCTCAATAGGACTTACATAGGGCAAGCACGCGCGTTATGTTATAAAGTAAAATGATGCCATTATGCAAATGATATATTTCACATGGTGTGGTATTGGTCATGCAAATAGTTATGAATGTAGGTTACGAGCACTTCTACTCATAAAGCGAAGTCAAAGTATGTTTAGCTGGTAAAAGTAGAAAGAACCTCACAAGAATAATTATTCCTTTTTTTATATTAGCACTTGTTCTATAATCTCTTGCACCAAAGTAACAATGCAGTTATAATTATACATAAAGTCTCCTCAATGAGATTCAAATTCACCAGCAAGAACCATTTTAAACATCATATTTTTTTCCCTTTTTCATTTACTCTCAGATTATTTATTTCCAAAATCTGAATTTTGATAATTTGTTGCTGTTTGAAACATTCAATGAAGATGAATATGTCATTGTGTCAAGCTCCATTCAATCTTTTATCATTAATTAACAGTTTGTTTTTTTGTTTTGAAGGTCAAGCAGTCTCGGGGGATAATTCTTACAAGGTACAAGTCAGTTGTTGGCTTAATCACACTAGAGCAGAGTACAGTTAAGCAGGCAGAAATATTTAACATACTGGTGTTGGCTTGTTGAGTCAGAGTTTACTAAACTCTACAGAAAATGCTTTTTGTACGAAACAAATGGGCGCTCGTCAGTCGTGGATGTCCAAAGGTCGTTCTGCAACATATTGCTTGTAACATAGTCCATCACTTTGAGTGTGACGAGCAGCACGGATTTAGATTTGTAGTGCTTCTCAAAATAGTTTTAAAATTTTTCCTTTCAGGTGGAATGGTTTATTAGATACAGTTTTTAGGAGAAACTGTTAATACTTAAAATTATTTCTGACAGACATAGAACACGATTGGCGATGCGGGGTAATTTTTGTATAAGGGACCGATCGTTTATTACGTCCCAGGGGGGCGGGGGCTTTGGAGGGGGGGTACAATTTTCCGAGAGACTTGATTTTAGGGTGTCAAGTTTGAAAATCCACAAATACACAATCTTTTTGGGTTTAAAAGTGACACAGCAGTCTTGACTTTTACTTTTCGCTTTCTTTTCTCCTCTCCTCTTTTTTCGCTTTTCTTGCCTCATTTTTTTTCTCTTGCTGGGCATTTAGTAGGCTTCATTTTGGTGGGAAGAGTTTTTAGGAAAGCTTTTAGGATCTTAGGATTAGGTGAAAGGAAAGGTAGGTGAGCAATAGAACCAGATTTTCATGGAGATTTTCAGGTCAATGTCACATGGTTTTTTACTTCTTTTTCTGGTGTCCGTGACTGAATTGTGCTCATTCTGGTATGGTTTGAAAGATCTCTTCACTCTGCACAAGTTAGCGAACAAAGTTGTCCTTGACCGTTAAAACTGATGACGTAACAAAGGGTAGAAAGGACGTGGATCTGCACGGGCGGTTATAGGCGGTTCAGGGGCAAATGGGTTAAGACACAGGACTGGCCTTCTGTGTAATAGTTGTCAAACTATATTATGATTGAAGAAAATCAAAAGAAGACAAAAAAATTTGTTTTGGCAGGTCTTTGTCAGCAACAAAATGTTAACCGTGTAAAGCTTGGCCCAGGAACCTATTAGCTATTTCTACTACCAGGAATGTAGCATGCATGTCCACACATACGTGTATGCCTATGTATACAGCTGAAATATGGAAAAAATATTTAAATCTTTTTTAATTCCTGAAAGCATTTTTAGTCTCCCTTGGGTAAGCAGCAAGACTCATAATCTGCAACACGTTTTTGGTTGTATTTTGTACACAAATAGGGGGTCATTGTGCCAGACGTTCCTAGCGGAGACCGTGAAAACTGGGACTAAGAATCGTTGGGTGATTGAAGCCACTCACGTTTATTAAAGATTAAATTTAGAGCTTTTCCAAAATGTGTTGCTCCATGAATTCTATCGCTTCAAAGTGTTGATTTTTTTGGAACAAGTGAACACTACTGAGTAGTTGAAAAAAAAAATAAGAATCTTAATTAGCAAAACTGCCATTGTCGGGTGTTGTAAACTTTCATTGTATGCAAATGGGTCTTGTGATGAGAATGCGGTTTATTTTCGGTGATGATTGAAATGACATCTTATGGGAATCACTTTTCTGAACTCTGGCAATGACGTTTACTAATTTCTCTGCAATCGAGGCCCTTGAATTTTCGTGTATTTATACACTCGCATAGCCTTCGACAGCAGATGTATTTCTGGTCGTTGCTAACACACGTACTAAATCAGTTCAGAAACAAGTAAAAGTATCCACGTCGATAAAGTAGGAAGTAAAAAACCTTTAGCAAGTAAATCCTGTTTCATGTAGAATTAATCGTCTTCTCATTTCTCGATGGAATCTCCAAGCAAGTGAGACTGAATGCCGCTGTAAGCGCGTTATTGTTACCGTTAAAACGGGTTGAATATTTTGCAGTTTATTGGTGTTTTCATGTTAGGATTTCCAGCCACAGACCTTGGTTGAAACTTTTGACCGAGCCAACCCCAATTCTATCCCAGAGTATATGTAGCTCTCCATGTAACTTTGTTGACTTACCCTGTGTCAACATGCACAGCTGAGCGTAGCTTCAGCGGTATGAAGAGACTACAAACTTTCTTACGAATGACCATAACAGACAAAAGATTGAGCTCTCTTGCAATTCTGCACATACATGTACACAAGCACAAGGATGTAATTGATATTGATGGCATTATAACAGAGTTTACATGTCTGAAGGGTACACATCTCGCCCTTTGCTTGTAACCTCCTTGGTGGCATCCCTGTTGTACCCTCTTTTGTCGTAAACACTGTACCTTAACCAATAACCCTAGAGATGGGGTAAAATAAACAACTAATCACTACCTTTTCCTTCGTCTTTATTTACTGAAAATGTTCTGCAGAAAATGCAGGAGATGGCATTTTGGAGACCCTAAATTGAAAAATTTTCTGGGGGAGCATGCCCCCACACCCCCCCAGGTTTGGCGTGACCTTCAAATTCTCTCGCTACACTGCTGACTACTGGTATCTTGTTTCTTAACAACTCAATGTCTAAGAATAGAAGAAGAGACTTGGTCTAGAAGGGGTTGGGGGGGTGCATTTGAAAAATAATTTGTTATTGCCAATGCAAGGAGGTGCAAATTTCATATGTAATTATTTGGAAGCGGGGGGGGGGGGGGGGGGGTGAAGTTTTGATTCACCACACTTCGGAAAAAGGGATGTAATAAACAATCAGTCCCTAAAATGGAAGTCGCTGTATCCTGGTATGCAAATTTAATATTTTTACAGTTTTTGGCTGTTGTGTCTGCTTGGCTAAAACATTACTTATGATTGTTTTATTCCCTGTCCATAAAATAATGAGATATATAATTATTATCGTTTTTATTGTTGTTTTAGAGACAAGGCAGTCCCACGTTGTCTTGGCATTTTATGTATCAAAAACTAAATTCGCATGCATGCATAGGCTAAATTTAGCGGCAAAAAGAAAAACACAGAAAGAAGAGCTGGTTCACGCTTCAACCGAATCCACGAAAAGCTCAATTATCCTAAAAGATTCACTGATAACATAGAATAGAAATTAAAGATGACTTATTTTTAATTAAATTAATAGGTGTGAGGCTGCGGCAGTTTCACCGTTTCACAGAAGTTTTCACGGGAACTTGAGTCCGATCTGCCGCGTGAACTCCTTCTCCGTCCCTGAAATTTCCCTTAGAGCACTTGCAGCCTTGATAATGTGCACATGCAGTGGTTCCAAGATTCTAATGAACAGACAGATAAACATCCATGTCTTAGTTAGATTTCAAGCTTAAGCCCCATGGTGATTTCTTTGCTGAAAAGCACATTTTTGAGCCATTCTATAGAAAATGAATTTAGAAGAAGACGTCGCTTTTTGTTTTAGTTTTTTTGGTGCCACTGCTAAGTTGTCATAAAAAACAAAGTACAGAAGCATTTCTTTTAGGTTTAAAATGCTTTGAGTTAAAAGTAATGAAAAAATTCAATAAGAAACTACAAGAAAACTCTTTTCCAGCACAAAGACCTCAAGGTTTTACCAGCCTTTTGTGGTGGGCAATCACATTTATGATATACACATAATGATTTACCGTGATGCAAAAGATGATTGAGAGCTTGCACTTCAAGTAATAATTTATACTTTGTCAACAGGTAAAGTGTGAAGCTGTTTTCTACAGAGTGACGTAACATTTTTAATTTCACTTGAATCAAGTGTTAACTTGAATCTTGCTTAGCTCCTAGTGTGAAGCCAACAAATGATATCATTTTACTAACTTAAATAATAGGGATAATCATTGAGCTTAGTTAAATCCACAGGAAAAAATAACAGATTCCCATTTTTGGATATTTTAGGGTATTTAAAGAATACCCATAAAAATCCCAAATTTGGCGAAGTGAGACAAGTCCCAACCAAGGAATTCCCAACCAAGTTCCCTGATTGGGACTTGTCTCGCTTTTCCAAATTTGGGATTTTTGTGGGTATTCTTTAAATACCCTAAAATATCTAAAAATGGAAATCTGTTATTTTTTCCTGTGATCCCAGTAAAAGGAAAAAACTGGATAAGGGGAATAAAAAAAGGGAAATTAAGAGAGAAGAGAAAACAAGAATAAGTCAAGTCTTCCATCTCTTTTTAATGTCTCCTTATCCCACAGGTTTTTAATGACAGCATTCATGGTCACATAGAAGTCCACCCATTATGTGTTAAGATCATAGATACTCCACAGTTTCAGAGACTCAGGAATATCAAACAACTGGGTGAGCTTCAGCCACAACTAACTGGTACACATAGAATGAAAACAAACTTACTGTTCTTTTTTAACACACTGTTTTGTGTAGCCTGCAAACGGCAGACGTTTCTCCTCGCTCATCACCTCTGAGGGACTATGGTCGTCCAAACGTTTCAAAATTCGCTAAACTTAATTTCGTTGTCGCTAAATTTAAATTCGTTGTCGCTAAACTTAAATTCGTTGTCGCTAACTTGAAGTCGTTGTCGCTAACATTAAATTTTTCGTTGTCGCTAACATGAAGTCGTTGTCGCTAACTATCAAGGCGCTAAACTTAATTCGTTGTCGCTAACTATGAAGTCGTTGTCGCTAAAATTAAGTGAACTCGGTATCGCTAACTATACCAAGGCGCTAAAATTTACTAAGGGAGTGGAGAGAAGGGATTTGAAGGTTCCCGTATGAAACCGAGGAGGCCTAGGAACAAGTCAATTTTTCGTTTTTTGGGCTTCCTATGTTTGGGAGCAAACATGGTGGCCTGGGCACTACTTCGGGCAAGATTGGGCAGAGCATGATAGTTCTTCCGACGTGCTTTTTCCAAAATGGTAGCCTGCGTGGCAGGCGTTTGAAAGGGAAGGGAAAGGGAGTTTTGGGAAAAAGAGTTTTAACCGCGAGAGAAACGCGAGGGGGGCACGAGGAATTTTAGTTAGGGTGTAGAATATGGGAATTCTAGGCGGGCTCGGTGTTTGTGACAGCTATTTTTTTGTCATGTCATCAACGTTTTTATTTTCATGTAGTTCTTGTATTAGTTGTTTCACTTTATATTGAGTTTCCTTAACCATTGTTAAGATATCCTGGATAAACTATGATATGTGACACGAGAGAACGGATAGATGAACACAACCTTTTAATACACACGAGTAGCAAGAAGGCGGGCCCAAAGAGACACCAAACTCGGGCCCAGTCCCTGACATAAAGCATACTATAACATCCCTCCTACTGTACAAAAAGGAATTGAACAAGAGTCCTTAAAGGTAATCAGTTCTTAAAAGTCAAGAGTAAAAATCCACTATTCCGCAAGGTGGGAAGTCCTTGGTAAAGTCTCAACAAATCCTGGCAACATATGGTGTGCATCAAAAGTCACTGCACTAAATCCTAAATTGGTATAACAATGGAGTACGCGTGGTAAGTGTGAACTTGAACAAACGAACTGGTATAGGCGCTCAACTCCTAAAACAAAAGGTTCTATTCAGTAAAACGAGCAGGTCTTATAATTGTACGCCCACTCCTGGTCCGATAGGTCCCAGGGTTCGCACTAGCACCGGGGGATCCAGGGGTGAGACCAACATCTCTTGTAGGACTGGACACAACGGTGTGCGGTGCCTTAGTAGACTTCGGAATATCATGAGAGGGTTCAACAACAGGGTCATCAGACTCGGTGATTGCAGGCTCATCCTCAGAGCTAATCACAGGTTGACCCGTGTTTGCCGGGCGAAGGTGGCGCCTGTTACGGCGAAGGATTGAACCAGATTGGGTTTTCACTTCATATGACCGCGGCTCAGGTCTTGTGCAACTCACAGTTCCTGGTAACCACTTCTTTGAAGCTTGGTCCTGTATGCGTACAGGTTGCCCTGTTGTCAGGGGACTTAGATCATGCGCATTCCGGTCATAGTAGTGTTTCATGGACTGCTGACGTTCTGTCAGGCGCTGGGCGACTTTGTCCCTGTCAGGTATTCGATTGTCCACTCTGACCGGAAGATTTGCTTGAAGTTTACGCTGATACAGTAATTCAGCAGGGGACGGAAGCTGTGAATCAATCGGAGTAGATCTAAGACAGAGCATTGACATGTAAGGGTCCTCTCCAGATTTTACAGCCTTGTCTAAAGTGTTTTTAACAGTCTGGACTTGTCGCTCAATAAACCCATTGGACTGTGGGTATCTGGGGCTGGACGTTATGTGTTGGAAGCCCCATTCGTTAGAGAACTGCTTGTAGCTTTGACAGTCATATTGTGGACCATTGTCCGAAATTATGACTTTCGGTACACCTTGTTCTGACATCACGCACTTTGTAAGCCTTACAACTGTTTGTCCAGTGGATTGTCCACTTGGTATTTTCTTGATGATGGGGAACTTGGAGTAATAATCACACATAAGCAGATATTCGTCCCCATGCCATGTGAATAGATCAGTACCAACTACTTGCCATGGTCTAGTAGGTACTTCATGTGGTTCCAGTGTTTCTTTGGTTTGTGTGGTTTGGCTTTCTTGACAAATTTCACACTTCTGGACTTTAGCTTCAATGTCCTTGTTAATATTGGGCCAAAATACACAGGATTTTGCTCGTAGCTGACACTTCGCAACACCTTGGTGAGCCTGATGTATCTTCTCTAAGATATCATCTCTTTGTGATTCCGGAATAATCACTCTTTCTCCCTTGAGTACTAGACCGTTTTCAATAGATAACTCGTCACGGTAGGCCCAGAACTTCCTCAATGGCACTGGAACTTGTTTCTGTTTTTCAGGCCAGCCAGAGTAGATAATTTCTCGTAGGGCTGAAAGTTCAGGATCACAGGACGTGTCTCGCCTCAAGGCATTCAACTTATCATCAGAGAATCGCACTAGGCATACTTTCTGAAGGTCCAGTGACTCTTCATTTGGTAGAGGGTTTAGTCTTGACATTGGGTCAGCAAGAAGCATTTCTGTGCCAGGTTTGTACTTGATAGTGAAGTCATATCCTTGTATTCTGAGTAACATTCTCTGGAGTCTTGGAGGAGCAGCTGTAAGATTCTTCAAATGAATCATCTCAAGAGGTTTGTGATCTGACTCAACCATGAACCTCTTGCCAAACAAGTAGGAGTGAAATTTCTCACAAGCAACAACAACAGCAAGCATCTCACGCTCAATATTTGCATATCGTTTTTCCGTGTCCGTGAGTGCTCTAGATGCGAAAGCAACAACCTTGCCTTCTTGCACTAACGCACTCCCGAGTCCCCTAAGGGAGGCATCAACCTGGAGGATTGTGTCCTTCTTAGGATCAAAATACGTAAGGGAGACTTGACGGCAGATTGACTGCTTGATTTTCTCAAAAGCTGTACTGTGGGAAGGAGACCAGTGGAAGTCACTGCCTTTCTTAAGCAAGTTCCTCAGAGGCTCAGACAGAGCAGACAGATTTGGAATGAAAGGGGCCATGTATGTTGCTATACCAAGGAAAGACTGGAGTTCTTGGGCATCCTGTGGGACCTGGATGGCTCGGATAGCTTCCACCTTTTCTGGGTCAGGGTGCACTCCTTCAGTATCAAATAACATTCCAAAGAATGTTATCAGTTCTTCTTTAATAATACATTTGTCTAGGTTGAAGACAAGTCCATGCTCCCGCGCGACTAGCATCAGGTTGTGCAAATTGGCATCATGTTCTTCCTCGGTAGGACCATGAACTGCAATGTCGTCAGCAATGCCAACTGTTCCTGGGCATTTCTCAAGGATAAAATCCATCTTCTGTTGGAAAATATCCTGACTAACACAGAGTCCAAAGGGAAGACGAGTAAATCTAAATCTACCAAACGGGCTGTTAAAGGTGGTAAGGTAAGAGGATTCTTTATCGAGCACTACGGACCAATAACCATGACGGGCATCCAGTTTTGAAAATACTGTGCTTCCTTTGAACTTGTGGGTGATTTCCTCTAGGGTAGGTGTATGATGATGGCTTCTCTTGACAGCTTGGTTAAGATCTTTAGGGTCAAGGCATACGCGCCATCGTCCATTTGACTTTTGGGAGTAAGCCACACTTGAAACCCAGTCTGTGGGCTCGGTCACAGGTTTAATGACTCCAAGATGGACCATTTCATCAAGCTCCCTTTTAATATCATCCTTGATGTGTATTGGGCACTTCCGTGGTGCATGAACTACAGGTGGCACATCCGGGTCAGTGACAATGTGGTATTCCCCTTCAAATTTACCAATGCCATCAAAACGGTCAGGGTACAAAGCTTGGAGGTCACCTTTATCCTTAACTGCTGGGAGAGGCACTTTGCTAGAACATGTGCCTACTGCACAGTGTAACTCCACCAGGTTAAGTTGGCAACAGGTGGGTAGGCCACAAATAGCGGGGCCGGTGACATCAGCAACATAAAACATTGCATCAGTTGCTTTGTCACCATAAGAGCACCTGATAGAACATACTCCATGCTGGGGTATTTGGGTGCCATTGTATGCAGTCAGTTTGGTCTGACTCGGTGTTGTCTCCGTGGGAAGGCCATTTTCACCCACATGGTGTGGAAACATGTTCCGATAAATTCGCAAAGGCAGAATATTTCCCTGGGCGCCAGTATCTACTTTCACTTTGAGCACAGGGTTAGGATGATCAACATTAGGCAACTTTACTTGGAGCTTTGCAAAAGCTTCATCTTTTACTGGAGTAACATTGGAACTGTCAATTTTAATTGTCTCGAAACACAACTCATCAGAGTCTGAATTTGTCTCCTCAACTGTGTGTATCTTGTTCTGACTTGACTTGGCGTGCGGTATCCAGCCCCCAGGCTGCTTCCGGAGTGAAGGTTTAGCTTTCCGATCCTGTGCTTGTTTATTTCTGCACACTTGTTCCCAGTGGTTCCACTGGTTACACTTTCTACACCTTGTACCTTGAGCTGGGCACTTTTTTTCATGGCTGAGACCACATTTTCCACATCTGAGGTTGGAATTCTGTCTGATAGCATCTACGTTAGTGTCATGAGAACGAGCGGGTGCTGACGCACCTTGTTGGTCAAGGGATTTCATATCATTTACCGTAGCTTCCCTTGTCCGGGCAATGTCCATGGCTTTGTCAAGCTTTAACTTATCATCTTTTCCTAAGAGGACTTCTTGTATCTTTCTTTCGCGAGTACCAATAATTAATTGCTCAATTAACCGCTCCTCTAGTTCGGCGTCACTGAATCGGCATTTCTGGGCTTGTATTTTGCACCTGGCCATGAACGAATCTACACTTTCATCATCAGCTTGTTTGAAGCCTTGTAGTTGGTATCTTGCAATCCGAAAATTTGACTTAGGTTCCAGATATGTTGCAAACTTGTCAAAAATTGCGTCAGGTTTCGCTTTCTCATCAGCGGTCAAGTCAAAAGAGTTAAAGATTTTCCGGCCCTCTTCGCCGATCCAGAGCAGAATATAGGTTGCCTTGACTTTGTCCTCTTTCGCGTTCAAAGGCCCATCAAAGACTAGCTGGCAATATTGTTTGAAGCTTTTAAATGCCATGGGTAAGTCAGAGTCATTCCATTCCATCTGAGGCGGCTTAATTCCCGAAAGCTCGCCCATGTTTGTGAGAAAACTGTGTCGGCCGGTAGAATTGCGATGATACTCGGCTGCACGCTACGAATGGTTGACTTAGTAATCCTGGTTCATCGGGTTCACCTCAATGTTTTATGAGTCAAAACGTCACTCGGCGTGTAGAATCATCCCACCGCTGCCACCATGTTAAGATATCCTGGATAAACTATGATATGTGACACGAGAGAACGGATAGATGAACACAACCTTTTAATACACACGAGTAGCAAGAAGGCGGGCCCAAAGAGACACCAAACTCGGGCCCAGTCCCTGACATAAAGCATACTATAACAACCATCGGTTCATCTAAAGGTCTATAGTGTTTCGAGTTGTCAAGTAGAGTTTGACCTTCGTTTATTTTGTTTTCTGTGTCCATAATAACGACACAGGAACCTTTGTCTGCTTTTTTCACATTAAGATCTTTGTTTCTTTTTAAAGATTGTAGTGCTTCTCGTTCTTTTGATGACAGATTGTTTTTTGGCTGTGACAGTTTAATTTCTGCCAGTTGTAATTTAACCTCTTCAAGATAACTTTCGAGCGCAACGGAGGGTTGAACTTGTGGTATCCAGTTTGATTTTACGTGATAAGGATGTGGTTTGTTATTTTGCCCATGAAAGATATATTTCAGGTGCATTCTTCTCGCAAATTGCTCAAACTCCTGAAGAAGTTGACGCCTGATATGTTGTTCTTTTGTTGATGGTGTGGGTATGAATTTTTTTTTACAGTACTTCAATTCTCGACATAAGAACGCATTTTAAACCTACTGAAACTTTCCAATATACACATTTCACGTCTTGCAACCCATTAGGGATCAAGAAGGGCTTTATAAAAGGCGAAGCCCTCCAGTTACTCAGAACAAATTCCTCAAAAGAAAACTTTCAAAACCGACTAGAAGAGACCTTAGAGAGAGAGGTTATCCACGAAACTTAATAACTCTAACTCTCTCTGAAATACACTTTGAGAACAGGAAAGAAGCACTCCGACAAAAACCATGAAGAGAAAAAACCATTTTGCCCTTTGTCACACAGTATCAACCATCAGTTCCCAGCCTTAAAAACATTCTTATGAAACACTGGCAACTGATAGAGAAACAACCTCTTCTTAGACAGATCTATAAAGAACCTCCAATTATATCATACAAACGAGAAAGGTCTCTGAAAGATATACTCGTAAAAGCTAAACTCTGACATTTAAAGGCTAAAACAGGTGGGTGGAAAGCGTGAGTCAGGCTTGTCAACCCCTGTGATATTTCAATATCATTTAGTAATGATTCGATCAAACCGATGAATACATTTGTGGCCGCCATGTTTGCTCCCAAACATAGGAAGCCCAAAAACGAAAAATTGACTTGTTCCTAGGCCTCCTCAGTTTCATACGGGAACCTTCAAATCCCTTCTCTCCACTCCCTAAGTGAATTTTAGCGCCTTGGTATAGTTAGTGATACCAAGTTCACTTAATTTTAGTGACAACGACTTCATAGTTAGCGACAACGAATTAAGTTTAGCGCCTTGATAGTTAGCGACAACGACTTCATGTGAGCGACAACGAAAAATTTAATGTTAGCGACAACAACTTCAAGTTGGCGACAACGAGTTTAATTTTAGCGACAACGACTTCAAGTTAGCGACAACGAAATAAAATTTAGCGACAACGAAATAAAATTTAGCGACAACGAATTCAAGATAGTGACAACGAATTTAAGTTTAGCGACAACGAATTTAAATTTAGCGACAACGAATTCAAGATAGCGACAACGAATTTAAGTTTAGCGAATTTTGAAACGTTCGGACGACCATAAGGGACGTTTCGTGAGGAGGAACGTCTGCGACTCAGCAACAGAAATTCCATACTGATGACGCAAAATCTGTACGGAATCTGGTCAGAAGTGCTAATTGGTCGATCGAGTAGTCTCATTGTTTTAGCTATTGTTTACGAATAACAGACAAAAGACAAAAGGTCACAAAGGTCAAATGTAAATTCGAATCTCTAACAAAACAGCCAATATTTGTGGAAGATAATCTTCTCTAGAAGAAGCATTTGAGTTTTGCTGGAGCTCATTCGCAGATGAACACTACACTTTACAAAATCTAATCTGGAGAAACCGTAAAAATTGAACAAATTTCCATTTGAAATCCCCTGACTACCGGATTTATTATGTAAACATTGATTTACGTCATCAGAATGGAATTTCTGTTGCTGAGTCGCAGACGTTCCTCCTCGCGAAACGTCCCTCAGCGGTGATGAGCGAGGAGAAATGTCTGCCATTCGCAGGCTATGTTTTGTGCAGCTGACATTTGGTTAACTTCATATGGTAACTACAGCTTTTGGGCACATCAACTATACATTAGAACATTTGAGCATGTATTCTTCTCTGTTCTAATAATTATTAATTGTAGTGGAACTCAAATATTCTTCTACAGTTTGTTCTTTTTGTACTAAAATAAATTCACCTTTGATGACTTTTTTAAGTTTTCCAACTTTTTGCAGGAAAAGACCCTTTACCACTGTTTCCTTGGCTTCGAATATTTTACATTGTAATCATTATAAATAATCTTTTCATGTTTTAAAATCCAGTATACATCTTTAGTAAATGTGTCTGCAAATGCAAAAAAACTTTTTCTTTCATTTTATTGTGAAGGTGCTTGTTACTATGTGTTTCCTGGAGCATCTCATAACAGATTTGAGCACTGCATTGGGTAAGATATGACTCTTGTGACAATCATGCTTTTTGCTATTTCTCTTTCAGTAGTTGAACACAGTGTGAGGCACTGTTTTTAAAATAAATAAGAAAATGTCTTTATTTTGCCCCTTAACCCATTCGCTCCTGGAGATTTTGCCGAAAAACGCGTTTTGAAGCTAGTTGAGTGGTTTTGTGGTCACTGTCGTGCTATAAAGAGCTAAAACTTACCACAAACCGGTTTACAGGTAGTACACTTCACGGCCTTCGGATCCAGAAGCAAAATATCAGCTTGCGAAGTTCGGGCATGCGCAGAAAGCAAAATTTCAAGATAGTTTTTGGGGTTAACAGTGACACAGCAGTCTTGACTTTTACCTTTCGTTTTCTCTCCTAGCTCCCCTCTTTTTTCGCTTTTCTTGCCTCATTTTTTTTTTCTCTTGCTGGGCATTTAGTAGGCTTCATTTGGGAAGAGTTTTTGGGAAATCTTTTAGGATCTTAGGATTAGGTGAAAGGAAAGTTGGGTGAGCAATGGAACAAGATTTTCATGGAGATTTTCAGGTCAATGTTACATGGTTTTTTGCCTCTTTCTCCGGTGTCCTTGACTGAATTGTGCTCATTCTGGTATGGTGTGAAAGATCTCTTCACTCTGCACAAGTTAGCGGACAAAGTTGTCCTTGACCGTTAAAACTGATCATGTCACAAAGGGTAGAAAGGACGTGGATCCGCACAGGCAGTTACAGGCCGTTCAGGGGCGAATGGGTTAATCAAAAAACCTAAAAATGGCTTTTTACCAACTTTTTCACCTGATTTGACATGAAATAGACAGATTTGGTTGTTTTATCCTGAGAAGTGGATTTTTTTCAAAAAGTTTGGTAAAATGTTTAACCCATTCGCTCCTGGAGATTTTGCCGAAAACGCGTTTTAAAGCTAGTCGAGTGGTTTTCTGGTCACTGTCGTGCTATAAAGAGCTAAAACTTACCACAAACCGGTTTACAGGTCGTACACTTCACGGCCTTCTGATCCAGATGCAAACTATCAGCTTGCAAAGTTCGGGCATGCGCAGAAAGCAAAAGGGTAGAAAGGACGTGGATCGGCACGGGCGGTTACAGGCCGTTCAGGGGCGAATGGGTTAAAATACGTAACAAACATTACAGAGGGTGAAAAATACAAATCATAAAAATTGCACAGATTATAATACAATTATCACATAAAACCTGATAAAAACATTGGATATCTATCTTGTTAAGTAATGATCCAGGTAAGAAGGGAAGCAATTTCTTTTGTTGTGGCGCAATACGCTTTCCTCACATAGAAATGTTTTCATTTTTACGCAGAGAGTGCATAAATCTACAAAAAGGCTGTTTACGAAAGAAAATGTATTTAAACTCCACTTTTAAAGGGTGTATTTTTGTGTTAAAACATTTCGACCAATCACAAGAGTTGCAAACAATGGCCAAGAAATGTTCACAATTTTACATGATCCGCACATACGATTTCTGTGTTACTTAGACTCAGACGAAATTTTGTTATAAGGAAGTTGGATAGAAAAAAAGGGATTAATGTACATGCTGCTTTGCGAAGATTTCGTAAAATTTGATGTTTAAACCAATCAGAACCTTAGTAGTACAATAGTAAAGTTAGCACCTTTTTGCATTCCAACGTGTTCACTGCGTTTTGGTCCTTTCCTTCTTATCTGGACCATTACTTAAATTGCTAAGTTGTATTTAAACCTTATTCTATTAAAGTAACAAGTCTTAAAACGTTCTGTATTAATCCGTGGTAATCTCGGATGTCTCTTTGACTTTCGGCAAAAGGGTGTATTATGGATGGTTTTTGTCATGGGCGTCTTTTCATAATCTTTAATCCAAATAAATGCATTCAATATTCATTGCTATATTAACAATTTTACATTCAACAGCCATGTTCATATAACAAAAAGTTTCCAGTCCTTCCAGTTCAATGTGACCTTTCAGTTTGTTTGCCTGTGGAAAATATCTAAAAGAAATGATTGCCTGAAAATGTAGTCCTCAAGGTTGCCAAAGTGACTTTATAAGGCACATCAGGGATGTCACTAAAATTTTAAGTTGTCAGGTAAATACAACAAGAAGGTGGAGAATCAAACAGCGAGGGAGTTCTTTTGGTTTTATTTTTTTTTCTATTTTCCCTGAATGGCTACTTCTTTCATGTGTTTGTTCAAGTGTGAAACATGCAAGTTTTGTACAAAATCTTGTTAAAATCACTTTATGTTTTCAGGGTTTCTCGATATAGAAAGTGAAATTTCAGTTCAAAAAGATTTTGATCACGTGCTAGCAATGGGTTCTTGGCAGATTCATTAATTATTATTATTATTAGTGTAGCAGTTGTTGAACATGTACAAAGCAAACTTATTCATTATTGACACAGGGCTTCCGATATTTCGCGGAAAAAAAGCAAGATTTCGCGGGAATTTCAGGGGCAAATTCGCGGAAAAATCGGCCGATTTCGCGGGAAAAAAGTCAAAATTCGCTCAAAAATTGGCCGATTTCACGGGAAATTTTGGGGGGAAACTTCGCCAAGAAACAGTCAGATAAAAACAGCCAATTTCGTTGGATTTTTGTGGCAAATTTCGCTAAAATCGATCAATTTTGCATCAATATGACCAGCATTGTTTAACGTTTTTTTAACAGGGATAATCATTTGCTCTTACAACAACAGTTGAGAAATGAGCGAATGCTTAAGCTGTTAACATCATGGTTAGTGCCCAGTTTTTCGCAACGTTCATCTAAGAACGCCTGGTAGTTTTGAGACGTTGTTTACTCGTTTCAGTGACGAAGTTTCAAGATAAATTTGGACGTTTGGAGTGAATAGAACAGGTCTATATAATAGCCAAGATAAGTATTAAATTTGTTTTGCCGACATGTATTTGGAAATATTTCTGGTGGATTTCGCGGTATTTCGTGTTTTTTTGGGAATTTCGCGGGATTTCGGGGAAATACCTGAATTTCGCGGGTCTGCGACCGCACGAAATATCAGAAGCCCTGTTGACAGCTGGGAAAAAATTAATATGCCTTGATAAAGAAAGCCTAGAAATTCAGGCTAAAGCTGTGATTTTATTTTGAACCCTTATGAAGGTTTACTCTCTTTTTCTAAATAATAAGTCATGTTTACACTGTATAATATACATGTAGCTGCTTCTATTATGACATTTTAGAACTTGCCACTTGGCTGGAAAACTTGTGAGGAGTCTACAAAAGCGGCAGCCAGAACTGGGAATCACAGATGAAGATGTACTCTGCATCAAAATAGCTGGCCTATGCCATGATCTAGGTACAAGTATAAAAATACAAGGCAGATTAGTGACAAAAAAACAGCTTTTCATTCAAGTTGACAGTTATACCTGGAGTGACATTAGCAAACTAGTTTTCTGGTTTGAAACTCAGGTAGAGTGCTGTAAGCAATCAGATTTGAAAAGAACCAAAAAGAAAACGGATCTCATATTGGGATGTTGGAAAGTATGGGCATGGGTTGTATTTAATGTGGTAAGGACATGAGTGGAGATGCATGTAAAGAAAGTGGAGATTGAAGATGTCTAAATTTTTTGCCTCAAAAACAAAAAAAGGGGAGGAGTTGATGTTGTTTAAAACGAACTGACCAATGTTGAAACAGATTGACCTGGTTTGGGTATGAATCGACTTTAGATTCAATCTGACCCTGACGATTTACATCCTAGATTTTCTTTCCTTTTTCTTTTTCATTTGTTGTAGGGCATGGACCCTTTTCCCACATGTTTGATTCTTTATTCATACCATTTGCAAGGCCTGACACTAATTGGAAGGTAAACAGTCTGCACTAAAAAGAAAGTTATATATTACAGAACTAGCAAATAATAATAATAATTATTATTATTTATTATTTTTATTATTATAGCTTTATGAACCTGTCTTTTGTTCTAGTTTACAAGAAAGTAATTGGAGACACCTACCTAGAATAGTAAAAAATGCAAACTATTGTTGATATGACAGTCACTATCATACTCTACTAAAGTTTCTGTTCAGAAAATAACTGAAAACCTTAAAATCACAAAGGTTATAATAAATTCTAGAATTAATGAGAAAAAAATAGTCACAAAATTTATCTAAAAAACTGTTAGTGTCCTGTTGATAGACTGTGCTTTCTTAGGCCAGCATGTGAGCTGAGGCTACAGTGCACATTTTTGTGGTGTGAACTGGCATGCAAAGGGAACACACCACTTCACCCTGCAAAAATGTAGCCTTTACTTGCAGGGTATTCTTAGGCAGGCTGGCTGTCATTAAGTACCCAGAAATCTTTTTTCCTTGCATAAATTGAGAGTTGTTTTGATGGTGTGACAGCTGACCTTTCACTTGCGGGAAGCTTAGTTTTGGACAATAATAATAAAATTGTCAAAGTGTAAGACTCAAGCCAGGAAAGCTAGCCTAATGGGTATTAATTTTCATTGAAGAGTATTGGAAAAAATAGTTATTGTTAGTTGAAGAATAATGATATTAACTTACTTTTTTTATTAATTTGTTTGTTTATTTGTTGATGAAGAGACAAATGAAATACCAAATTATTTTGGACAACTTTATGTTCAATACAATGTGGTTTTTGCTCTTCACACAGCATGAGGATGCCTCTGTCAACATGTTTGATCACATGATGAAAGTAAATAACTTGTTTCCAAGTTTTAGAGAGTACAATCTGTCAGAAAAGGATCTCATATTTATAAAGGAGCTTATAGCTGGAACAGCCCTGGTGGACACAAGTAACTCCCAGGTATCGTAAAGTTTAAAGCCTTATATGATAAAAAACCTGCAAGTATCAAAATATGCGAAATTCGCATTTTGGTAAAAACTGCACAAGTTTTTACAGGACAAGAGATTCACTCCTACATACAGTTTCATCACCTATGCAGTTGTAATGAACATTTACTGTTTGGTTGCCTCTAAACATGTTATAATCTGAAGTAAGGACTTCCTTATCACTCTATTTAATTATGAAAATTTTTTTTTAAATATAATATGATTATTACTTTTCAGCCAAATTTGCAGAATTTTCCACATTGTCTATTTTTTGCACTGTTTATGCCTATCATTGTAAAAGCAAGAGATGTTAGGCTGTATTATTATGTCTCATGTAAATATTTGTATATTTTTGTTTTTGTAGGAGTGGCCGTTTAAAGGACGGGAACCAGAGAAAAGATATTTGTATGAGGTGGGTTGAAAGGTGACTATGCAATATGTACATGTAAGGTTGGTAACAGCTCTTTTCATTAAGCAGACTCCTTGCACAGGTGCCCACATTCAAACACTGCATTATTTGTTAACCTCCATTGGCCTCAGGAAGGCACTTCTGTTAAATGAACACCACTTACTCACGGTCCTAAGTTTGTTCACTTACGAGCAGTTTGGCTGGAAATTTTGAAGTACAAATGTAATCATGATGAAAAAATGATGGGATGAATGTTGTGAACTAGACTTTCGGTGATAATAATATTACTCTTGTCTCATTAATCCATTCAGCCATGGATTTTTGCCAAAAAGGCCATTTAATGGAATGAAAACTTGGCACTACTGTTTTTCATAATCTGTTTGAAATAAGAATCGGAAGCCCATTCAACCATATCAACCCATTGCAAAATATTTGTAAGCCGACGATTCTCTGGTTTGTGTTAGCCATTCAGAATACTTAACAACCTGTTCAGCCATTTTATGAACGCATTTGAATGGGTGAGTAAGAGATTGACCCTTTCATGTGTTTGTGTGTTTGATGGACCTGTGACCGATGGTTATGGAGCCTTTGTGAGGGTGGTTCTCTTTGTCTTTAAGAAAGCTTTCGACCTCATTGAACACGGGATATTGGTCAGGAAGCTAAGCACATATGACATCCATGATGCTGTAATCTCTTGGATCACCAGTTTCCTCTCCTTGTGCAAACAGCGAGTTAAGCTTGGCCATGACTGCCTCTCAGAATGGGCTGGGGTCCCGGCAGGGGTTCCTCAAGACACAAAATTGGGGTAATGCCTGTTTATCATTGTGATTGATGAGCTCAATGTTCCTGCCACTGATCTCTGGAAATACATCAACGATACCACTATCTCAGAGACGCTAAGCAAGAACCAAGACAGTCAAATCCAAGCCGCTGTTGACACCCTGGTCAACCATGCTACTGCGGACAGGTTTCAACTGAAAGAGTCAAAGTGCAAGGAACTGTGCATAAACATTTGCACTAAGACAAATACCATGTCATTTGACTCCGTTGTGGTTAACAGCATGCCTATTGGTTACCAGTGGCAGTGCCTATTGGTTACCATTGCCAAAATACTAGGCCTCAATGTCTCAAGTGATCTGAAATGGAACTGTCACTTTGACTTCATTATCGAGAAAGCTATAAAGAAATACTTGCATAGTTTATCTCAGCTTAAATGCTCTTGCTTGGTTATGGCTGTACCCATAGGCTAGTACAAATTACTAGTACAACTTTATGTGCAAAAAGAAGCAACTTTAAAATTTTATCCAACTTGAAGGAAAATATGCCTCCAGTGCATGTAGCATGCTAATTGGCCAAACACTGGCCCAAAAGGAGAGTTTATATAAATTATATATTTTTTGGTACTAGCTTCCAGTCACCAAAGATTTAATACAACCACCCCGTTAATATGACCAGATTTTCTTGGTCCAACTTTGGTCATACATGTATTCATCAGTTTCCAACTGTTATTGAACGAAGAGGTGCTAACCTTGGATGGTTAGATGGTTGTAGATGAAATTGGAATTTATTGCCTTTCAGATTGTGGCAAACAAAAGAACAGGAATTGATGTGGACAAATTTGATTATTTTTCCCGTGACTGCCATAACCTTGGCATTAGCAACAGCTTTGATCACAAGTAAGTAACATTAAATGTCTCTTCTGGCTAAACTAGATATCTTTTTCTTTTGCTGTAGAATCTGATTTATTTAAAACTGATTAACTTCTTAGACATGCATACTGTATTGATGTCAGTTCCTCATAGTACTGTCAAAGCTTTTTGAATCTGTTGATTGGATTGTGCACACATAAACACATATAAAAACCTGATATAAATAGTTATTAAAAATTGCCACAGAAACTTCACTTTTTTGAAAATTTGGAAAAAAAAGTAGGGGTTACTTTTTGGTGTTTTTTTCCAGTTGCCATACCGGAACAATGTTTCTCAAACAATTAAGTTTTTTTACTGGACTATTTTTGGCTCTTCTTAACTGAAGTTTACCAATAAATGACAATGAAACACATTGTGATGTTAACAGAGACTTAAACATTTGATACCTTTTTAAATCTGTAGACGCTATCTCAAATTTGCTAGAATCATTGATGTCAAAGGCAATTTGCAAATTTGTGTCCGTGACAAAGAAGCTGGCAATATTTATGACATGTTTCACACAAGGAACAGTTTGTTTAGACGGGCCTATCAACACAAAACTTCAAATATCATTGAAAGAATGTAAGTGAGAGTGATTTGATTGATTTTAAATAATAATTATTATAATAATTAATAAACATAATAATTATTATTCATAATTATAAGATTGAACATGTTCAATAGAAATGTTCAGGCAGTATATGAAGAAAGTTTCTATTCTGAATTTGAACAAACATATCGAGAAAAAAACACTCTTCCTCGTGTTTGTACAGTCTCCTGCAGTCAGTCTTTTACTTGTTTTAAGTTGTTTACTTGTGATGGCAGAAGGTACTTTTTTTATAGATTACTGAATAGTAGACTGAGCGCAGTCATTTATTTTTCTTTGCAAAGTTACTGCAAGAGAAACCCAAGCACGCAAGCCGCCATAAAGGAGGGCGTAAGCCCGAGAAGAAAAAATAAAAAATCGTCTTTTCTCGTCTGGTCCTAATCCCTTATTGTAACATAACGTCGTGGTTTGCAATCGCGCTAGCTTTGAACTAGACGGATTTTAAGGGAAAAGGCGGACTGCAAGCAGTCTATGAAGAGAAACTCGATAAGAGCATTGGCCTTTCTGGTTGTAGGATCACTGAAGCTCTGCTGAAGGCTGATAAGAAAATCCGCTTTAAAGGATCAAATGGGTGAGTATTCAAGGAGTACTTCGTATAACCAAGATTAAAGTTGAATGAATTGTCAGTCGATCATAATTATTTGTTAAAGCCGATTGATCGCCTTGCTTGTAGCTATAAAATTAGCGTTGCTTTATCCTGTGTTATGCGTTTCGACAGGAAAATGCTTTCAATCTCTGAATCAATTGATGACATGGAAGCATACACAATGCTGACAGATCAAGTATATTATCAAATACTCTGTTCTAGTGACCCTGAACTGCAAGAGGTAAGTCAACATATATGCGGCTTGTAGCACTCACTGATATAACTGCTGTAATGTATACTGAGTTCTCTCCGGTCTTGTGTTTTTTTAACTTCGAAGCACTTGATTTTGTGTGCTTGCTTCAATGAAAAAAGTAAGTTGGCCTGGAAATTCTTTGTCAGGTGCCTATTTCCATACATTGTATAATAATAAACATAATAGCATAAAGAGCCCAACTAAAAAAGCTGAATTCCAGGCACTCATCGATTTGCACAAGCCTGACATCGTCCTGGGGTGCGAATCTAAACTGGATTCCACAATACCCACTTACTCGGTATTTCCAAGTACGTACGATATATTTAGGAAGGACTGAACCTTGCACGGCGGTGGAGTTTTTATTGGCGTTCGTAATGACATCATCGCTACCGAACAAGTTCACCTCGATGTGCACAATTGTGAAATCATAACTGTCTCTATAAAATTCGCAAAATCCAAGACTCTTCTCCTCTCCAGTTATTATCGCCCACCAGCTTTTGATACTAACGCGTTGGACTTATTGGACGATGTCTTGAGCAGGACTTATAGCCCTAACCCCCCCCCCCCCCCGGTCATCTTTACTGGTGACTTCAACTGTGGGGGCATAGATTGGTCGACTCGAAACCTTACGCCTCATATTGCTCAAGCCTGCGACCAAGCTCTCTTAGATCTTTCAGACAAATACGGTGTCTTCGCCGACGCGCCCCGCTTCCGCCCGTACATTAGACCCCTTCTTCTCCTCCAATCCTGGTATCAGTCACTTGCGGCATCTCTGCAAGATTGATATTTCCCCGAAGTTCACGCCGAAACCCCCCCGGAAAATCTATCAGTTTCACAAGGGCGATTTTGTCGGTTTAAAGGCAAGCTTAACTACTCTTTCTTCCGATTATCTATCTACCCACCCAGAGTGTAACACTGTGGACGAAACCTGGTCCTACATTCCTCAAAAGATCCTAGAAGCCACCGACAACTTCGTACCACATAAAATGTCTAAGGGAAAGCGTCACCTCCCCTGGGTCAGCTCCTCTGTGAAACGTCTAATGAACAAACGTAATCGAGCGTACAAGAAGGCTTGTCGTAGCGGCAAAGCCGTTCACCTTACCAAATACAACCGACTTCGCAATATCACAACCATGCCTACGTAGCCCGTACAAGGGCGAGTCACTACTTTATGATCAGGCTACCATCCTCTTCTGTCGACGCTTACAAACACTCTTTCTATGTGGGATCAATCCCTGCATGGAACGCGTTATCAGTTGATGTTGTTAATTCGGCACCTTACCCAGAATTTATCCAAAGAGTGTCCACTACTTTAATCACATTGTTTATTTTCATACCATGTAATTCAATACCATGTAAATGTTTCATTGTAATTTCATACCATGTATTTGAGCGACCGCTGGCTGCTCCATTGCCGGATTAGCATAAACGCTGTTGGCAATTACCTTGATTAAAGATTAAAGTCCATTGTAGAGAGGTGGCCGTTTGTGGAGGTTCGCCTGTAAATGGATACCAGCGGCTAAACTGTTAAAAGTTTTTTTTCTGAGGAGAATTGCGTACATTTAATACACGACCCCACAAGCTCATGCTTTGAATTTCTATGGTGTTAGATTATAGGATTTGATGATAACAAAGAGAAAAAGTCTAAAAAAAATCAACGGTTCAGCTCAGAGAACAGCAGGAACATTCGTGCCAAAGTGTAAAACGCAGCTGCAGAAGTGTTTATTTGCTAGTGAATCGTGCATGTTGTTTTGTGCTGTTTTTGCACTCGTTACATCCTTTTACGCAGCTACTTTCCAATTATAGAACAAGATGAACGAACATGAACGTTTTCTTTAGTCATCATGTCAACGTCTGCACTAACGGTCATACTAACCTTTTTAAAAATATATTTTGAAGGCACGGTCCATTTTGGTGCGAATTCAGAGACGAGACTTGTACAAATGTATTGGTCAAGCCATTCTCAAAAAGCGGCGGGAAAAGGTATTGTAAGACTAAACCGACTCCAAGCTGGTCCTTGATAGACATCAGTAAATGCAATAATGCATGTGATTGATTTTTTTAGGAGGAGATTCCTGATATAAAACAAGACATGGCTGAATGTATCGATGGTGGACCCCTTATTGAGCCAGATGACTTCATTATTGAAGTAAGAAAAATAATGTAAAACATTGCTTGAGTTCTATAGATACTATGGTTTTTCTAAATATCCTTGTTAGTATTATTATGGAGGAGACAAAAATTTGAGTTTGAAAATTACTTTGTGTAATAATTCGGCAAGGAAAATGTGTTTACTCTTTTATTATTTTCGTTAGCTTGTCACTTTTGATTATGGAATGCGGGATAGAAATCCGATTGATGAAGTACGGTTTTATGGAAAGAACAATCCAGACAAACCTATGATTGTGCGGAAGGAGGAGGTAATTACTTTAAAGTTCATGATTGAATTTTCATCGAACAGCTTTGAAAACGCGCATTCAGCAGTTAAACGATTGACCGGTACTTGTTAATTGACAGACCTCAATTGAGCCTGTCTGCATCGTTTATTTTGGGTCGTCACCATTTGCACATCTGCCATAGTACAACTTGTTGTGTATTAAAGGAAGTGTGCAAGTGGCGAATTTTCGGAATTTAACGGTGTCAAAAGGTGCTCAGGTAAATGAGTTAAAATAGGGAAAAACCAGAAACATGGAGATTTGGCAATTATACTATTATTTGGAAATACGTACAAAGTCTTTTACTTTCTTGAGGGAAGCTTTGTAAAGAAGGGCGGCCAACTTTCTTTCAAATCTTCTGCAAGCTCACTCCATAGAAGTGCAAGTAAAATAGCACATTCTGTGCACTGATCCGGTATCTAACAAGTATAGCATCACCTTTGTCTGGTACGTTACATTAGTCACTTTACATTTGTTCTTTAGAACAGACTTAGGCTATGTCTACATTATACTGAATACTTTTTCGTGACGACATCAAAAGCTATCCTTAGCGGAATATGAACGGTAACGGCCCCACAAAACTGGAACAAGTCGTTCACACACATTCGAACATATCGAACCGGAGCAGTTTGCCGAGAAGGTTTAGCACGTTTAATCCCAATCCTTACTTAGAAATATTTACTTCCGTCTCAATGTACATCTGCTACGCTCCGAATACCTGTTCACACCGTGACGAAGAATAGGGGTAAGCTATCCAATATGAGACGATCCACTTTCAAGATCGGCGCGCTGGAGCTTTGCTGTGTTACAGAATCACGCCAAAGTAAGCGTTCTTATGTGCGTACAGAAGACCTGTCATCCAGTTTGGTTTTCGTGTCGGCGCAAGAACCGTCCGTTGTAGCGTGAACATAGCTTTAAGATATACATACTTGCCTTTATATTAAGGGGTTTAAAGGTTTTTAAACCTTTAAAAAAGATTTCCCAGTGGAAGTAAATTTTTTAGGTTATTTTTATCAATCGAGTAAATATTATCTTTGTATCTTGTCAGGTAAGCAACATGTTGCCGGAGATGTTCGCCGAGCAACACATTCGCGTTTACTTCCGCAAAAATGAACCGCAATGCTTAGAGAAATCTAAAAGGTGAATGGAGTGATTGTAATGATTTATGCATGGACATTGTATGCTACAGTCTGTTTATAGGTTCATGGGAACTGGTGCCGAGAGCGAACTGGTCAAACTTGTTCAAGATCGTTCCGGGCTTTTCACTCAATCTTTACTAATTTTTTACTAAATCTTTCAACTATTTTTCAACTATGACCCGGACCGGAACTGAGAAACTAAGGAAAGAAAACCAAGCGTTTAATTCTTTCTTCTTTATCGTGTTATCTAATCCTCATTCATATGACGATTTTGTTTGTAAATAGCCTGCGTAGCAGGCGCTTGGAAGTAGTGGGCACAAGAAAAAACGGGCGCGCGAGAAGGAGACACGCGAGGGGAGAGGAAGCGCCTGCACGGAAGGCCCTCGAAAATCGTTTCCCGCCCCCTCTCTAATTACTTGGCAGCCGTTGCGTGATCTGTCAAAAGTTTTGACAGAAAACGACTGACCTCGCACAAACAAAGCAAGCCGCCAAAAAGCGTTGTACATTTTATCTTCGGTCTAAATATATCCGTTATGAAGATCAGCTGGGTTATCTGATTATAGAGCGATGGAGCAATAAACTGATGGTTAACACACAGCTTTAAATCGTTTTTTAACATGGGCACAATAAATAGGAAATGACAAAGTAAAAACTGGGTATCTTTTAAAGAATGCGTGCTGTGTATTATAAAAACTAAAAATATTGTTCTGGTCAGACACCAACGATCACAGCGTACGTGGAAAATGACCATATTGCTTTTACTGCGCTAACTGGCAGCCGTTTTTGGAGCAGACATGTCTTACTAAGCGGACCTAAACCTCAGAACACAAACTGTACCGACATGTTTTCTACTGCAGTAATGAGACATAAACAACAGACCTCAGGTCGCCTCCGAACGGCGAATAATACTATAGAGAAATGTTTTTTTCAACTTCATGCCCCTGGTAAGTGTTTCATTTCATCAATCATGTCCAAGTTTTGATGGTATACGTTCCATCGACAGCACAAGCCGCCAAGTTCTCCTGAGCAAAGAATATTTCCTCTGATCTTCATTGCAACGATTCGACAAATCTTTTGTCTCTCGCCACTTCTGTTGATGCGTATCCGATGTCAATTCTTTCCATCGTGAATACCGTTTGAACACTCCAACTTTTCTTTGAGATCACAGCCACATAGTCCCATTAAACCAGATTGAAGTGACCTCCGAGACCTGAACTTCGATTGTATACAATTTAGTGGTTTCAGGACCCAGTGGTGTAATGCAAGATCTTCACTACGTTGTCCATGTACTATTTATTGACAGTTTTCTCGCCCCGCGCGGTTAATTTTTCCCTCGGGAGCCTCTCGACCAATTGGAAATATCCGCACTCACAGAGTGCGAGTTGAAACGATTTTCGCAGGCCTTCCGTGCAGGCGCTCCCTCACCCCTTGCGTGTCTCCCTCGCGCGCGCCCGTTCTCTCTTTCGCCCGCTACTTCCAAGCGCCTGCTACGCAGGCTAGTTTGTAAATTGTAAATTTTTCTTAGTTAGCCTTAATCTTAATTTCATTTTGCACGCACTGTCCCGCCTCGTCGGACAGCCGCGTTCTTCTTCTTCTTCTTACTTTGACAAGTGGCTAGTATTGATAATTTTTATTCTTACTTCGCTTTTGCTGACTGACTTTTGACCTTGATAACTCTTTCAGGTGTTTTATACGATGGTGTCAGGGACAGCAGTGTACAACGCCAAAGGTAACAGATATGACTGACTTACTCAGACATTGCATGCTAGTATTTTCACGACTGAGTGTAATTCTGGACCTATAAATCCTTGTGTACATTCTTCTCTCGCTTTTAAAGTCAGCGTGATGAAATATTTTTATTGTAGAAAACAAAATATCCCGATTTTCGTACCCTCCATTTTTATGGATTTTCTTAACACGGTACTGAGCTACTGCGAACATTGTTTATTGCAGGCTGGAGATGATCTGGCTGAATTGACGCCCATGAAGTCATCACAAGAGACTGGACATGGAAATATGGAGCGGCGTCTAAGCTTTCAAGAATGAACTCGGCCAGGAATTAAGAATTTTTTTTATCAATTTTGCAGTAGCGCAGCTATTTTAATGCCATTTTGTTTTCTTATCCAGCACTGTTTTAACTCTCTTAAACATTTCAACATTCCTGTCTTAAAATGCTGCCGTCCCGGCCATTGTTTTGACTGATTGCGTTTCGTGAAAAGTCACGGTTAATAGACTCGATTTAAAAATTCTTTAGTTAAGACGAAAAGTATTGTCACCTGCGATAGAGAGATCTTATAAGTTGAGAAGCGAGGGGAGGGAGAATAGCAAGCGAAATATTTTTGTCTTAAGGATCGTTAATTTTCTTTTTATCAGAAGGCCCTTTCCTTAACATTTAAATTTTACACGACAATGGCGTCAAATAAATACGCCTTATTTATTTTATCTTTACGAACAAAAGATCATTTGCTTCCAGTAATTTCCAGTTTCATTAGGAATGAGAACGTCAACGAAGAAAACCGGTATAAAGCAGAATGAACTCTTAGGACCAGCTATTTAAGTGGGATTTGGTCAGTGATAAACCAGACGGCCTTCTCAGCCGTTTATACATTTGCCAACCCTAATATTAAGATATCATATTTTATAAAATAACTGAGATAGTACGCGTGATCTGATTGGTCAAAAACCTATGGTTTATTATACCGGTAAACCCATAGAAAAAGGCATCCGGACCACGAGCCATAAACAAAACCGGCTATTGATCTGCAAACAATGCTTTTAGAAAGGCTAAAAAACAGAACAAGTTACTTACCCTGCCCTTCTTAATATCAAAAGCGTTGGTTTCCACATTTTATTACTGCCATAGCTTTAGAAGTAATAAAGAACAAAGCTGGAAAGCAGTTTACATTTCACGACGATGCCAAATCGCAGAGAAAGGCAACAACTGTGTGAATTTCTGGTGTAGAAAGTCTCCAGGAAAACTTAACCATGCGCCAACCAGCAACAAAACGGATAGTTTTGGCATTCTTGATTTATTTTATGTCAAAATTAAATTCCTTAATGAAAGAAATTGTTCCAAAAAGAGATCTCTGATGAAGATATGGTACAAAATCGGCCGCTGTAGGTTGTAAACAAGCTGCCAACGATGGTGAAATATGTCAGAGTTTCGGGCTGGTTTTTTCCAACATTTGTACAAATTATTCGGTGATATCGATGCCATAACCTACCTCAAACCACCTGACTCTACAAATCGACAAATATTAACGCCAATATGTGGCTACGGCAAAGAAACCTTTCTCCTCCACTGACATATTTCGAAAGGTCGCTGTACGTGCATGTTACATGCGACAACTTCGCAAATGCAGCCACGTCGTTACCGCAGCATTTCTTAATCATGATAAAGTCCAGAAAACAGATCTGAAACCACTGCGACTTGTAAAATGTGAATGAAGTCCTCCTTTTCAATAGCTGCCAGTTCCGTCTGTAAGCACGAAATTCTTACGGATCGACTCAACAAAATACAACTGCGTACAGTCTGATGTTCAATTAATTTCTACTTCTGTAGTAAACAAACCACGAACGTATTCTTTCATTGTACGTTCGCATGAATAAATGTTGACTTTTCCTGTAAAACAGCTTTCATAAGTTATCATGTAATGAGTGCAAAAACTCGTGTTTTGAAGAGCTGCTGTTTGTTGTTTGACTGAACTGAGTTTTGAGAAAGTTCAGCGCTATTACATCGTGAGTCACGATTGGCTTATGATGACTTTAGAGAGAAGACATGACTTGATCACGGTACTAAAACCATATTTTTTACCTAAAAGATTCCATTCTACTAAAAGTTATTTTATAAAAGCAATAGACCACACTTTCTATGGGTTTACCGGCGTGATAACCCACTTGGGATGTTGGGAGAACACTCGAAAAGCTTGTAAATCACTCGCCTTCGGCTCGTGATTTACAAGCTTTTCTCGTGTTCTCCCAACATCCCGCGTGGGTTATCACGCCGGTAAACCCATAGAAAGTGTGGTCTATTGCTTAAATAAACAATATTCTTTAGGCATACACTGTTGGCTGTAATAGACCTTTCCCGCGTTCCACTGCTAGTGAGCAAACAACATAAAGAAATGAGGTCGAGGCTCGGGTGGACAATTTCATACGAATCACTGTGTTTTGTCCAACCCAAGCCTCGAGTTGGCGCCTTTCTTTACAGGAATGCGGGAAATATCTATACGATTTGTCCACATGCAATAATCCATTTGTAAACACATCACGATGTGCAGTGCTAGAGCAATTAAGACTTCATTGAAAGAGCCCTACTTGCTATTGTTTCACTTCCTTGTTTATCTACGCGGTAACTGCCAAATGCGATGACTTTTGTCATTAGAGACTTTAAGATGACGACAACGAGGACGAGATTTTTCCAATACTAAATAGTGCGCGCAAGGGAACCAGCGTCATTTTGGCGGGAAAACGTGATAGCCGTAGTCATTCTACCACGAGTTTTAGCGAGAATGTCGAAGTGGCAGCGATTAGAAGTTTTATCATTTTGCGCTGGGTAGAAGGCTTAACCTCTTTCATTAAAAATAACCGCGCCAACTTTGCTGGTGAAACAAAGAACAATGAAGATTTCCTTGGGTGAATATTTTTGGAGAATACGCGATAAAACTTTCGTCCTCGAATCTAAGGGTCTCTACTGTCGTTATTTTTTTGTACAAAATTATATTTTTAGGGCCTTTATAATTGGCGTCAGCTATATCAGAACAGGTGACATTTCAAGGACCTTACAGAGTTTCGGCAGACTTCTTAAAGCCCAAACAGTTATGTAAGCGATTCGGTGCAAATTAGGCCTTTTTTAATATTGCCACGGCATAACTTGTAATTCAGGTATGACGCCGGCTTTCTTTAGTTTTACTTCTTATTTGTGACCCGGGATTTTTTTATCGAGTAAGGAAGTAAATCATAGCGATTTATAATATATAATTTACTGACTGATAGGTTTGATAATTCTCTGATTGTAAAATTTAATGTCCTTGTATGTCCCTGAGTCAATAATTTTGTAATAAAACGCTAGACATAGAGGAACCTGTCTTGGAAATTTTCGTGGTATTATTTCAGGTAAAATTTTTTCGTCTATCGTCACGACTTGTTGGTGGCCTGTGGCATAGGCCAATCTAAAAATGCAGACAAAATGACCAACACGTGTCCCGTCCCCCTCCCCTGCGTTGGGCTGATCCAACTTTTGATGGTAGTGGTGTGTCATTTCAGATGAAAAACAACTGTCTTGTGTAGCGTAAGAGAAATAAATGTTTTTAACATGTCAAATACTTCAACACTGCCTTAAGCAAACAACTAAGAAGAAACTTTACTTCATATAATGCAAAGTGGAAACTACTTCACTGTGAAACAACAACCTCTTCAAATATATGTCGCAATAAATTCATGCAAAATTTAGACTTGACGATAAATTTACAGGAAAGAAAAAAAGGTAATTACAATAAATTTATAAAGTCACTTGAATGAGATCTGTATTAGTCTTCTCGATCCCAGTGCTGATATGGAAGACCACATTAAAAAAATATGCAGGACATGTCATTTCCATTTAACTAATATTAGTAAGATAAGAACGTAGTTGGATCGTGAATCTACTGAGGCAATTATTCATGTTTTTGTGGCTACCAACTTGGATTACTGTAATGCGATTCTATATGGACTACACTGTACCTAAAGTTCTCTTAAACCGCCTACAGCTAGTTCAGAATAGAGCCGCGCGCATCGTAACATTCACCAAGAAGTGTGAACATATAACACCCAGCTTAATAGACTTACATTGGTTGCCTGTTGAATGCCGTATTATTTATAAAATGTTATTGTTAGTATATAAGGCTATCAATGGACTTTCACCAAGTTATATATCCAGTTTGCTCAGTTTTTGTAGCAGCTCCTACTCTTTGCGTTCTTGCTCGAATAAGTTACTTCATGTCCCGAGATCTAAGCTAAAGTCTTATATTTTCTATTGCAGGACCTAAATTATGGAACAGCATACCCGCATCTTTAAGAAATGCCCATTCCTTGAATTTTTTCAAAAAACACTTAAAGACATTTATTTCACCAAGCTTTTTCTTAATTTATAGTTAGATTTTTATTTAATTTTCATACTTATATATGTAGTTGTTAGATTTTTAGAGTTTAATACATTTTTTGTGATATTGTAAAGCGCCTAGAATAGTTAATGACATAGACGCTATATAAATAAAGGTTATTTATTCAGTAGTAGTAGTAGTAGTTTTGACAGTTTGTTTTGAATTTCTGTTTTCTTCTTACAGTTGTGTAAAAAAAGAATAGAGCAGAAGATCCAAATTGGAAACTGCATATCCTTCGCAACTGCATTCATCAACATGATCCAACTTAAAGTTTCATTAAGACTCAAAGTTTACTCCATTAACTTTTAACTCCTATAAGTTTAATTTGTGATGATTTTTTTTCTTGGAAAGAACTTTTGATTCCTTAATAGCATGTTAACTCTGTCGTCCATTGATAACTTTGCTCCTAAAAATTTACGCCAAAAGCGATGGACAGAAATGCAAAAACATTTACAAGAAAATACGCTGTTCATCTCCTCCCAGGCTCCAATTAGAAGAAGCACCCCCGCAAAAAGCCTTAAGCGCAAAAATTTAGTACTAAAAAATTGTACACGGAGGAAATCATACCCGTGAGTGCAGTTCCAAACGAGGAAAGTAAAAAGGAACTCTTTGTGGATAATCTCAGGCCAAATTTAGGAGCAAAATATTTTAATGTAACATTCGATCATTAAATTATTACAAAATTGAAAGCCTTAATATACAGCAGTAGTGCACATTGTAAACAGAAATTTTTTAACGAATCAAAATATTGCTGGACCTATCGGACTGTAGCTCCGAGACGGTCTAAGCCATTTTAAAAACACTCACATTTTCCCATCAGACAGAATAAAACTGAAATTTCTGTGACATACAAAGCTGTAGTAAGTAAAATAGCAATGAAATGTGGATCGATCGATCAAAATCCCATTTCGAAGTGTGCGCTTTAGAAACAGTACGGTAACCGCAATCCTGCCGCTTTCGTGCCCCTCGGTACAAGACAATTTTCTGCAATAAACAGTCTAAACACGCTAAGATTTAGCTTTCTACATATTGTTTTTCAAGCAACAAAGAACAAGCTAAGTCATATTGACAACACAAAGCCCAAAAATTTCTGTCCGTTTACTTCTTTTGTGTTGAATTGTGTGGTGAGAAACTTGAACTAGGCATCAGTAAAAAATATGGGATATATACTAGCGTTGTGTTACGCTCTTCGATTAACAGTCGAATGTTAGCTGGGGAATCAGTCAAAGCCGAATTATGACGCAAAAACGGGATACACGTCTAACAAAACTGTCGCTTCCGTGCCGCTCGGTGTAATTTGATTTATTCACCAAAACGACGGCCAACAATTTTGCTTCCACTGCTTTATAATTTCTTTTTGTACAGAGTGGAACGGAACTTGCAGTAAATATAGAGAGTAAAAATTACCCCCCTTTGTGGCATGTCTTCCATGCGCAAACCAGCGATCTCAACGTCGATCAATAACACCAAATCAGACCATGCCACTGCGGTTTGCCAGTTCAGGACCTCTTACAGTGGCAAGAAAATCGCAGCGATGTCGCTGCCAAAACAGCTGCCATCACTTCTTTCATCTCAACAACATTTCGCGGGTATTTTTGCCTCGGAGCCAATGAGATTGTCCGAAATCGATCACTTGTCATTTCTTACAACGCACGCGTTTTACATTTTTCCGCCGGTGAATGGGGCTCCGCTCGCGCGCGCTTCGCGCGAGCGTGGAGCTCCGCTATCACATTTCTACAACAAATTTTGTGAAATCTTTACACTTGTTTCATCATCTTTTCACTTTTTACTCTATATGTAGAGTGCTTTGCAGTAACGTTTAATTGCTTTTAATTCTACTTAATGGGTTGTACAATTAGCAAAATTATGAATTTAAGCAGACCCTTATGAGTTTCTGATTTAAGGTACCTAATACCACACAAGACTTGACAGGAAATTACAACAACCCTGTCATGTCTGTTTGTTACAGAGTTCTCTTTCCGGTTAACCACACTTCAAGATAAGTACTGAATTTTTTATTACACCGAAGCTAAAATGAAAGGAAATAGATATGGTTGATGCAATTTAAAATTTTAAAAGGGTATGATAACACTAAGTATTTTATATTATCTTTGCTCATTACTTCAGGTTATATCTGAATCCGAGTCGGATATCAGATAGATGTTTCGTGCACATCAGATATTGTTAACCGTTTAAGCCTTAAGAGTAATCAGCGTCAAATTTCTCCTTGAAATATCACTGCCTTATAAAACAGAGTGGTCATGAGAATTAAGGACATGATCACACAAGATAAATCTAATTGATACTTCAACAAATTCTCCCAACTACTTCTTCTGAAATTGTATAGGGATAACAAATGAGAATATGAATTTTCATGTTAGGGTTTAAAGGGTTAACAGGTGATCAATTGAGGCACAAAAAGAGAATTTAAGATACATTTAATTTCATAAACATTGTCAATGACAACAAAATGCCAAAAAAAAATTATTAGGCAAGAAATAAACTATAGCGAAAGCAAAAGTAAGATATGCTCCCCACTAGCGTAATTCACGGTTTATAGAGGAAACCAGAAAGCCAGTGTTGAGGTTGTGAAGCCGGCTTGCGCTGCTAAAAGCCATAAATTGGTTAAGCCTTGCTAATTTCCTGTTTGTTTTGCTACTTGTTTTGTTTTCCCTCTTTTCTTTTAAGTTTTCATTTTTATTTTAAAGTATTTTTACGGTTTGGTGTATTTCGACGTTACAACTATTCTTGTACTGTTTGATAATGCATTTGAATAAGTTTGGCCCGGGTAAGCAAGTTATTTTAATAAAAAAACAGAAACCGCAACACTAAACTATAAGAATGTTGCCAAGACTGCGTTTCGTATTTTAATTACGGTAAAATATAACAGCCAAAAACGTGTTTCAACTTTCAAAATAAACTGAGTCAGCAAACACACGTACACGGAGAACATCTTCCGGCGAAGTGTAAAAACATATTTTAATGCCAAGTGTGGAATAAAACCGCATGTCACTGTGACAATGGATTTTTTCACCGCCCGTGGCGTCACTTGCTGAGTTATTGGGAGGTTTTCCCAGCCTTGGTAGTTTCGAACAGCTTGAAAATTAACGAAGAAGATATAACCAGTTGGTATAGTATACACTAGCATTTCCGCGGCGATACTGAGGTAAGATATCATTATTCTAAACGCAATTAAAGACAATGATATCTTTTAATTTTTTTGAAAGGAATATTATCAAGGTAACCTTTTATAACACAAGCGTTCCCTCTCTCGCCAAGTGCTAATACAATCAGTTGAATTGCAATTTGCGAAACTGCTTCCAAACGGGCATAAAACTTCTCTAAGTCATATATCACACATTATACTATACTTTATCGGCAGCAACTGAAATACGTTTTAAAACGTAAGCGCAAAAATGTGGCTACTGACTAAATCGATAGCGTAAGGCCCACAAAACTGCGTGCATTTTTGTCTAGTAAAACAAATTGGCGATAAAAATGACTCGAAATTTAATTTTATAATTGCTTGTGGCATGCTCTTCAAAACATTTTGCTCGCAAAACCGGCGTGCCTGCACAAACATATCTCAGTACAGGCGGTTTTGTTTTCATAAGAAGAGAGGGTGAAGAGCTTCTTCTTCGAAAGTTGAAATTTGTTCACTTATTGACTATTATGAGTCACCACATCAAAGAAATCATTACCTGCGTTAAGCAACTCCAATTAACAAAAACTTGATCGGGTCTAAAGCTGACTCTGTAAAACCATTTGTCTCTTTATGACAACTTAGTACGGTCTAGTGTCCGCGACTAGTTTTTGTGCTAAAAACACATTAACTTAAAATATATTTAAAACTATTACCTTTGACGGTATACAAAACGCTCTACTTCCATTTTTTTGTACTTTTTCAACTTGCTTAATGTAGCTGAAATTTAAGAGCAGAGAACACAGAAAAACGAAGACTGAAATCCTTTCTGCGGTTGCATTGCTAAAAGGGATACTAGTGAATTCAGTCTTGGTTATATTTTAAATAAAATTCCACTCGAATTTGGTTGTTGCATCTTAATACTAATTAAAGATACTCATGAGTAAAACACTGTAAACAAAACCAAACAATTACAGTCTTGAAAAGCTTAGACATTCTACCAGTGCCTTCAGTTACCTGAATACTTAACGTTATTTCGTTAATGCGTGCGTGCTAAAAAATGAGATATACTCAGTCCTATAGTATAAAATCAGTACATATATTATATTTGTGACAAGTTTGAAATAGTTGGCAAACAGCCACAAAATGTGCCTAAACTGTCAGAACTTTTGTTAAAAGCAATTTTTCAAAGCAAAAATCTATTTCTAAAGAATGTTAATCGATATGATAACCATGAACAACGGGATATCAGTAAATATGAAGAATATAGATATACTACAGTGTGCCGTCTGTCCCCTTTAAATTGATTAATTTTAAATGAGAATTAGAGCTTTAAGGCTTTTTTTTACAGATGGCTCAGAGCTTTATGCAAAATGATAAAATTATACCACCATATCCTTACAAAACCTCGCCCCATATTTAAGCAATATTTGTCCACGACCAGTGGTTTTTGGAGACAGCTGACTGCTACTTGCGTTCAAAACCCACTACACTACACTGTCTCCGTGACCGTCAAACGGACGTATTAATGTCGCGTGATACCTTGGACGCCTCTTAACAGGTATCAGTTTTTAAACGGTTTTATAGTCATGAGCTTCTAGATAGCACATTAGTATTTATCATTAGCGAAAATAAAGATGAAAAATCTTCTAAAATGAAATCATGAGACTACTGGTAGAAATTAAAAGTGCATGAACTGGAAAAGATTGAGATGTATATAACTATATTTAAATATACTGTGTACACCTAATTGCCAAAACGTTGTCGGCAAAATAAAAGGGAAAAAAAAACAAAACAAAAAAACAGAATTGAAGTCAGCTAATAGGAATAACACACGCTCCCTACATTCACGGACTGATCTGGTCGGACGATAGAATGAAGCAGAAAACATCGTTATAATGGCCAATTCATCTTTTCTCAACTCACATCGAAGTATAATTATACCCGGCGTAAACTACAAAAGGGTTTTCAGTATTATGAAAATCTCGCATTGCTAATTAATTCCTATTTGGATTCAACCTCTATTTTCCTAGTTTCTGCTTCTCTTTGACAATGTTAGTGCAATTGAGTGTATGTATTTTTACTATGCTGAGTAGAAAAATATGAAAACTTTTATTATTGTCTTTATTAGACCTGGCTGCGGTAGTTTAAACGTTGCTTAACACTATGTCATCGGTTACATCACTCTCCAGCTGAGAAGTATTTGGGAAACCGGCTTTATCCACTAAATAGAGATTTATCAAATCAATAGCGATTTCCACCTTTTAAAAAACTGGGGCCTGATTTTTTCACAGCGAAACTAGATTACCATGACAAGCCCAGTAAACTTGACATCCGAGATCTTTCCAGAGGAGTCTCAAGACGGCGCAGACACTGTCATGACGCTTGTTTTTCTGGGAGTTCTGGGAATCACCATGACGACGCTCCTTTCAGGAACGTTCTGGGCATGGAAAAAAGAGAACAAAGAGAAGAAAACGGTAAAGAAGTTAAACAAGCCGATTAAAAGTCGTTTTAAAAGATATTTAGATAAGTTAAGGAACTGGGCCCGGTTGCTCAAACGTTGGATAGTGCTATCCACCGGATAAATCACTATCCAGCGGATAGCGTAATTGGTTTCCCTAATACTTATCCGCTGGATAGTGATTTATCCGGTGGATAGCGCTATCCAACGATTGAACAACCAGGGCCTGGACGATAAAATATCAATTATCATGAAGCTTCTTTTAAAAAATTGTTTACTTTAATAAAGGATTGCTCCTAAAGAATCAAAGATACTTTTACAGATTTCTCTTGAAAGTATCTTTCCCCCTATCTGGTAGGTTCTGTTTTCAAGTCTGTGACGTCGTCGGCTGTCATCCCTCCCTATTAACTGTTTATTGGTAGTTGAAGAGCCGTGTTGTATTTCTTTTATGTGCGCGAAGGTTTTTTCTTCCTTTATTGTCTGATAATATCAGTTGTTTCACGGTAGTATATTTCTTCTTTTATATCAAACAGGCTGGTGTTACAGTCATTCCACAACAATCTCTTCATCGTCGACCACAGCACTACCTACTAATGTTTTACACAGGATCTGGTCGACACAGTGCAACCACTGCAAATTTATTTTGTCAAATCTACGGAAATGTTCTCAAGTCAAAACCCATTGTGCTTCGCGACCCTGACAGACCGCTGTTTCAGTCTTCTTCTGTGAGCTCTTTCCTCGTCACCTTAAGCCGTTCTCTAGACAAGATACGAGAAATCCATATCTGGCATGACATCTCTGGTCCAAATCCCCCATGGTATTTAGAGAGTGTTGTAATTTGCCATCTGAACACAGATGTTACGTGGTATTTTGAGGCAAATCGCTGGCTTGATGTTAGCACTGGCTCAAAGGAAGTTGAGTGCAGGTTGCAACCTTTACAAAGAAGGTCATTTCTTAGAAGCACGACCTTGTTTAATGCTAAAATTAATGATAACTTCAAAAACAAGCATCTTTGGTTCTCTCCATTTTTTCCAAATAATCGAAAAACGTTTAGCAAATTTGAAAAAATATCTTGTTGTTTAGCCTTGGCTTCAACGATGGCACTGATTGCAACTGCCCTGGTAGAAACAACCCAGACTATCTTCTCTGATGCTAAAGTGTCATTAGGACCATGGAATTTAAAACTTGGCGATATTTACAGAGGTATTGTGTGCAGTGTAGTTGTTTTCCTTGTTCGCCTTTTGCTGGAAAGCCTCTTCTTAAATTCTCAAAGAGAAAGAACTTTAGACGCAAAAGAGAGAAATGTTGAGGAATACATTCAAGATACATTTGAAAAGCTAAATTCAATCACATTCGTGAGAGAGAGTACAGTGACCGACGAAGGTGAATGTTCTCTAACATCTCAAGGCGAGACTCTTACGTCTGACGACAAAATCAATGACAAAGAAGAACTCACAAGCTCTAAGGAAGAGCAAAATGAAAATGAATTTGTAGATGATCCCAAAACATATAGCTTAGAAAGAAGACTGAGCCTGAACGACGTCGACGTGGAATATTTCTCTGAGACGTTAGCAGAGAAAAGCGAAGCCGAGAACTTTTGCTCTTCAGACGAAGCCCAAGACCTTAGAGACTTATTTAAAGTTCTTGGAAACTTACCTGAAAAAGATGAACTTATGAAGATTCTTGGCAACAGGAAGAACAAATTTCCAAACGACAGTTCTTCGCAGGAACCAATAGAAGAAAAACGAGCTACTCACAATAAGGAACCTTTACTCCAGAATCACAATTTTTGCCAAGAATCAGTTGTTTGGACTACAACTGTTACCAACCCCGATGAAATTCCAGAATTGTGGAAACAACTTCCATTTCCGCGTCACGTAATCGATGATTGCAGTATTAAGAAGATAAGTGGTAGCATGCCCAAACTCCCCAAAATTGTCTTCAAGATTACTCAAGTCCAATGTTTTGCTATTCCTTTGCTTTCAACTGTTATAGTTGTGCTGATTGGCATCCAGTGGCCTGTTTCTATGGTAATCTCCTGGATTATAACATTTGCAATTACTCTGGTATTTGAAATTTTTGGTTTGGAAGTGCTTTATATTTTCTTACACTCACTTTATTTTGCAACATGGTACAAAAGACCAGTTAAAGAAGATTTGATTAACGAACTGGTCTTAAATAAAGTGTGGAGTCATGATGAACAGACTATAACATATTACAGTGACGAAGTCATCATGGCTGGAGAAGATGGAGAGGAAGTTCCTTGGCCCCCGACTAAAGAAGACATACAAAAAGCGCAAGAATCTGCAGGGAGGGAGCGGGAGTTGGAAGATGTTTTGAAAATGCTCGTGTTTGATGTTCTATTTTTAGTGCTCCTGTTTCTCATATCTTTCGGAAACAGGGATCCCTTATCTTATCCTTCAAGAAGTGGTATCGAGAGTTCTTTCAACATCAGCAAAAGCTTTGATAAAAAGGTAATTAGTTTCCTCTTAAATTTGTTAATATCACGTAAATACTGTGTAACTAAGGCCCTTAGTCCCTTGGAATACAATTAAATTACATTTCACAATAGCCACTTATCGACATTTGAAAGAAGTATGCAGGGGCATGTGAACTTGTTTGTGCTCGTAGTTTGTTAATTGTATCTTGCTGTATCTTTCTTTGTCCAGAGTCTTTCATTTATGAAAGAAAATACCAAAGAACAATTGAAGAAGTTTATCGTCGTCTTCATACATACTTTTTAGTCTAAAGAAACAAAAAACCAAACCAAAGAACTGATAAAGGATATTAACTGAGGCGTATTTTGGGAAGTGTGACAAGGATAAAAAGACGTGAAACTGATGATATCATACACTTTTAAGTGCAATCCCTCTCGTGGAACGGCTTTCGTTTGTTCACCTTTTCTTAGAAATTCACGTTTTAGCATGTTATGTTGCTTCAAACAAAACCCTGCTTGTAGTTATTTTAGCGCGTTTTCAGTGACAAAATTCCGACGACAGGAGCGGGGAAATTGCTATTTAAGGTATAAAATCCCTTACATCACTCATCTTTCCGTACAGGAATTTTTAGAGTACTTATTTTTATTTTACAGGTAAAAGACACCGAAACGTTTTGGAAATGGCTCATGAATGATACCATTCCAGTTCTCTTGTATGATCCTTTTGATAAAACACCCAACGATGGTAGACGTCACTTTCTAAATGATGGCTTCTCGTACGTGCTTGGAACTGCCATTGTTCGACAACAGAGAATACACCCAGGAGGTACATTGTCTTTTTAAAGGGACAGTGGAAATTAAACACAAATAGCGAATTTTTACTCCTATGGCTATCATCAAATACGGCTATAAACATGATCGCATTAACCTAAACGTTTTCTTAATAGATGTCTGAAACTCTGCAATAAATCATCTTAGACAAATAACTTGCCTTGAACTATTGGGACAGTGCATGCAGTCTGGGAGTTTAGTGTGCCAATTGTCTCCTTAAAAACCTGGCTTTATGTAAAAATTCGTTTAAATAAAATTTTCATCTCTATTGAATACAACAAAGCAAAAGTATTCCTACCCTCTCAGAGTCAACAATGGAACAGCTCATCTGTCAGCAAAGTTGATCGTGTGATCTTTTGCATTTCCATTTTCATCTTATTTCTTCATTTCCCTTTATATTCAATACAGTGTAATTTTCTCTTTAAGGTGACTTGACCCAGTTTTTTGGGGGGTACCATCCTACTTTGAAGCTCTCTGGTATCCTCACCTTTACTTTTATCGTAAGTCCAACTCATAGAATGGATAACGTATAGATCAATCTACAATATAACATAAACTTTTTGGCGATCGGAGTAAATGTCACGTGGTTATAATGCCACGCCCCTTTGAGGTCTGAGTCGAAAATCTGCTGTTGCCGGCATTTTTTTGTGAAAATCTCTCTGCTACACATAGTGAGCATTAGTGCCTTGCGCTGAACATAGTTTCACCAAAATCGCAAAGACCCAATTCGAGAAATTCAGCGGTTTCCAAATTTAGGTCATGATTTATGCGAAAATGAAAAGCCAACTTTACACGATTATATCTAATAAACTATCAGATGTATCCCTTGATTTTGGGGATCTTTATAACAGATGGGTCCTTGCAAGTCAGCAAGAAACTTTAGGGCCTTGTAAATGCGCGCGATTTCGAACAATGCAAACATATACAAATTATAGTTTTAGCTAGTTGTTGACGTTTGTCAGCGTTTAAGAGTCCTTCTCACGAAGAAAGCATTTTCTTAAAAATTCAGGGCCACAATTGTTCAACTGACTACCCGAATTCTGAATTTTATGGTCATTGAAAAACTGTGACATTATCTTCTATAAGCCCAAACTTGAGTAAACATTGAAGATTTTTAGCGTTTTGGCTGAGTTTGTGCTTTGGGAGTTTTCTATTGTTTCTAGTCTGTCATGATACAACATTCTTGTTCAGCACGCGTGCAATGACCGCGCTTGGCTGACTTCCCAATGTTCACCAAGATATGTTATAACATAACAAAAGTAAATCGCGCGCTCTGATTGGTCAGTTAGCCACTACCATTTGCCCGTGGGTGCACGCCAAGAAACTGAGCTAGCGCGGTAAAATTCAGGCAAATTCAACAAATCTCCTCTCCTGACCGTAAAATACACCGATAAAATGCACAGATGAAAAGTGGAAGTTGAAGAAAACACTAAGCTGTCGTTTTGAAGGAAAAAAGACAAAAGATCAAGCGACAAATTTGCCCTGGATGAATTAATCACTGTTTTCCTCGCGGCTAGAATCGGCTGTTCAGAGGAAAATCGAGCCAGCGAAGATTGAAGGTACATTTTGTATGTTTTTTATAGAAGAGAAAGTCTCTTTGAAATGTAAATTCATCAATTAGCATTGTTTTATTGACTTTTTGGTTAAGTTGATGCTAAATCCAAGCAAATATTTCAGGAAACACGCTCAAATTCGAGACAGCTTTGTTGTGAAGTTTTCATCGCATCTATTAAAAGTTTTAGTTGAGTTTAAACGGGCACATTACGCTGGAATAAGCGAATTTCATTTGAGTACAGAAACATTTGGGTTTTCAAATAAATTTTAAAAAAAATGACTTCTGTGTGTATTATTTTGTTCCTCAGTGTTCATTCATAACAGTCGTTCAGAGATCGATCGAAAAACAACAGCTTCAGCGCCGGCTGTGTGTCGGCGAATTTCAGTTTTAACTTTGACTTTCATAGCTGGATTTCCCCAGGCAGATTTCGATACAAAGCTAGTTAATTTCTTTTTAAAATTAGTGTTACCTGTTATTCTAAAGGAATTACCTTCAAATGTTCTCATTTCTACTTTACGTATATTTCAAAAATTGTCACATAAAACAAGCTTGATAATTATTTCATTTATTTAGTTTTAGCTTGTTTTTTAGAGTCTTTTTAGTTGGTATTTATAGTTGCAGCTATAGTTTTCCCTCAAAGTTTTCACCCTAATATTAAGAGCAAGTAGACAGATGCCATTCAGAATAACAACGAAAAACGTTTTGCAATTTATCTGAAGACAGAGATCGGTTGATTCAGCGAAAGAAAAACTCAAAGGCAAGTTTTTGAAAAACATAGAACAAGATTTGTTTACGCGCGGGCAGGTGGCAGCATACTTGAACTCGTACCGACCGGACTCAACCGAAGGCAAATGGAAAATAATGTTTTTCTCTTTTGATTATGTTATAAAAGAAATGGTAAACGTTGCAGCTGTGCAACCATGGAGTTATGGATGCACTTGGGAGGTTTGCTAAGCACTCAAGAAGCTAGAGTCGCACTCGGCTATCGCCTCGTGCGACTCTTACGCTTCTTTCGTGCTTAGCAACCTCCCGCGTGCATCCATAACTCCATGGTTGCACGCTGCACGTTTACCATTTCTTAAATCATTTTGTATGAAATAGAAGGGATTCCCATCACCTAACGTCTAAGACATGAACACCCTCAGCGCTTTGTATACTGCAGGAGGTACAAGGGCTTTGCTAACAATTTTAGCATTACCTCTAAGCAAGACGAGCAAGAAAGATTCTAGAGCGAAACCAAGAGTCACAAAAAAACTGACAGTGCTTACAAGTGTAATTAATTTTATCACTACCAGATAAAAGGATATTAAGTAATGAGTTGGTTTAATTATTGGCTTGTATTAAACCTATGTAAAAATGGTATTTTTTCAATGGTAAGTAGATTTAGTGTGTAGCATTTCTTGATTTTTTTGCAAAGGCACAAGAAGCACGAGAATTGATCAAAAATCGTGAGTTAAACCTCTACTTATCACGCCATCACCTGTCTCACCGTACCAAAATTATCATTCTCGGTGAGCATTCGGAAGTCACTGCACGCGTGCTGAACAAGAATGTTGTATCATGACAGACTAGAAACAGTAGAAAACTCCCAAAGCACAAACTCAGCCAAAACGCTAAAAATCTTCAATGTTTACTCAAGTTTGGGCTTATAGAAGATAATGTCACAGTTTTTCAATGATCATGAAATTCAGAATCCGGGTAGTTAGTTAATCAATTGTGGCCCTGCAAAAATTTGAAGGAAAAAAAAACTACGAATTTGGAAACTGCTGAATTTCTCGAATTGGGTCTCTGCGATTTTGGGTAAACTCTGTTCAGCGCAAGGCACTAATGCTCACTATGTGTAGCAGAGAGATCTTCACAAAAAAATGCCGGCAGCAGTAGATTTTTGACTCAGACCTCAAAGGGTCGTGGCATTATAACCACGTGACATTTACTCCGATCGCCAAAAAGTTTATGTTATATTGTAGATTGATCTATACGTTATCCATTCTATGTGTTAGACTTACGATAAAAGTAAAGGTGGGGATACCAGAGAGCTTCAAAGTAGGATGGTACCCACCCAAAAAAACTGGGTCGAGTCACCTTAAAAATGCTTATTATTTCTTACTAATCTGCTTTAAAAAAGTTTTAATATACCTTTCACTTGGCCTTTTCTGTTTGTCTTATTCCTGATCTGGTATATTTCACTGTCACTGACACATTCATTCGGAATTATCAACGAGGCCAAGCAAAGCTCTTAAGCTCGGTTTTACAACAACAAAACCACCTGACCTCCCAAGACCTGTAGCCATCCTGTAGCCAATGTTACCTGACTTCAATCGTAAGTGATACGAGCAAAACGAAATTAAATTCTTTAATAATTATCGATGAGGCTGGTTTGCTATGAAGGATTTTTTACATAGGAATGAAATGAAGACGATTTAAAGGAGTAGAAAGCGGAGAAATAACCTGAATGGATTTTTAACAATTATTGGATGAGGCTGAACAATTATGGAGATCTCGGGGGTGTATCCACCTAGGCCGAGTTGCAGTTCTTGCTGTTTTTCCTATGATTTTAGGCAGCAATTCCGTTCTTTCATCTTTGCGAAAAGTAAGAAATGTTCCGCCATTTGTAATACTCTACCAAAAAAAAAACGCAATCTCGTCCCAGAGCTTCTCCGTTTTAACGTCATTTTCCACATATCGCAAACGTCTTCCAAATTTGGTCAACGCCAGCTAATTATGAAGAATTAACCGCGGGATTTGAGCCAATCAGAAACGGAGAAATGTTTTAAATAACTAATAATTCAAATAATCTTAGTTATTGTTAGTAATTAATTATCAGATGTACATGGTGCTCCCCGATGTGTGATTTTAGAAAAAATATGCAAGAAAATCATTATATGTTTTAGACAAAAATAATTGGCGTTTTATTTCCTTCTCAGCGAGCTGCGAGGTTGCTGATATTGCCAAGAATACTTTTGTTGAATGTCATCCCGTGAGACTAATCAACAGCAATGAAGACAAAAGTTTGTACCGTGAAGGGTGGAAGAAAAACACAGTGTCTAAGGAAAGCGATATGTATGAGTCATCACCATGGACATATGTGGATGGACAAAAATCCAAAACTGATTATACCTCATGGGGAAGAACAAATGCCTTTCATGGTGGAGGTTATATTGCTTATTTGACAAGTGAAAGACAATCTACTCTTCAACTACTCAACTCATTAAAAGAACATCATTGGGTTGACCAGCTAACAAGAGTGGTATTTCTTGAGTTTTCAATCTACAACGCGAATGTTAACATTATATCTGCACTTATATTTTCCGTAGAATTTTCGTCTTATGGCGGAGCGTTACCACGTTTTGATATGTATTCTTTTCGTTTGTATCGCTATTATACTCCCCTGCAGTTCATGTATCTTGCTTGTGAAGTGGTATTCGTTGTCTTTGTAGCACAGCTTATCAGTCGAGTGGGACATCAAATCTATCGAGATCGGTGCAGCTACTTCATGTCATTCTGGAATTATTCTGATCTTTTGCTGATCGTTTTCTCAATTGTAACAATTGCTTTATATGCGGTTCGTTGGTTTCACCTAAGCAACGCCATTGAAGCAATTCGAGAAAACCCCGACAAGTTTTATGACTTTTTGACAGTCTCATTATACGATGAATTTATAGCTTACATGTCCTGTTTAATCTTTATCATCCCTTGCCTTCAATTTATGAAGTTTTTAAAGTTTAACAGGAACTTTATGATATTTTACGGAACTCTTGAGAGAATTCGTCAAGACGTTTGTGGCTTTGCATTTGTGTTTTTGGTCAGTATGCTATGCTATACTTTCTGGGCCTACACCATGCTTAAAACAGTAGCAGAGGTTTTTAGCACATTTGGAGGAACATTTTACAGTATGATCGCTATGTTGTTAGGAAAATTTAGCTTCAGGTTATTGTCACCTGGCCAGGCTTTTACAACATCTCAAGTTGGACCGTTCTTCACCTATGCGTTTACATGTACCAATGTATTCTTCATATTAAACATTATACTAACCATCATTGCTATAGGATTTACAGAGGCACAGAAAGACGAACGATACCAGAAAAGCGAGTATGAAATAATGAGCTTCATCTCCAATTATGTTAAAGACCGTTTAGGTCTTCTCCCCCCTTATATACCACCGCCACCGCAAATATCACCTGCGGTTAAAGAAAAACACTACACGTACTTTCAGTGGAAGTCATGTACAAGTTATGTGATCCAGAGTCAGTTTAGGCGAATAATAAAATTCACCAACGACAGCTATTTACAGGATTTTAAAGAGGAGTTAGAAATTGTTGCAGATCTGCTCGGGATACCAATGCCAAGAAAGATCCTAGATGAAATCGTTCGCAGGGAAGAAAATTTGGATAGTTTTGCTCACCTGTAAAAGCAATGTTTACTCGCCTTTAGAATCGCAATTTAAACGTAAATTTGAAGAAAATGTCTCGTAAAGCCTTGACTGAAAAACAGAATTTAAAATAAGGTAAGGTAGATAATGTTTGCTATTATGGCGCTTACCACATTGAGGCGTGAGTTATGAAGTAGACTTTTTAGACTTCTTGAAAAAAGAATGTACGGGAGAGGAGACTGAATATAAATAATTTTTTGTTGTCTCTGTCTCATTATTAAATGAAATTGTTGTTTAGAGAACTAAACTTGACTAGTTTGTCAATAACGAATCACTGTACTTAACCAGGCAACGTCTATAATATGCTGAAGCTAGTCAGAGAAACTTGCAGCTTAACTTTATCTTTGAGGCTTCGCCGACAAGACAAGTACGACTACGAGTACGAGATTTTTCTCAATACTAAGTAGTGCTCGAGCGTAAACCAGCGTCATTTTGACGGGAAAACGTGGTAGCAGTCGTCACTGTACTATTAGAGTTTTAGCGAGAATGTCGAAGTCGCTGAAACAAGTTATCAAATGTTAGAAGTTTTATCATTTTGCGATCGGTAGAGGGTGTAACCTCCTTCACTAACGGTAACCGTGCTAACTTTTCTAGTGAAAAATGGTAAAATGAAGCTTTCCGGGGAGTACATATTTTGAGAATACGCGAAAAAACTTGAAGTCAAATCTCCTACTCGTAGTCGTCGTCCCTTGTCCTGGAATCTAAAAGTCTCTATATGTAACCTCAACACACCTGTTTCCTCTGAGACTAGTTCAACAGTCCCTCATATTATCACTAGTATTTGAAGATTGTATTATGATCAATTGTAGAATCAAATAAAAAAGTTATCGTATTGATGTTGAAATTCTAGATCTAATTCTGACGTCATGGGTTCTAATTCCGAGGAGGTCAAGTGAATTTTTTCTTTGCCTCGTATCGTCCTCAAATTCCTTTTACTAAGGATAACGCCAAGCTTTGGTTATGGGTCCTAACCTTTTATTATCTCTTGGTAACATTTAATGTTGGTTACGGGTTCGCATCTTGCTTTTGGGTATGAAAGTCTGGGATTTTGTGATTAGCAACTTTGGCTTCATTTTATGGTTTAATACTTAGTCTAATTATCTGGGAAAAGGTAGTGGGGAAATTTAACATAAGCTGTTAGCAAATATGAAAAAGTAAACATTGTATTAAACAAATCCATTCCATCTACATTGTTTGTGTTCAGTAATATTTCAATATCAAAATTTTGATGTTAAATTGTGTTAATTATATTATGGACCTGCAATGAAGAACAGCGTCTTTTTTGCCCTAACTATTTTTGGTAGTCATATTGAGAGAGAACATTGAACAAACACGGTAAAACATATCTGTCTGAATTTATAAAAAGGTACCTACAGTAAGTTGAGGCTGAAAGTCGCTATGATTAGGGCTTTAAACGGACAAATTAATCGCTGGCAACACACGAAAAGATGTTCTTGGCAAAAGCGACAGATTTGTAACGAAACGAACAACTTTTAAAAGCACAGAAATTATGACTTTTCAGTCTCTCAAACTATGAGGCTCATAGAAGATGCACAACTAAAACAGACCTAGAATCCACCTTTCTTGACCCCACAATCGGTTGTCTAAGACAAAATTACTTCAACTAAACACTCACAAAGCGTTTTCATGCTTGCACACAATATTCGTATAACACGAGCGCCACGACACACCTGAAATCTGTCTATCAACAACTTCAGGAAATCACACAATTACCCACATTCGCGGCACTTTTAAAATCGATCCACAACCAATCAGGCACAATGTTTCCACA
>OZ037776.1:19297003-19304503 GCA_964035525.1 Porites cylindrica | reverse complement strand
ATGGAGGGCTCAATTTCCTCTTGTATTAGATGTATTTTTTTGGCTTTTGAGGATATACAATCTAACCCCTCTTTACCGGCACCTCGTTATTATTGACAGGTTTCGTTGTTCCAGCCCTTACATTTTCTTTAAATTCAACCCGCTAGGTACGGACATCCGGTTAATACAGACTTTTTCTATGGCCCCCTCGGTGTCCGCGTTAATTGGAGTTTGACTGTATATAATTCGGACTTTTTTTTTTTTATCTAATGATACATGATGGTCTTGGTGTTGTGCATAAATGTAATCATCATAAATCTCCCAAATACAGAGAAATCTAATTTATCCATAATTTATATTTTATTTTTATTTTATTTTTGGGGGGGGCGGGGGCGGGGGGGACGTTTCTCGAAAGTCCCGATAACTATTCGAGCCCGGAAGGCTGTTTTATGTATGCCGTGTATGCAGTCACGATCAAAGTTTCAATAATTTTGAAAATAATACAATGAAACTAACAGTTAACGAAGGAAAATTGACCGGTTTGTGAGCTATGAACTGTGCTTCTATTTAACAGGTTTTGATTTTAAAATTTGCCTTTGGGACAAAAGAGTTACAGGGCCTTTCGAGAAACGGGCCCCTGATGTGACCGGGGAGATTTGGGCTCGAGATCATCGCCACTGAATAAAGCATTATGTCGTCACTGATGATGATTCCTGGGAAGGCTGATTTGGAACTTTCAAACGGAAGATAAAAAGGGGAGGTAAAGTTAATTTAATTAATTCACTGGTGAATTACAACTCTGTTAAGCTACAAGAGGAAAAAGTGGAAATCAATAATCATACAGAGATACACGTATTTTGCACACCGATGGCAATGAAAGATGAAAGATTGACGTTTTTAATCAAAATTTTCTTACTTACTGTAATTTCATCTCCGGGTAAAATGGAAGGTAGGTAAAATAGACAAAATAATCTAACCGTTGTACAAAACCCGTTACTGAGCAAGCTCACGCTTTGAGGTTTAGGCCTATACTAGACAGGTCTAGCGCTTTAATTCTGATAAACCATTAAGTACTTTTAAAATATGTTTTAAAGCGAAACCCAGAAGTATAAAGCTCAATTAGTGGGGATAACAATTTTTTGTAGCATATACATACAAGGCTGCTGCCAGTTGATGGTAAAATAATAGCACAGTAACTGCAAATTTGGCTAACAAAAATAAAAGAAAAGAATTCTGCTCTAAATCTTGTCGCTTTTAATGTTTTTTCTTCGATGCTCGACACCTTGAAATATCGAAAGGCTTCGCTTTTCTGCAAAAACTAAGGTTAAAGGGCAAAAGAAGATAATTAAAAATTCATGGTTCTGTTATTTTGCTGATTGTTGTGAAAATGATGTACCCCATCGGCAAAGTTACAAGTATATACTAATTCTAAATTTCATTAATCTTAGTTAGTTTAGCAATGAAAATGATGTATCTAGGGTCACCACAATAGGCTGCGTACACGGAATAATATTTCTGTGAGACTTGATGACAAACACTCCACATTGTTCTGAGAACAAATTTTGCAAACTTGCATGCTGTGAAACATGCCAGCCGTGGGAAAATAACAGTTTTTAATTCTTTGTATACTCATGTACACTGTACACTGTCTAATGAGTGGAATAAGTGTTAGCAGGAAATTAACCTAGTTAATAGAAGGGATGAAATTGCTTTCTTTGGCGAGAAGGTGTACTAATATATAAATAGAATTATCTTTTAGAACTTATAGTTAATTAAAGTATACCTTTTTTGAAGCCCGGCTCCCACTAGATCTAATTGTCTAAAATCAGCTGCACCCGTGAACTGCATGTACTGTATTTTCGCTTTCACATCTAATGCACTGCTTTGGGGAACGCTTCTGTTTTGATACGAAAGAAGGAAAACAATGAGTAAATTTTTCTTTGTTTGCGTTTAAATTTCAGAGAAACCCATTTGTCAAATCTGCGCATGTACAACTCCTTTGAAAGGTCAAGTTGTAAAATGCACCATGAAAAATCTGACTCAAGTACCTTCCAGTTTTCCGGTATCTACGAGACATCTGTGAGTATAAAACCTAGTCCAAATAGACATAAAACTGTCAAAGAAAAAACATTTGGTGCGAGTAGATGAAGTGAATGCATGTTTGGCAGCCACTCTCTTATTGGTGAAATGTTATGACGAGCTCCTATATAATTTGTCCCGACATTCCATTTGTCTCGAAAGTTTCATGCTCCATCTTTGTTGAACTCGCGCAAGCGCAGTGTAATTTACTTAGATCGTAAACACCAATATTCATTCATGACGTGTTAAAGGAATGTTGATAACCTTGTTGTCACTGATCACGGCCTAGCCTGTGTGCAGTCGCCTCCCTTCCTCAGAAAAAATCCGGTTTGATGTTATGAATAGTAACTGATACAAAATTTTAGTGGAAGTAATACAGTTCATTATTATTATTTTTTAGTGAAACATGCATGTCTTTTTTAGTTAAGAATGAAATTGGTCGCCAAGCCCTTTCATTATAAAAAGTATTTTCAGGTATAAAGCGAGCCTCTTTCTTTCAAAACTACCAAAAAAAGAAATTCTCTTACCTTTCAGTTTTTATTTTCAGATATTTAGACAAAAACAGCCTGAAAGGAATCTCTGGAGAGGCCTTCTGGAACTTGCAGAACCTAATCTTCCTGTGAGTAAATCGCTTACTGCTCTATTTGGACGATTTGTTACAATCAATATAATTATGCTGCTATTTTCATCAAACTCAATCTTGACAGGAACCTAGGACGCAACAATATCAAACATTTGGACATCGGGAGCTTTAAGAATCTCAGCTTTTTGCAAAGCCTGTAAGTTACGAGAATGCTTTATCATACTTGTAAGGGTGTTGTAACGGTGGAGCAATGCATTTAATTTTGCAGACAGGTTTTCAAACCTCGTCGCCTCCAAGAGAGAACCAGTCGAAAGCCTTTAGCAGTCAGGGTTCAAATTTCTAATTATTATCCAGACAGGATGTTCCGACAATTCGGAACTTAGTAGTTGTAGCACGCGGGCCACAAATGACTTTTGCTGTCACAGGTTATCACAATAGCGAGAAGGCTCGCCAGGTTCCCAAGAGATCACGAGTTCCGATCCGGTCAATCCTGTCTGCCGCGGGGATTAGCTCTTCTTTCAAATTAAGGTTAAGAATATTAAAAGGGCTGCTGCTAGTTTTTTAAGTTCCTAGTACTGTTTGAAGACTCCAAGGCAGTGTTTAGACTTACGACTCGCGTTCTTCTTCTAAATCTTTTGGCAGTCCAAACTTTCAGGGTGGGAGCACAATATCTATAAGGCTTTTGATTTCTTTTTTGGGCTTCCTCACCAAATTGCATCTGTGTATTTTCTGTATTCTCGCCTTTTCTTTCTTTTTTTTTTTTTGTGGACAGATTCCAGGAGCGAGAGGAAATTTTAGATCTTCTTTTTTCTGCTATATATTTTCTTTTACGTCACAATCGAAGTACTAATCGACCTCGGTCGACCTCGATTAAGTCTCCTCCTTGATCGAAAATCGCACTGCCATTAGTAATTACAATATATAATGCGTGCGTGTTAGCACTTTTAATCTGCTACTGTCACTTAAGAAAACAGTGCACCATCGTGAGGCTTGGGGTGTAACCGTCCAACCAAGCCTCGCCCTCGTGTCATTTTGTGTGCTCACCAGAGTGGAAGCAGGAAAAGTGTATAAGTTTTGTTATCACCTTTCAGGGCAATTACGAGAATATTGCATGGCGATGATAATTTCTCATGTGGGGCCTTACTCATGATCGCTGTATAACTCACAATGGTTGTTATTTTATGGTTCTATATCAATTTAGGTATCTTCACGATAATAGCATTGGAAGTCTTACTCCTGGATTATTTGATGGCCTGGAATCTTTGACATACTTGTAAGCGTAATATTTTACCGTTAATCGTCAGGGAATGTTCATGTTCGCTTTTATTTATCACCATTGAGGGAGTGATCGAACAGTGGCTAGTCGCGCCAAATGCAGATTATTTTAAGTTAAAACCCCTTTGATTAATACTAGAAGTTTTCTTCCAACAAATGTTAAAATTTATTCCAGGATGTTTTAGGGCCTGCTACGCATTAAGGAATTTATGAACATTGATCGCGCGGCTACCGACTCTCTCTCCCAGAATATATTGTAGCAGCTGCTCGTAAGGTGTTTTTTCATTCCTCGGGGAAAACATTAACATGACATTGTTTTAATATCATTATTTCCATTGTTTTAAGGTTAAGGGTAGCAAACCATTTGACATTCAGAACCATTTGACATTCAGGGTTAGAAGAGCTGCTACATGACCTCTCTCGATCCCCGGGAAGAAGAAAAACGATATGGCGACCAACTAGATCCTTTTGGTCTTTTAAAGTTCTCCATTATTAACAAACGTTGAACGTTTTTTTCGGCAAACAGGCAGTTTAGTTGAAAAAGGATTCTACAAAACTCTCAATAGAAAGTCTCCTTCTTCCGAACAACATTATCTCGTCTTTGTTAACGAAAAGACGTTCCCAGTGCCATCTTTCTTTTTTCAACCAACAACGTATGATTGAACTGCATGTATTGAATTGTATGAACTGAAATATTATCTCTACCTAATAACAAATCACTCTGTTTGTACTCCTCTCTGACAAAGTTGCTAAAATGTTCAATTCACAACATAGCCCCTGTTCTTTCAGAACTATTTAATATTTCAATCAGCCTAACCACATACCCCGCAAAATGGAAATTGTCCAAAACTGTGCCTGTTTTAAATCCGATGATGAGACGAACTCAAATAATTAAAGACCTATATATCTCTTGTTAAACTTCAACAGAATATTTGAAAGGCTCATGTCTACGAGAATGACTCGAATTACATTGAGAAGCACTTACTTTTCCCAGTACCGCAAAGGACATTCCACTCAACATGCTACATTAGACATCGTTAATGCAATCTAGGCCAATATGAATCATGGTCTATACTCTTGCGGTGCGTTTAATGATCTCAAAAAAGCTTTTGATACCGTCGAACATAATATTCTCCTAGATAAGCTCAACTTCTACGGCTTTCGTGGATTAATCAACCAATGTTTTTTCCTCAGATCTCAATAACCGCACCCAAACTACTCAAATTGCTGATCATCAAATATCAAGTAAAGCCACAATCACCTTTGGCGTTTCTCATGGTTCCGTTTTAGGTCCTCTTCTCCTTTTACTGTATGTTAATGATATCCACCAGTGCTCTTCTTAAATAGGTCTCTTAGCCGATGATGCCTATATACTTTTTGCTGAAAAAAAATTTGAGTTCTTAAAACAGTAGTCAATACTGAATTGTGCAAACTCTACGACTGTGTTAACATAGTCTTAAAATCTGTAAATCCAACTTTGTAATCTTTCATCCTGAGGGACTTGTCAGAAATTAGAAGTGGGAGGGGGGTGGAAACAGAGGGAGGGTCACAACTTTTTGAGACTGCAGAAAAGGGAGGGGTCATGAAAAATGGGCCGTTAAATGGGGGAGGGTCATGCAAATATGTGTGCGTGTTCATGTAGAGGTTCACCCACAGAAGAGAAAAGAAGTTCTTTATTTTGTAAAAAAAAAAAAACCTGGGAGAAATAAGAGAGTTGAGTGATCAGCGTCAGAATCAGAGTCGGACTCTTAATGCTGTCATCTAAAATGTATGTATATGGCATTACAAAGAACAGATTAGAAATATATTTTGAGCTTTCATAATACTGACTCACCTTAGTGATTTTATCATTTATACAAGAGTGGGAGGGTCATGATATTTTGGGCCAAGATCAAGGGGAGGGTTAGCAAATTTCACTCCCATTGCAGGGATGGGTCACCTCATTTCCAAACCCAAATTTCAAATTCCCACCCCCCCCCCCCCCCTCTCCCCCTGCTAATTTCTGACAAGTCCCTAAACAAAAAAAAAGCCTAATTATAAAACTATTTAAATATGTTGATTTGACAACGAGAATATGCTACTAGATATGCTACTTTACTTTCTTGGCATTTTGATTGATAAAAACCTTAGAAGCGTACCTGGAAACATCGTAATAAAACTGTCTGTTTAAAAATGAGCAAACGATTGGCTTACTTGCGAAATTGCGTCATTTTGAAACCAGGGAAATTTTTCTTAAATTTATCAGTCGCTTATTTAGCCGTCTGTTACATATGGACTTGCTGCTTGGGGCCAAGCAGGAAAGACACATCTCAACAAAATTCTATTGCTACAAAAAACAGCTCTTCGGATAATAAACTTCTCGGACAGACACGATCACAAAATACCTCTCTTAATCGACGCCAACGTTTTACCCTCGAACTTTTCATATTATCAGTAGACTATATCTAATCTTATGCATGACGTCCACAATAATAAGGTACCTTCTGGCTGATTCTAAATCTGTTTCAAAAAACAAGTAGCTGCCACTCTTACAATACAAGAGCATCGGCTTCAGGAAATTTTTATGTTAACAGTTCCGATGTAGAACTATATAAACTGTCTTTCTCTCGCTTTGGGGCTAAACTGTGGAACGAGATACCCTGTCACATCCGACATCTCCCCAAGAATAAATTTAAGAAAAACACTCTGCAAATTACTTTTGGTATTTTAAATTCAGAAGATGACTATATTGATATGCCCAACTTAATTAAAATAGTAAAATTAACCAAAAATGTCAAAAAGTAAATTCTTGCTTATTAGTTTCCGCTTTTACTTTTCTACAATTTACTTGTTTAATTCTTTCTTCTTTATTGTGTTATCTAGTCCTCATCCATATTACGATTTTAATTTCATTTATTTGTAAACTGTAAACTTTCCTTAGTTCGCCTTAATCTTTATTTCATGTTTTGTACGCATTGTCCCGCCTGGAATAGCCTTGCTGACTGCGGATAGGCATAAATAGATTGTGCGCTGCAACTTTTGAGCAACTTTTAGCGTTTTCAGCAACTTTTTGTACTGCGGGCAACCTAGAGCAACTTTTGCCTTCCTTGGCAACTTTTGAGTCATCAAATACTTAAAAACTGACCAAACCATCAAAAAGGTCTTTAATAAAAGGTTTTTATTAGAACTGGTCAAAACTAAGATGTCGTAAGTTGTTACAAATAATTTATAAAATAACAGTGGTGGCAATGACCATATTATTGCCAACTTGGCCTGAAAGCTACCTGACTATCTTGCTGCAGCTGATGGTGTTGTCATGGCAAATGAAGGACAAAAGCTGGCATGGTGGGCAGCCCACAGTGACACAATTCCACATTGGGCAAGTGTAGTAAAGAAGTTGTTGGTCATCCAGCCAAGTTCAGCATCTGCTGAGAGAGTCTTCATCCTTCTGAACAATGCGTTTAACGATCAACAAGACAATGCCCCAGAGGACTACCTTGAAGCTTCAGTTATAATAAGATACAACAATGCAAAGGGGCTGTAAATTTAAAGTTTACAACCTCTTTGCATTGTTGTATCTTAACATGATAAGATAAGATAAAGGC
>OZ037776.1:19239503-19294503 GCA_964035525.1 Porites cylindrica | reverse complement strand
ATAATAGACAACAAAATGCAAACACTTTCCTCTTGAAGCTCATTATTTCAAACTTTTTTATCTTTACTGCATGATAGTTTTATCGCGTTTTGTGTTAATTCGTAGAATACTTGACAACAACAAGATTTCAGGGCTCTTGAACGGAACCTTTCGTGGTTTGGATCATTTGAATAAACTGTAAGTATGGACGTAATGTGAGAGCTCAAAACACTTGTTTTACTTACTCTATGCAATTTTTAGGGATATTCAGTGATATTTTCGGAATTCTTTCTGTTGGTCCCTTGGAATACAGGTACTAAAATATTCAAACCTGGGTAATGTATCAAATTAGCTACGGTTCCATTAATCAGACTATTAGACTACCAAAAATGTCTGTCTTTGAGACGCAGACGTTTCTCCTGGCGAAAAGTCCCAAGCGGCGAAGAGTGAGGAGAAACGGCTGTTTTTTCGGGCTCTGTTCCAAACGATTAGGTTGTTAATCTAATTAGTACGATGATTACATCCAGTTTTATCTATTTCATCGGTAGTTTGGATATTTGATTTATTTCATATACTCTATACATGAAATCAATCAATAGAATCAATATTAATAAAAAGTCGAAAAATATATGATGAAGTAAATCAGTATAATCAGTGTTAGACAGTATCCATCCTTATTTGTCTTGTACATAAAATTTAAATTGAAACTCTATACCTTAGGTCTTTGAATAACAACAGAATTCAATGTATTGAACCTGGAGCACTTGAAGATTTGGGGGTTCTTGGATCTCTGTAAGTGCAACTTAACAATGACCAACTATTGCCACGAATAGTCTGTGTAATAAAATCTCGCTTTAAATGCTTCCCAAATTACCAATTATTACAATTTTCAGGGTTAACATAGCAAATTTCAAGCACTAAGTAACGTAACTCGTCCTGAATCAGGTATATACAGTAACCTGGTAGTTAAATTAGATGAAATTAAACTTTTTTAGTACTCTGGTGCCATCCATTAGTTAATTTCAAGAGGTAAATGATTTAGGCAGACAAATACATCTTCCATAAGTATGTTAAAGATCCGTCCTTTGATTTTCGTTTGTGGAGGCTTCTTGTGGACGGGTTAGTAATGTCTCAATAATTACCTTTTTTTTCAAGTGAAACGTAACTTCCTACGAACTATTACTTATTGGTATGATTTCAGCAGACCAAAATTCAAGCAGTCAACACCTTTTTCTTATACACCTAGCGTCCAAACTTTGTTGTATTGACGAGGTTGGGTGGAATCTACACTCCACTACAGCCATGTAACACCATGTAAACATACGCTGTACGTGTTTGCTATATCACACGCCTTTTTCTCGCCCTAGAATAATTTTTTAACCTTTCCTTATTTTACCCCTTTAAGAGATTCAAATTTGCAATCTTTATTCATATTTTTTACCACTGAATTTTTTGCTGAGTCTAATATCTGTCTTTTTGTCGTTCGCAGGAAGTTAAGTGAGAATAACATCTCTGAAATAAGCAGCCATATGTTCAAAGGATTGCGATATGTTAAAGAAATGTAAGTCGACAAGGGTATCCTACATCTACTCTCATTTAAACACATTTTCCCTGATTTTTTAGGTTCTGATAGTACCTTGAGAGTTCTTGATTTTATAAAAAAATCGTGTGAATTTCTGCCACTATTGAACTGTTAGAGTAAGATGTGTTAAAATGTGTGTAATAATATCAATGACTTTATTATTTTAAGCACGTGTTTATTTTAACATTCTTTTTCTCACCATCACATCTATGGTAGTTGCTCATATATTTGATTTTTTTTAAATCAGATTTCTGGAGAACAACAACATTTCCAGTGTGGAACCAGGAGCCTTTCAGAGTTTTAGTAGATCCAGGTTGTTTTCTTACTTGTAAGTTTTTAGTTTTCTTTGGCTTGCGGTTAATGTGCCACATGTTCATATAATTTCCCTTTCTTAATCGTGTTTTGAACCCGATTCGAATTAGTGGATTATTGTTATTATACATATCAACCTTGTTACACATAGATATATCATGTAAGCTATAATTGATAAAGGTACACCTTATCCCACCCTTCCCGGGACAATACAAGGGAGACACGAAACGAACTTGGCAACTGCGATGAAAATCGGAACAAATTTAGTATAGATGAACAGTTCTATAATCATGCCAGCGAAGTAACGTAAAACTGTTAGCAAAACATTAGGGAGCTCAAGCAAAGACGTTTTCGAAAGACGCATGTCAACCGGAAGTGGACCTCTTACATTTTTGGTCAGTGATTTTGCCCAAACTTTCGGCCAAATTGTCTCTACAAGAATAAAGAGACTTACCAATAAAAATTTGTTAGCGTCAAGGCATACTCAAGGAGAGAAGGTCTCACTTTCTGTAGACGTGCAACGCCCAAAACGCCTGTGCTTAAGCCCCCTATTAAGAGCGGATGTCAGTAAATATCGACCAGAGGTCTACAAAAGTGAAAAATCGAAAATTCTCAAAAAAATTCACAAAGTAGCACTAGGTAAGCTATTAACATAAATGTAATTTTTACTTCGATCCGATAATTATTTTCCACGTACGGGGGGGTTATTGGTTTCGCGGCTCTCGGACCGGGTTTTCCAGGCCCGAGACCACGTGTCGCAAAAAAATCGTTTTAAAATTCAAATCCACTGTAATGCGGACAACAAATAACTTATTCAGAAGAGTACTTAATTGCACACATTCTAAGTGGTGATTTACTCAGTTTGAACGAAAGTGTAATATTTTGGAGATTTTTCATTATTTTCAATATTTTGAACGTTTTCGTTCAATGAAAAAATGGCAAATTTCAAAGCCCAAAATCGTCGATTGGTACCTCGATTTCAGTAACGAGTCTTATACCACGTTAAAGAGCGTTATCTCTTCTTTCAAAATCTGTTTTCAAAACTACGGGCAACTTAAAAGAAAATGTTTGAGGCCAAAAAATACTAGTAGTATTTTTCTGAAATCTCAGCGGGTCGATGCTAAAAACTCAGAAAAATGCGATAAGAAATCAGTTTGAGCAACAGTGATTGAACGTTATCAACTATCAGAAACCAACACGTGTTTATCATGCGATCTGATAAAATTTAAAGCCGTTTTCCAACAAGAAAAGCAGAGTTTAGCCATCTTCTGCTACCAAACGCACCAGTGACGTAAGGTTGTCAAAGGGCAAAGCACAATAATAAACTTCAAAAAGCACAACATTTCTGCGTCCAGAAATTAGACTTAGCGGACAGAACAATGCCTACGAGTGTATGTTTCATACCTTAGCATGGGTTTCCTAGATACTGGAAATAAAAAACATCAAGGACAGCATCGGCAAGAGCATCTTCAACTGCTCTCAAACGACGGAGATTGCGTTACTTTTCACAGATTGACCGCTTACCACCTGTTTTTGGGCTCGCATTTCGACGGAACGCTTGCCTCGAGAGGCGCGGGGCACGGATCTTCTTCACGAGACATTGAGCTGAATTTATCGGAAATATGCCACCACTACCAACAACATGAGCTTTTTTCGGGTATTTGTCGTTTTTTATGCTAAAAGTTCGGGTAAGCAGATTCTCGCAAAAACCATTTGGCTTAAAAAATGTGTTTAAAAGCCCACCCTGGATTTGAAGCAAAAAGTATTTCCTCGAAATAAGCTAAAAATACCCAATTCACGCGGTGAAAAAATGGATGATTATGGAAGGATTATCGAATTATTGCCTAACCTGAGGGATTTCCCGTGATGTAGGATTAGGGCTAGGAAAAAAGCCCATAACCTGCTCCTGTCGTTGTGAATTTCCTCAAGATCAAAAATTTCAGTAAGAACCGAAAACAACAGCTTAAAGGAGGTGCACACACCTTGAACTAGCCAGGGAAAAGGGGCTTCTGATTGAGCTAAACTTGCATTGATGCACGGTGCAATTAGGTAGACCTGTTACTATCCCCCGGGCAACCACATAGGGAGTACTTTGAAGCGGTCCTGTCGGGGACTTTCGGGGGTAGGGGGCGGGGCAAATCGAAAATAACTGCTCTTTTTGTGAAGTACATCATTTCTCGCACGGTTGACAAGGTGACGGCGGACTCCGTACCTTTGGAAAGGCCCTTTTGAAACATGTCCTGGCAACATGCGGGGCATCACGAAATTAACGTCAACACCTTGAATCAACTCCATGAACAGGGAGAGGCGATAAGTCCCATCTTAAAAGATGCTTGATGTCTAGACGTGAATAGTCTGTCCTCAGTCATTTTTCGGGACCATTTGACAGCGTACGAGTGAACTGGAGCGCAGTAACGAGCCCTAGCCCCACCCCATTTCCCTTGCGGTCAATAAATCATCGCGTTTTTCATTTTTTTTATGCGCGTTCGAGAACCTCCAAAGGAAATATTGAGGGTCTTTGTACAGTTTCAGTTTATTTTACCGACAAAAAAGAGCAAAACAAAGCAAAAGACAAGTATACAGAAACACCCAGAAGCAATGTGGTGAGGAAGCCCAAAAAGAAACCATAAGGCTTAGGTCATCCCCTTTTTGTTCGTTTAGCGTCGAATAGGTTTCCTGGTTTTGGGTGGGTCGGTCGGTGGGGTGAAAAAAAAAATCACAAGAAATCTGAGAACGGGAGGCCTGAAACACCAGCATCATTGCCGTGGAGACTGAAAACAACAAGACATGGTCACCAAATCGACACAAACTCAATATGGCGGAAAATTTGATGGTCAATTTCATAAAAAAAGGCCCAAAAAGGGTAAAAAGCAAAGAGGATACACCACCGAACGTTTTATGCCTCGAAATGATGTTATAATGCTAATTTTTTAGATTAAAAGAATTAATCTAAGTCCAAAAAAAATAAACCTTGTCGTTTCTTTTTCTTGCTTTTTTAAAAAATTAATATAGGAATTAAGTTAGAGTATAAAAGTATAAGTTTACAAGGACAGGATCGAACGTATACTGAGTAACTAAATGAGAAAAATTTTATCAAAATTAAATGAAAGGCTAAGAGCCTAAACGCTGTCTGATAACGAAACGGTAAACAAGAAGACTCATTTAAAAGAGACGTGAAATACTGGGTGGACCACATCCTGAACTCCCGCGAAAACCGCAAGAGAGGAACGCTCAGGGCTAAGGAGACTAAACAGGGGTGTAGCTACTTGTACGCACGGTTTGCACGTGCGTACCCGAAAACATTGAGGAAAAAAAAATAGAATGAAATAAACATAACTAAAAAAAATCGGTTTCCAGAGAAGCGACGACATTAATTGGAGAACCGGATCTTGGATGATTTATTTATATAGCAAGCTTGATGATGTAAAGCGTGAACGCGTTGTTTTCTCCACAACCTGTCTTCGGAGTAGACGAAGTAGGGCACAATTACGTCAATGTGTGGTGCTTTTGTCGGTCAAAAATAATGTGACATAAAGGGGTAAAAAGAGTCATTTGTAAACTAAAGTCGGAGGTACTGCAAGCGTGATTTTTAATAGCTGAATTAATGATAAACGGGTTGACGTCAATGAACATAACAAGCCGACAGAATTAAAGAATTTTAGAGGTTGTGTCATTTCATAAACAGCAAAAATGCTTTTGCTTACAACCGTTAACCCCACCTTTAATAAAGGCACCTTAAAAAAATGTTGAGATTTGGGGTGGGGGGGGGGGGGGAGTTGGGGAAGAAGATGTAGAAAAAGTTGGGCGTACCTCCGGAAAAATCCTGACTACGCACCTGCTAAGGCCTGAAACTGAACAACAGGAGTCTTGACGAAACGTCCTCAGTTATCACCTGTCCGGGATCGTACTTTCAAGGAAACGCTGATCAAGAATCACTCATGACGGAATGAAAACTCCTCGTAGCTTCCAGCGAAAAAAGGACTGACAACAGTGGCAAGCGGTCGTTCTGTGAAATGTAACGCAATCTTTGCCGTTTACGATCTTTCGGCGCTTGGATTTGAAACGTTGTTGTTTGGTATGTTCTCCTGTGTGGATACTTGACATTTCCAATATATGGAAACACCATGCTAAGGTACGAACAACAGACATTCACAACATTGTTTTGTACGCTAAAATCTGATTTCATGGACGTAAAACGTTTTGAATTTTAAGACTTTTTAATATTAGTAGCTACTATTAGTGCTTTGCCCTCCCTTTGACAACTTCACGTGACTGGTGCACTTGGCAGGAGTTGACAGCTTAAATCTGCTTTTCTTGATAGCAAACGGCATTAATTTATATCAGATCGCTGTATAAACACGTCTTGGTTTCTGAAAGCTGATAACATGAAACCACGATTGCTCAAACTGATTTCTTACTGTATTTTTCCAAGTTTTTAGCATCGGCCCGCCACGTCTGGAAAGCTCAAATTTCAGAAAAGTACTACTTGTATTTTTTGGCCTCAAAAATTTTCTTTTAAGTTGCCCGTAGTTTTGAAAACAGATTTTGAAAGAAGAGATAACGCTCTTTAACGCGGTATAAGACTCGTTACTGAAATCGAGGTACCAGTCGACGATTTTGGGCTTTGAAATTTGCCATTTTTTCATTGAACGAAAACGTTCAAAATATTGAAAATAATGAAAAATCTCCAAAATATTACACTTTCATTCAAACTGAGTAAATCACCACTTAGAATGTGTGCAATTAAGTACTCTTCTGAATAAGTTATTTGTTGTCCGCATTACAATGGATTTGAATTTTAAAACGATTTTTTTGTGACACATGGTCTCGGGCCTGGAAAACCCGGTCCGAGAGCCGCGAAACCAATAACCCCCCCGTACGTGGAAAATAATTATCGGATCGAAGTAAAAATTACATTTATGTTAATAGCTTACTTAGTGCTACTTTGTGAATTTTTTTGAGAATTTTCGATTTTTCACTTTTGTAGACCTCTGGTCGATATTTACTGACATCCGCTCTTAACAGTTTTAAGGAGTCAAGTAACCATAATCTGTTTCAAGGTCTGCTCAAATTAGTCTCGAACGTTGAGACAGCTTTCCTTCTCTTTCCACTATCCGTTTCAGGATCTGTGGTAGACGGTCTTGATAAGGTGGAACTCTTCGCCTGGCCATTTTCTTCAACTGAGGGAGAAACTATACTCGGCATGTGTGACGGTTCCTTTCCTCTTTAGATGTCTTCCGATGATGGCAGTATTCCTCTATAACTGAACATTCTGAGAAGACCTCACAGTAATGCTGTTGCCTTGCTGTCTAATGACAATGTCATACGGTCCCAGTGCAAATGCTGCTGACAACTTTTTTTTCTTGTTTCCCTCGTTTTAAAGGCCTCTTTCACCTGTAACCAGATCTGAATATTCGGTATGGCTTCTCTTGTCTGCAAAGAGGTTAATCCGGATTTTCCTCTAGAACTTCAGCTGCACCCACTCCGGTGGTACTCTGAAGAGTCCATCTGTATTCTATCAATTATTAATCAACTTCTTTCTTCACTGTTAGCCTTCCGCTTGCGCAAATCGCATTGTTTGGATAGGACTGGTTCTGAATTTCCGTCCAGTTTTTTTTCCGGGTCAGGATGGTGGTTTATACCAGAGCCGGACTAACAATCAAGGTCTAGTAAAGTCATATTGTCGATGATTTAAGACCTTGTCTCAGATGATCGCGTCTTCCGTCTTGTCTCCTTCCTTCTTTCAATGGTCAAATCGAAGCAAACATGAAAGAACACACACCGCTGTTCGAAAATGTCTCATGAAGTAGTTATGGGGTCTTCTTATAAGGCTGGTTTGGTGAATTAAACATAAGATAAGCAGGGCTTCGTTTCATTTAAGTTACTGCTTTTTTCTCAGTTAATTTTTCCATTACAAGCCGAATATCATGGTGCCAAAATTTAATTGTTGCTAAAAGAATGTCTAGGTAGCAGAAGTCTTCAAGGAGGGCATTTCGGAGAAGCTACCGTCGCTATTGTGACATTTTGTCAATCGTAAATCGTGCACGTGGAAAGCCGTCACATCAAAACTGTGAGTATTTGTTTTTTGGACCTGCCTTTCTTTCAAATACCGCCGCCAGCGCCTATGAACGTAAACGATGACAACAAACTTGAAAATGTTCAAAGAAGCTTGGTGTTATTTTGTAACTGCTACGGAACTCAACAAGAAACCTAAAGAAAGACAGGCAGGAGCCTTATGCAGAGTTATGGGAATAAACTGTGTCAAAGTAATGAATAGCCGTAATACACTAATCGGACTTTACCAGAAAGACTCAGAAAAGACTCTGTCTCTCTTGGAGTCAGTGAGTTCACAAACGTCAGTTCGAGGACACTGCCGATTCTCCGAACACTGCTCATACAGCAGAAAAGTAAACGAAATGATATTGGTAGCAGAGGAAACCCAAGAGGTCGTAGCAAATGTAGAAAAACCAACAGGTCTGTGCAAGTATTGAGACACTGAAAACCAGTGAAGTGTCGTGAAAAGAAGCAGCCATGAAGTAAACCAGCCAATAAAGTTTATCAAATAAGTGGAGATCAACAGAGATTTGCAGATGATAGTGATTAATCGGACGACTCATCTTCATTATTGAGAGAGTAGGGGTTGTCACTGGTAATGTAGGTAGATCCACTTTTATAATACCCTTAACTTTTCTCACTGAATACAGTCGTACAGTTACAACTCAGCTGGATGATACTAGAGCGACATGCAGTACAATGTCCTGTGCACCCATGGAGGTAAGATCAGGCTTTATGACGGCATTGTGGTCACTCTACTGGGCTCCTACTCATTTACAGTTAACCGACAAAGAAGCCCAAAGTGCAAGATAAAATTTGACATTCTGGAGAATGCACCGTGGCCCATCATAGATGGCAGAATATACATTGTGCGATGTTGAATAGCCTTAAGAGCAGGAGAGCCTGTTCACTTATAAATGGCAAGCATGAACCGCTCACTATAGATGAACTTTTGAAGTAATATGAAGATGTGTTCACAGGACTTGGTTGCCTTCCAATGGGATATCACATTGAAGTAGATTCAGCCATCAAGCCATCAGATGTCACTGGTAAACCATGAATCATCTCCTGGCTGTCAGTGATCTTCTCAGATGTTCTGGTTCACATGATCGTAATTTCATAATGTCTGCCGAAGTAGTCAACCAAGATCGACTAACAAAGAGTCACCTGACGGTAAAGGACCTAATAATCCAGGACCAAGTGCTGCCATGGAACTTGTGGTAAGGGGGTTGACTTATTAATTGTTTTAGGCTAGGCAGGACTGCCTGCTAACTGTTATCCCAACTACGTTTTGCGAAATCTTCCCGCCTCCTTATCATTCTCAGGAAACCATACTTCAAATTGCAATCTCTTCTGTCTTCAGACTAGCAATACTTGAATTAACCTCGTATTTCAGCTCAACGACTCGTGGTGTCAACTTGCTAACTACTCAATTCTGGTGCAAATGATCATAACAATTCTTTAATGAGAAAGTTTCTTGTCCTGTAACAGTTCTAGGTAGGCGGTAACATCTAGGACTGAGTTCAGAACACTAGTTGTCCGTCGCTAACTTATTCATGCATTTGAATGTCAGACAGACTGACCTGACCGGTAGCCACCGTAGGTTCTTAAACATAGGGGTGTAGTCGTACTTCCTTGTTAGTCGAGCTTGCTTTAGCAGAGTGAGACTCAGAAAATGCTCATTTTTTTTTTCGTCTATCCGTCCCAAATGGTAGGTTCGAGTCCCAGGCGTTCCTAGCTTAGAATAGAAAGCTGCGTAGACTGCTTGCAGTCCACCTTTTCTCTTAAAATCTGTCTAGTTCTTATCTCAGCAAGCCGCTTGAGTGCTTAGGTTTCGCGTGCAGTAACTTTGCAAAGAAAAAAAAGAGACCGAGACTGCTCGCAGTCTAAAAGCTGCGAAAGATGTCCAGTTTTTCCTTGATTTTCGTTTATTTACACATGCGTATCGTTCGAATCAATTCAGAAACAAATCGTCGAAAACGAATTAAAAAGTAAATATCTTGAAGAATACTCGGCCGTCGATAAAGTAGGAATTGAAAAACTGTTAGCCAGGAAATTCTGCTTCGTGTAGAATTAATCGCCTCCTAGACTGCAAGCAGTCTCTTATTTTTGTTTTGAGTTACAGTAGGTCGAGAGCACAATATTACTTTTTCGCTGGCGGCGTGTGGCTCTGAGAAAAGAAGAAAGACCGCTCCCCGTCTAATCGCCTCCTTATTTCTTATCTTATCTCCAAGCAAGCGAGACTCAATGCTGCTTATAACAGCGTTCTTGTTCTACTAATGATGCTACAAACAGAGTTTCAGACAATCTAGAGCGTTTTTAGTTGGACTCAGTAGTATTTCTCCAAGCGTTGAAACAGTAGAATAGTTTGCCGGGACATTTATTAAACAGTTAAAGCTTTTTGACCACAAACATGCTTTACTTGATTTATCTGTCCCCGGTGCGACATGAAGGTGAAAACTATCGACATGGGTGTGATTTGTTGGTTTTGATGAGAGAAATACTCCTAGATCTTACAGTGTTTCAACAGATGTGAGGTACTTTCCCAGCATACTTAGACTATTCCAATTTTTAGATGTCTTTGATTCAGTTTTGTCTGGCTTGATAAAGCAATAGAGTTTTTGCACGCGGGCTTACATATGTTTCTTCCTCTTGCTCAGGGGATCAAGAATGTACAAATTGTTTGTTATTTTCTGTGTTTTTCAGCCACGATTTAAACTTTGAAAATAGCAGCGTGATTTCCTTGATAAAAAAGGAAAGAAAACGGGCGGCGCAAACAATGGCTTCTCGATTTTGATTAGCCGCTTGCATCTTATGACTGTTTGATCCTCTCCTTTTATTGGTTTATTTCAGAAGGCTAAAATATATTTTAGCCCGCAAAATGCGCCAAAATGCCCGACAAAGTGATACTAATAAGTAAATTATTGCACGTCCAGCGACAGGCTCACCCTCAGTCTTGATGGAACATAGATATGGAATTTGGCCTGTCCTGAAGGCTAAATGTAGGCAACAATTGAGTGTCATTCAGGTAATTCTGCGGGAACGAGTGTCTGGGCATGTTGGGAGATGTTCCTTAAATACATACTGAAACAACAGTGGCCCTAACTATACTTCTTCGGGGTACTCCGCTGGTCATGGGTAAACTATCTGAAATGACGATGTTGATTTTGGACTTGATTGCCCGCCAGAAGGCAGCTGCGAAACCACTGGATTTGCATGAGATGACAATCTAACGTCGTGGAAAATGCTGTAGAATACATTACTCATGTTAAGCAGCACTATGGCACGAAGCTGTTTCTGATCTACAGCCTTAACAACAGCGTCAGTTGATTGAATGATGGATTTATCGCAAGCATCCGTGGTCTGTAGCCCCCTCTAGTGATGAAGTCAAATTGATCCTTGTTGGTGATGTCTCTGTTGATTTAGTCCAGTTCCTTTCATAACTCTTTCTTTACGTCGGAAGTGGGGGACAGTGCTGATACATACTTGCTAACAAGCATGACAGGACCGTATGTGTTGCTGCCGCGAAAAGCAAGGAGTCATTTATTGCTAGTAGCTAGGCTATTCCTCACTACAGAACCTTCTCCATGCTCTGGACTCCTTGCCCATATAGCTATTTTCCCTCAGTGTGTGTGTCTGCCATCACATCCGTATTTCCTGAAGGGTAGCTATTCCCACAGAGCATATAACAACCTTGAAACTAGCGTGATACTAAATGAAATGAATACTAGTTATGGAAAAAAGCCAGTATACACAGTATAAAGTATACAGTTGTGTGTCAGTTTTTTGGAGGCAGCCGTTTTGCCTAGTATCGTCTTCTGGAGTCACGTAGTACGTGCATTTGGAATCGAAACGCGAGCATCCTTTTCAGAAGTGTCTCAATTTGCCGCAAAACCCCCATTCAAGATCCTTGATTACTTGTACACAGCCGCTTACAAGGCCTGGGCTCTTAAATCCCCACAAGGGGTTAGGAAAGTTTATAAACGGAGGGGCTTATATCAGTTCGGGGGCCTAAAACCGGAATTGAAAAAGCGCTTCGAAACTAGCGTTAGCGGTGCTAATCAAAATACGATTTTCATTCATAATATTTGTCATATTTCGTCTTCATTTCAATACAAGTTAGAGGAAGGCTTGTGTCCAAGGGTTTCTTAATCGCGGATGTACTTTTTGCTTTGGCTAGATAGACCTATAAAACGGGGAGAGGCTTATTAGTGGGGGACTTATAAACAGCATTTTACGGTGTTGTGATTGAATTCTTTTTATTTAGCTCTTTGTAATTGTGTATGATAATGGATGATGGCGAGGTCATACATCAATAAAACGGACTTAAACTCCAAGGGAAACGTTGAACCAAGACATATGCAAACTGCACTGTGGGATCTATTTGCTGACATTTGAGGGTCACAAAATACTTTTACGATTACTTTCCTTTTAAATGAAATGTAGGTCGATCAGTGGAAACAAGTTGACGATTCTTAGAAACAAGACGTTTTCTGGCCTTAACTATCTACAAAAACTGTGAGTGATATTTATTTAAATTTCGTTTTGATTTTTTTTGAAAAGCTTATCATTTCCTTGATAATATAAGTTACACCGACCTGTAGTGTGAAGGGAGTTGGGCACTAAAGCTTTCAATAGTAGGAGCTAAAATCAATAATATTAGGTAATGTCGGGTTATTACGGTGTGGGAAGTGCTTCTTTGAGTCCAAAGTTGATTACTTAGTTGAGAAAACGAAGAAGAAACAAATAGTATATCAGCCAGGGGGGTTGTATGGCTCGCTTAAGAGGAACACGCAAAACTTGTATAATGTTTTAACTTTGTAAATCGAATTTTAAATTTGGTTCCTATCTTGGATTATAAATAAACCATTGATTCCCTCTTAAAAACACACGATTTTTTGTTTTGAAGTTTATTTGAACTACTGGGTATCTGAGATATTATTTTAGTCAAAAAAAGTAGTCAAGATATGATGACGTCGTATATGACGTCACACTGACCGCCATATTGCTTTTTGCATTAGTGTCTCAACCTCTATCTCAATCATCTAAATAATAAAATTACCAGGGCCGCTAAATTTCAATGCTAGAAGAACATGTTTAGAGCTATTGAAAGGGCTTTTTCTACAAGCCCGTTCGTGGCTGAACTGTACCTCAGGGACAGTTCTTACTGAGTGGCTGCGTCTAGTCACCAGCACTAGTCTTCGCTTGTCACGCGCAAATGATCCGGTTGCCGTGTCCGCTTCAAGTTCAACGGTTTGCTGCCCTGGGGCACGAGTAATTTGACGATTTCAGCTTAATTGTGGTGGTACTGAGCAGCTCGTTCCATCACTTCACCGTATAGACAAAGAGTAAGTTCTTATATTGTACACTGTCAGAGGTGGACATAATTTCACTCTTTTGTCATTTTTGATCAACATCTCGCCCTACACGTCAAACACTACGTCTACGCGCCTGCTGCCGGTCGTAGTTACAATTTCAAACTGTCTAAGCAACCACACGTAGCATAGCTCCAGAAGAGCTGTACAACTTCTGCAAGATTGCGTAAGATTGCCATTTCGTGGTGACTGTGATGCGTCGCTCCAGCTGTTGGGAGAGTCTGGATTTGCTTGTCTTTCGCGGGAGTCCCTTAGGATAGGTGAGAGTCCAAGGGAGACCTTGAAGACTCTTAAAGTTGTTTTCAACATGAAAATAACTGATATAATTAATATATAGATTTAGCCAGGGCTAAAAGAGAAGCTCTGGTTTCAGGGGCGGATCTAGGAGGAGGGTGCAGGGGGTGCGCACCCCTCCCTGAGATGACCTGCGGTTTTCTAATACAACTGGTATTCTGCAACAAAAAACTATGTGGTTTATTGGTGTTGAAGTAGAGCAAGAGACGAGTGAACCCCCTCCTAAAAAAATCCTGGATCCGCCCCTGTTAATAATACTTATAAACAAAAAAATTAAATCGTGTAATGCTAAACGGAGACGACAATGAAAATGGCTTCAAGACTAATAGATCTAATTAGGAAAAAAACAAATTGCACATGCGGCACACTTTTCTTCTAATTAGCAAAAAGCAAATTTGCACGAGCAGCACGCTTTTTTGTCTTTCTCTTGCCTTTGTTTTGCACGACTACAACGCTGTTTTGAACGACTAAAACGTCAAACTTCCTAGTTACACATTATTTCTATGGAGGAGTTGTCGTACAGGTTTACCCAATATTTTGTCTCCTGTGTTCATGTTCGCTTTTCTTTTTCACCGCCGCTCATTTTCCCCTTGCTGGCCGCTAGCATTCCTCATTTTCTCACCGCCGCTTTGAATTTCCATGTTCGTCTCCTTTGTTTTCAATAACTCGCTCTAGCTCTTTCTCTGTTATCCACGATAGTGTAAACATAAAAAATAACGCCGAAAAAGACAAGACTTTGTTGTTGTTTTTTCTTTCTAAAAGTCCGGGCGGCCATGTGATTTCCTTCCAAATAAAACCTTGAGTTGCATTTGGGTTGTTCTACCTGTTGATTGACTTATTTTACATTGGTATACCTGTGGTGCGGACGGACGGTCGCTCACTCGCTCGCTCGGTGTACGGTCACGTGATTACCAAATTTTCTCGGATGGGTAGATTACCACATTTCCTTAGCTATGGGGCTCCGCGAAGCGCCGCACGTGGAGCTTCGCTATGATGAAACTGTCAGAGAAGTGCCATCCGAGCAAAAAAATAGCGATCCATACCAAGAGGAGGTATTAGATCCTTGTTTCGAATCTTATGCACAGTCTTCAGCTTGGCTTTCCGTCACTGGCTCAAAGTAATCTGAAGTGGGCTTGGATGAGCTAAGGCTTATTACAAAGTCATTCGCTTGCTACTTTCACTTGCTCGTTGCAGTCAGTCATCACTTAATTCTGTGTGAACAAGCTTAGTGAGTTGCAAATCTCTATCGTTGGTGAAATTAGAGAGTTCGGCCTTTACATTCATTTAAGCGCTAGAACAAACAGAAGTCACGTTTTTAATTTCAATATGTTTTAAATATACCTTTCAAACGCGATTTGCTTATGTTAATACGAGCAACTTTTATAGCCATTCGCAAAATCCAAGAAGGCGGCCAAAAGGATGAGGGGCAAATTCAAGATTTCGATTTACAGAGTGAAAGCTACCGTTTTATCCTTGACTGGGTATCATGCATTTTCTTAATGCTTTTTAGTCAAAGATTAATATTAGACATGTTTCGGTGTTCCCCTTAAGGTATCATCCACCCTCAAGCACCCTCTTCGCGTTGATCGGCGCTAGCGCTTTTGCTTTTAACAAATACCCCCATAAACCGTACATTTTCTGAAAGCTTAATAGTTCCGGACTATTGCTTGTTTCTTTTAAAAAATCAAAATATTAACACGATTTAGAAATGAGAAGCTTTTTGTGAAAGTGGGTGTCACTGTAAATTTAAGTCCAGTTCAGCCAAAAATTAACGGAAGAAGCCAATTAAGAACGCATACGCTTGTTAACACGTTTGACTAAAAAACCGTGTCGCAGATTTTTGTCAAGTGCGTTTGTTCTGTTGTTATAAGCTGGTGAAGTTAGGGATAGCAAATCATTCGCACTACCTGTGAAAAAAAATACTCTAACTCGAAAACGAAAAAAGAAATCAAAATTCGCAGACACTGCTTTTTAGAAAAACTATCTGATAGTAAGTTGGCCAAATTTCAGCCAAATTGGTTCACGGGTTGCCGACTTGGAGTTTCAAACGTACCCTCAACTTGCCCTGATTTTCATTTCGAGAAAACATTGGGAAAAGAAATTTGGCGGCGTATTACCCGTGATGAGATTATAACAGATTATAACACCAAAGCGGTCAATGTTGATGCATACCAGAGAAGGGACAGCAATAGTGACACAGCAGGAAAAGTTGAAAACGAGACCCGACAACAGATGAACAATTTATTTCAAAGGCTCTGCTCTGTTCGATCCTTTCTGTTGTCGAGAAAGCTTCCTTAGTTATTTGCAATGGGCAGTTTTCATTTTTGCACTGGACAAGCCAAGTTGAGCCAAGCCCACTTTTATTCGATACATTTTTTTAAAAGTTCGACACTTCCCTGGAAAAATCGACAACAAACCGCTTCCTGGAGTTTTTCTTGAAGCTTCTTTCCCACTACAATAGACTTTCAAGACAGTACTTCGTCCGATTTTTATATGGCGCAGGACCTCTCGTGACTTCGTCTCTCGCTTGGTGCCTGCTTCGCCGCCTAAAAAGCTCGCTCCGCTCACTAACGAACTCGTGAAACTCGATTCCGCGGAAGTTTCCATGGGTTTTTTAGGAGCTTTGTCATTTTTTTGCCATTTGTCTTGATTGTAGTGAGAGCCCTTGTCGCTCTCTGCTAATTTCGAAGCCCACTCTTTGAAGGCCAAGCGATTTTGTTGTCGTCTTTTGTCTTGGAGTCGAGGACGAAAACGGACAAGTTCTTTTTTCTTCTTTGGAGGCATTCACTTTCAAACTCCAGGGAAAAACAGTGAGCACTATACTTGACAACCACGATTCCTGTCAAATTGCGTGATTAGCTTGGTTCAACAGCGCCACGCGTATCAAGTATGACAGGACTTGTCAGCGATCAATTAAAATAATTGGCATAGAAAAAACTTTTGCACTCCATAAGTCTCCACAGAAAAAACATTATTTCCTGGATTTTTTTTTAAAAGAAAGCTCTTGATGAGCTCTGTCTAATCGTCTAAATATTGCAAACTTAGAAAAATGATGTTTTTTTTACCCTGGATGATTCCTTAAGTGCTGATGGACTAAAAGTAAGATAAAATGTGAACCGAGGAAACAGTTGAACAACAATTCAATAATTGAATTCGAAGCCCATTTAAAACATGTATTCCAAATTTCACAGGGTAGATTCTTACCTAGGTAGTGGAAGGATTGGTTACCATGTAGTAAGACAGGTTAACAAGCATTCTAAACGGGAAGCGAACCAAGCAATAATTCTTACTTGAGTCGAACATAATGTTACTGATCAAAAGTTATCGTTTTCGTTCATAAGCATTAGGTTTGGCTCATGTGAACTATGGCATTTGAAACAAGCCTTAGAGACTGCAAAATTTTGACCAATGTTATTTTTTTGCACAGTTACTTGGATAACAACAACATTCACCATATTGACGCTACTGCATTTTACCGAATGGGAAAACTCAGATACTTGTAAGATATATTTTATCTTTTACTAAACGTATATTCCACAAAGGAAACTTCAGCCTGATTCTAAATTAATTCTTAGTATCCGGGTTCTTATTCTTGTGAGGATTCTCTGCTTTCAGGGTCACTCGACAACTTCAACATCTTGTCGAACCACCCTAAAACCAGAGCAGTCTTTTCGCAGCCACCGCTGGTCGCCTATAACTGCGCAATGCAAAGTTTGCATTTTAAATTCATGGCGAACACGAAGCTTGCAACAGTTCCAACGTACTTGTAACTCTACTGATGAAGGGCCAGGCCCGAACGTTTGAAAACAACTTCATCTAAAACATGGCACCTTTGATTACGCTTTACCTTGAAATGAATATTTTCTTTAAGATTTGAGATACCCTGTGAGCAAGCTCTCTCGCCAATCACCAATCCCGACCTGAGAAAAGTAAAAATAATACTATCATCCCAGCCTTCCCTTCCCACAACTTTTTTCAAGCGGGTCTCAACTGGGTGGAGACATTTCCAGTTATAATGAAAGGTATATTTTTCCTTTTCTTTGACTAACTGCAGGTGCCTTCTCTTCATTACGATCAACGGGCACTCGATAAAGAACAATCAACTTTTTTGGAAAAAGTTTAAACTTTTCCTCAGTATCCATAAGCCTCTTGACAAAACACGGAAACTCGCTAAAAGCATTATTGACATTCTCTACATGACAAACTGTAGCTAGAAACAAAGATCAGCTCGTCTCATGTCTTTCCCTGCTAGCAGAGGTTTCTCTAGCCTGCGAAGCGCCAGACGCATTTCCGGTCTCGCTTCTCTCCCTATTTTTCGGAGGGAGTCAAGCGACGACCGGAAATGCGTCTGGCGCTTCGCAGGCTAAGGTTTCACGATGAGGCAAAAATGAGAGGAAGGAGAGTCTTCCTCCTTCCTCTCCTTTTTGCCTCGTCTGGAGAGACTTCTGCTAGCAAGGAACTTATGACTACGACTAATATGTTAGCTCTGGCCCCATTGTATATATAGTTCTTAGAAATAACCAATGAAACACAACAGAACCACAAAAAAGCAAATAAACCAAAACCGGTTCATCTCATTATGTAATGGCTGTTCCACCATTAAACACTCGTCACATGGACGCCTATAGAGCGAACCTATTTTAAAGTTTCACTCAATCTCTCAGGCATTTAAATGGCAACCGATTAAGATATATCGTTAATGGAACATTCTACTACAGAAGGGAACTCTACGAATTGTAAGTATTGAAACCAAGATAGACATAAAGAAGAAAAATATAAATTAATTTACTGTTAGCCTGCGTAGCAGGCGCTTGCAAGTAGTGGGACAAGAAAAAACGGGAGCGCGAGAAGGAGACACGCGAGGGGAGAGGAAGCGCCTGCACGGAAGGCCCCCGAAAATCGTTTCCCGCCCCCTCTCTAATTACTTGGCAGCCGTTGCGTGATCTGTCAGAAGTTTTGACAGAAAACGACTGACCTCGCACAAACAAAGCAAGCCGCCAAAAAGCGTTGTACATTTTATCTTCGGTCTAAATATATCTGTTATAAAGATCAGCTGGGTTATCTGATTATAGAGCGATGGAGCAATAAACTGATGGTTAACACACAGCTTTAAATCGTTTTTTAACATGGGCACAATAAATAGGAAATAACAAAGTCAAAACTGGGTATCTTTTAAAGAATGCATGCTGTGTATTATAAAAACTAAAAATATTGTTCTGGTCAGACACCAACGATCACAGCGTACGTGGAAAATGACCATATTGCTTTTACTGCGCTAACTGGCAGCCGTTTTTGGAGCAGACATGTCTTACTAAGCGGACCTCAACCTCAGAACACAAACTGTACCGACATGTTTTCTACTGCAGTAATGAGACATAAACAACAGACCTCAGGTCGCCTCCGAACGGCGAATAATACTATAGTGAAATGTTTTTTTCAAATTCATGCCCCTGTTAAGTGTTTCATTTCATCAATCCTGTCCAAGTTTTGATGGTATACGTTCCATCGACAGCACAAGCCGCCAAGTTCTCCTGAGCAAAGAATATTTCCTCTGAGCGTCATTGCAACGATTCGACAAATCTTTTGTCTCTCGCCACTTCTGTTGATGCGTATCCGATGTCAATTCTTTCCATCGTGAATACCGTTTGAACACTCCAACTTTTCTTTGAGATTACAGCCACATAGTCCCATTAAACCAGACTGAAGTGACCTCCGAGACCTGAACTTCGATTGTATACAATTTAGTGGTTTCAGGACCCAGTGGTGTAATGCAAGATCTTCACTACGTTGTCCATGTACTATTGATTGACAGTTTTCTCGCCCCGCGCGGTTAATTTTTCCCTCGGGAGCCTCTCGACCAATTGGAAATATCCGCACTCATAGAGTGCGAGTTGAAACGATTTTCGGGGGCCTTCCGTGGAGGCGCTCCCCCACCCCTTGCGTGTCTCCCTCGCGCGCGCCCGTTCTCTCTTTCGCCCGCTACTTCCATCCAAGCGCCTGCTACGCAGGCTAATTTACTGTATTTGCTGTATCATTCCTTCTAAAGTCCTTCTTATAAATTAAATCCCACGCGTCTATTGATCTGCAATCGTCAAGAGGATACTTTCCTGAATTATAGAGCAAATAGTATTACTATATAGCTAACATTTGTTACTCAATAAACTGACGAGACAGGTCTATGAACTAGCCGTGCAATACACCCCCGGCTTCGTGTTATGGACTTTCTTTTTTCATTTTTCGAGGGCCCACAGCCCCCGATGTGGGTGAACAATCAAAGATACCCTCTTGAGGACACCGACGCGAGATGTTTGCTTTCAAACTTTGAACTCAGTGGTTAACTCGTCGTTGAGGGAGCGTTGGAGAGCCGGTAATTTTTTACCTAAGGGGTAAAAACCCAAAGTGAACGGTTTGCTGAAAAATAAAGGAACGTTCTAGCTGTATATAATAAACAAGAAATAATCGAATTTTTCGTTCTTTCTGATTCTTACTACAGCCCATATTAAAGTATCCAGTCCTTTAAAGATTTGAACTAAGTGTTCCGCGTGAGAACAAAAGACCATTTCTAAACGAACTAAAACAGCAGTAGCAAAAGTTAAAAGTACAATTTACGTTTAAAAAGGGATTTAAATTATTCGGAACAGGGGTTCAAAGGACTGATGACACAGTCGATAATAGATGTAGAGTTATCATTCCTGGCTGACGTGTTCGTAAAATGGTCAGTGACGGGAAAATAAGTGATAATAACGCATGAAAATTGAGCGTTACTCGTCACAATCCTTTTTAACAAATACTCTCTATACCACTTCAATAGACCAGTATTTTAAAATACAAATTATTTTGTTTCTTAGAAACCTATCTGAGAACAAGATATCACTTCTTCCTGATGGAGTCTTTGCTACACTGAAACATCTCGAAGTCTTGTAAGTTATGATTAACTGACTTTCTATTCCTTTTTTCTTGCTACTTGTCAAAAGTAAATAAAATGCAACTGATCACCAGGAAGGAATGATTTTGCCTATTTTTGGTACCTACGTTCTTTAAACTAGAAAAATTGGTGATAGACATTCCTTGACCTGAGCTCAATCAGTGTTTACCTTTTTTTTACTTTTCTCAGCCCATGCTTCTTCATCGCTTTCCTGTATTTCTCTTTTTTTCTAATAAAGTTTAATTAGTAATTTTGCTTAAATTTCGGTGAATACTGTGACCATTTGGTCCTATAAGATGATGTTATTGCAGAATAATGCCGGAGTGAAACCAGAATTAAAGTGAAACCAGAATTAAACTTAATGGGGGATTCTTCTTTCCTCTATATGTTCCACAGGAATCTCAGAAATAATACTCTACGGTACATCAGCGTTGGTACTTTAAGAGGCCTATTTCGGTTAACATACCTGTAAGTATAACTGTAGATTATTATTTTGTTTTTGCAAAATTTGGATTGCCAACTTAATTGTGTGAATGACAAAATTTTCAGATTTGATTGGTTCTTAACAGCTATTATTTATTGCTTTATGTGGCTGATGCAGCACTAGAACTGTCAAATTTGACCTTTCCGATTTGAAACTGTTGGTAACCGTTGAGGTCAAATTAGACAGTTGAACAGCCAATGAAAACCAGGCATCAAAAGTTGCTAGCCAATAAGGTTTAACAAAATATGTTCATGCTGGTAAATCAAAACCAAGCTTAAGTGAACTAGCTTTCCAGATTTAATTTGACACATAAAAATAATTATCATGCAGTTGGAGTTCATATTTTTATGGTTCATCCACAAGTTGTAAGCTTTTTATTTGCTCTGGAAGCAGTAAAATGATGCAATGAGAAATTCGTACTTTATTCAAATATTCCAATCTGGAGATTATTGCACTCCATTATCACTACTATTAATTGGTAAAAGGACTTCGTGTCCTACAATCTAGGGTAATCAGGCTCGTAATTTCAAATCGTCCTCGCTCTCCGTTCTCAGTCGATTTGAATTACTCACCCGATTAAAACCTGCATTGTACTCCACTCAGTCCTATTGCCATTACAAATCGCTCCGTCAAAATGATTCATGGTATTCACATCTTTCTAATTCTAATCAATTAATGAAGATAAAGAAAGGCGTAGATAAAAATTAATGAATATATAAAATAAAATACAGTAATAATATTCTATTCATTTATTCGTTGGTTAGAAAAAATAGGCAGTGATGTGCCGAAGACAATGTAAACTCAATGTAACTGAAATTTTTTAAACAGTACCAGACAAACTTCGCACTTGCTAGACTTCATCTCTTCAGCCAACCCATATGTTTTTTACGCGGTAATTATTATGCAAATCTTATTTCTTGTTGCATTCAGTATATATCCACCGGAGACAAGCTATAGTGTTCCTGGTCATTGATCTTGGCGACTAAGTACTTCCATAAATAACAATTTGTTTATCGGCTACTATTAGTGGTAGACAGAGGTTGTTCACGCACAAATGAATCAAGTAATCGACATATTTTTCACAAGGAGACCAAGGACTAAGGGCTCCCAGACTAAAGTTTTAATTGTTCATGATTATTAACTTTCGATACAATAAGTTTAGTTAATGGTAGCAAAAGAGCCGGTCTCTAGAGCAAGTTTACCCATAGCTACTATAGAAAGAGAAAGTTATACACAAATATTGTCATCTGTAACCATCCAGTTAGTTTTTCATCAACTCATCGTCATGGTCATACCAACAATCATTCCCTCTCATTGTTAGGCTTGTCCTGCCCTATAAGCTTTCAAAAAACTAGATTGAAATGTATAATTTGATGCATTGTATAATTTGATGCATAATTTAACTCAATGCATAATTTGATTACTCTTTTTTTTACAACAGGAATTTGGACTTTAATGGTATCAGAGGAATTGAACCAGGCTCCTTTGCCTCCTCAAAGCCCCTGTACTTATTGTGAGAAAAAACGTTTTACTTCCTAGATTTTTTATTTTATTAAAATTTTGTGAATAAATATTGTCATTATTTAAGCATTATTTAAGAGTCCTAAGTTCTCTTAGTCGAGTGATCGACAGTTCATTAAATCTGTACGACACACTGCGGTAACCTTCATTCATGTTGATTCTTGGAAAAGATACAGCTTCGTCACAGTGCAAGTAAGTGTGGAGTCCTTCGTCTTCACTTCTGTGGTATGCAAACGAGGATCCTCAAGTACCGGCATCTAGCTTGTTGCAGCTTGACAATAGCAAGGACCGATCACCGCCCAATTGCTTTTTTTAGTAGTCATTTGTGGCGTTACTAGCAGCAATATAGGCACATACTTTCCACCTCATCACTACCAGGAACAGCGTAGAATTGAGCATGTCTCCATTGTTTACGTAAGTACAGCTCTTCATTTGGGAAAACACTTGGGGACGGTTGCATAAACGTTGCTCTAAAGACCGGCCCCTTGCGTCCAACGTTGGTATTATCTCTGACCTTTAGGCCTCATCTACGCCAAACGTACTTCAGAAGTCGACGTCGGCTGCACCAACAAGACGTTCACAGGTACTAATTAGGCAAGGCGTTCACGTTCAACATCGGTTGCAGTGTATACGTTCGTAATGTGGAGTCATTTCAACTTCGTTTCAAAATGGCTCAGGCAGTAAAACTGCTCATGAGCCAAATCGAAAGGCTTGTCCATCGGAAGGCGAACTACACACAAATCGATATGTTTTTCCAAAAAATTAAAGCTACGCGAGAAAGAATCACCGAAAGAAAAAAGCAAGGACAGAGCGGAATTAGTCAATTCACCAGCAATTGATATCGGACAGCTGAGGAGCCAAAAAGGAAGTACAAGGATCCCTAGCGAAGATGTTAGTGCACATCAGCTTAAGAAGACGACTTTCAGCTGCATACCTCTCCGGATACTTTTGGAAGAAATTTTTCATCCTTGACGGGAGTAAAGAACGCATAGAAAGTTCCATTGCCATTAGTTCTGCCTATTTAAAGCGCTACCAGCCACAAGAGTTTTATATCTCACACGTCGATTGAGGGTAAAGCGTGCAAAGCGTGTAAATTGAGGATCCGCTAACATTTATCCCTTATCTCCTCCGGGACCGTAAGATGAAAGCCTACTGTTCTCATAGCAGAGTTTTCATGTGGAATATTATCAACAACAAATATAGTCAGCCAATTTGGCTGGGCGAGTTCGCGTACGCTGGGGGTAGCATTATAGGGTTGCAACATCAGAGGAGTTCACTGGCTCTTCAGCGGAGATCTCTTTTTTCTTTCGTTCACTACGGGAACGCTCTTGAAGAATGAAGAATGCCTCCTTAGCATTCTGTTTAACTTTTGCTTGTAGTTCTTGTGCTCCATCTTTGCTGTCTTAATGACCTTTTCCACGGTACGCACGAATTTTTTACTTCTCCGTTCGCCCTCGCTTACTTTGAATTTGAAGTCACTTTAAGACGTTTAAAGCCAAGATCATCTGTAAGCGCTGCAAACTCCTTCCCGTTGAACAGGGCTGGTTATCAGATCTTACTACATCAGGTGAGAACACCTTGTCGAACTTCGGTATCACCCTTGGTGCAGCAGTCGATTCCACAATTTCTACCACTGGATACCTGGAGTAGTTGTCAGTAATAAGAAGGAGGTACTCATCAAAGTCAACACTATCTTTCTTCCAGGGTGCTGCTCGGAGTGTCGACGTCTTCAAGGGTTATCTTTTGCACTCAGGAGTAGCAATCAAGTAAGCATCGCATGACTTCAGTGCGCTGTCTATTAGCTTATCAATGTTCGGGAACCAAACGGTCTAGCGTAAAAGCGACGTAGTCTTCAAGAGCCCTTAGTTGCCTTCGTGTGGGAGGTTGACCACGTGATCTTATAAACTCTACACAGGTTCCACGTAAAATTAGGTTGCCAGACACGCTTACGGTAATTTCGCCTTTCACTCTTACTAGAAGGTGAAACTCAGTGAGGTAGACATAGGGACGTTTGATTTTGTGATACCAAGTTGCGTCATCATAGTAGCTGTCTTTATCTCCTTTGTCTTCAAGGCTATGGGAATAGAAGTGGTTGTGAGGTGACAGAGGTACTCCTCAGCAACTTTCTGCAGTTGGCTCGTCTCAGCCCCATGCTTGGCTGGGTGATCTGATAGGTAATACGCCGGATCAACTTCTCCTCTCCGATAGTCGACTGAGTAGTCATGTCTCAGTAAAGATAAACCTTGTTGGTCTATAGGTAAACGTATAGCGACATTATTAATATTAAAAGTATCTTCCTGCATACTAATTTGGTATAGGTAAACTGTGTGAGTGGATGGTCATTTCTTTTGAAGTGTTAATTAAGTGTCTAGTTAGCTAGGTAAACTCATGTTCCTTCATGTCTAATAAAGTGTATAGTTGTTTTGTGTTAATAACTGTACTTTTTAATAGAAAAAAAGCTTTGCCTAGGCTTGCCCGACCTCTTTTAACCTTGACTGGTTCACGTAGAATCCATTGCGTGCTCAAACTAAAAGAGTGCAGATTTCGAAAGCGCTCCACGTATATTATGAGAGGGAAGATCGCGCTTCGGTTAAGACATAAACCAAGCCAAGTTTATACCAAACCATATTTATTTACAAAGTATATACATCTCGTTGTTGACTACTTTAAAACCGCTAAACAACACAAAATTTATGACCATCGTCCTTACTACTATCACTCTCGGTAAATTCGTTGCATCTAAAACAATAGAAAACTAATTAGGCTTATTACTTTAAAAGCCGCGTTCGCGAAGCTGTAATCCATCTTTTAAGGAACTCCTTGCTTCTTGGTGTAACAACTCAGAAGTATTTTTATCAATATGGCAGTATCATTTGAAAATGAGGACTTCGTGCTCAGTGCCGAAATTGCTGACCATATAAATGGACGACACGTGGACAAAGAAAAGTCACCCAGAGCTTCCAAGTTCTACTTGAAATACAACCTCACTTCGACAATGGCGATGCTGACTAAGCGGACTTAAGAGAAAAAAGATAATAATCAGGTTATCGAAACAGAATATAAAAAAGGTCACGCAACATACTATATGTATGTTTTTGAGATGTTGAAAGTAATTGGAACAGATTCGTGGAGGTTTCCCAGTACAAAGATCAATATTTACTATACATACAATCTGTACATAGATCTGTCTGATTTCATTAAAACGTGGCCACTAGGTTTTCGCCCGGCGCGTGTCCAAAAAAGGCCTGGGGGCAAATCAGTGGGACAGGGAAGGGACTATTTATTACAACCCCTTCAATAAGCAGCAGTGTTCACTCGAGGTTTTGACTGGCAAGTACCTTGTTCTTACTTTACCTTGCCAGCTGAATCAGGCCTCTGCTGAGAACGATAATCATGATAGTTGCAGAGCTCAGTGGGAGGAGCACACAGGGGAGGGTCAAAGTTTTGGTGTCAAGGACATAATTACCTGAGGACCTGTAGACACTTACTGAAGCCATGTTTACATAAATTCCGTCAGAGATAAATTTCGCATAATCAAGGCCTACCCCTTTTCATGGGGTTATCATAAGTTTCTAAAAAAAAAAAAGAAGACTTGGGATTTCGGTGTGGTAAATCCTACAGGGGCGACAATCAAGGCTACTTTAGGAGCCACCATAAATGCAAGAGTCGATAGCCAATGATAACTACAATTTTAATGAAAGCTAGAAGCTCGCGAAGAAGCTGAAAGCTGAGCTCCCGATAATATATATAGTTAGGTCAAACAAAATATAAAGTCGTGTAACGCTAAGCAGCAAAGGCAACGAGAAAGGTGAAAAACAACAATAGGCACAATTAGCCCAAAAGCAACTTTGCTTGTGCAGCACACTTTTTTGCACATTTCTTTGCCGTTGTTTTGCACGACTACAACCTAAAACTCCCAGAAACTTCCTAGTTACACTTTTTATAGAGGAAATGTCGTACGTGTTCTTGTTACCTGTTTTTTCACTGCCGCTCACTTTCACCTTGGTGGCCGCTAACATTTCTCATTTTCTCCCTGTCGCTACAAAATTTTCATATTGTTCTTCCAACAAAAAAATGTCTCCTTTGCTATTTTCTCTCCCTCTGGTTCTCTATCGCTCTTATTCTCGTTGCGCTGCGCTGACCTGTCTTCTAATTTCTCTTTTCCTCTGCCTTTCTCTTTCTCTATATTCCATATACGTAGACATGACAATTAATCCGAGCTTAACACTATAGACAACACGGATGTAAAAACAATTTACCCTTTCTGTTTTCGTCTTTATTGATTCTTTAGTTGTCTCTGCTTTATAAGACGCGGGTGGCTACGCATTTCCCGCCAAAATAACCTCGAGTTGCATTTGGGTTGCCATACCTGTTGATTGAGTTATTTTACATTGGTATGCGTGTGGTGCGGACGGACGGCGGACGGGCGTACGGTCACGTGATTACCCAAATTTCTCGGATGGGTAGATTATCACATTTTCTGAGGTATGGGGCAACGCTCGCGCGCTCTTCGCGTGCTAGTTGAGCTCCGCTATTAACAAAAAACTTTCAAGAACTTGATTGGCTATTGAAAAACTGTTTTCTCTGTTCTATGGCGATGAAATAACTAAATATTCAGTGATGAGTTTATTGCCTTGTTTCACGTTCCCTTAAAGTTAATTAGTTATGCGTACCAAGGAACGACCATTCACATACTTGGCTCTACTATAGAAGTCAAGGTATTAAGATCCGTCTGTGTCTACACAATTTTCGCGAAGGTTTTCAAATCTCCCTATAGCCTGAGCCATCAGTTCGACTTGCCTTGTTTGTTGCGGTTTGTTTTGTTCTTTGTAGTTGTTCTTTTAGATTTTGCTTCAAAAGAAGCTTCATTTCTTCGTGATCTTGACAGTTAGTAAATTATTTGCGTCGGTGCTGAATTGCAAGTAGTAGTAGAATTATTTTTTCTTGAATTGTCTGCTTTACTTTTGTAAAAGACGACTTTAACGTTACGTTGCAAGTACTGTCTTCGATTTAAGTGGTTTAACTAGTGAACGAGCGGGAGATGGTTAGCTAATCTGACAAGGTACTTCGCCACGCAACCTGAAATTTGAAAGCAGAAAGTAAAGAAAGAAATTTCTACCAACTAAAGAAAGCGAAGTCTCTCAAGCTAGCCAGGGAACGGAGTCTTCCCAAGAAGAAACAAAGTATTTAGAGCCTTGGTAATGCATTCTTTATGAAGTCGAGAAACGCCACGAGACCCAGCTCAACAAATTGATCAATCAATACGAGGAGTAGGCTCGACTACCAGCCGCTGGTCGGGAAAATGAGCCCACATTCCCCGAAAGAGCGGCTGGACGCGTGCGATTTCCTTTGTTGGTTTAAGCCAATCATGTTACCGCCTGCAGATTTTCGTCTGGCAAAGATTGTCACAGAAACAGAAAGTCCTCCCTTGATCCATCGCATGGCGAAGCGATTTCAACGGTGCGGAGACATTAGGCGAAATTTTACCGTCCAAAGGAACACAACGTTTTGTTCGATTGTTTGTTGTGATATTTTCTTTTAATGATTGTTGTTGGAGAGATTTTGCATCTTCAAGGATCTTTTCAAGGCGCTTTGGGTCTCAATAGCTGCGTTCGTTACAGATGTAACCGTCCACGTTTATATTTGACAGAGGAACATTCAATACTCTGGAAATTCTGTCTGGTGAATCAGAAACTTTTCCATTTAATTTGGTCCGCTTCCATTGTTCGGACCCACAGAAGACGCAACCAATATTCGAAGATCAAAGAAAATTAACTACATGTCGCCGTGTACAGAAATGTACTGAGGAATATTTTTCACAATGTATGGAAATGTACCGGGAAAAACTATTTCGAAAGTCATTTGGGCAGGCAAGGGAGCGCTTGATGCAATTTTGAGCCAAATAAATAAGAAAATTGGAGACCGGTTTCACTTCCAGTGACATCGGAGACGCCTAAATTGTGAACTTTACAATTACGTCACAGACAAGGTCAACGGGTCACCCGTCCAGCCGTCTCTTTTCGGGGAGGATCAAAGACCGGACCCGGGAGACGGCGGAAATCGAGCCTATACGAGGAGAGGCAGATTCAGAAAACGTAGCTCGTACTAAAGCCCTATTTACTGAAATGAGCTGAGAAAAGTCCTCCTTGAGTTGTACAGTGGATGCGTGTTATGAAAAAAGATCCCACCTTCCGAAAAGTGATGGAAACTCAAAAAGAGCTCGAAGATACAGAGGGGTTTAACTAGCTTTAATCAACAGAACTAGTGATCGATAAGCGAAAATTCGTACTCAATCGACTGCATAAAAAGCAACCTATTTCACAAGATAAAGACTAGACCTACTGTAAATGTTATAGAATTTTTTTCTGGATCTTTGTTTTCTTGCGTTTCTATAAAAACTGTAAACAACCACACATTAAGTATGTTCATTTTTTATTGTTGACTTTACAACCTTTACAACCTTTTGTCTATACAGGCTGTTACATGAGATTTTTCATTTTTTTTCATTGGTTTAGAACAAACAGGAACTCCTAGGGTTCCTTATACTGTTAAGCATGTTGATGCAATAGGGGCACCCAACGGCAATTTTCGGGAAAATATCTGTTCGGAAGACGATTTGAGATCTAGAATTTTCAGAGCATTTGTTGTAAAATTTCTTGCGCTCCTGCCTCTCCTAGGATTTTCAAACATCTACAAAATGGTATAATTACCCATTTTTAACGGATTTTGACCTTAAAAAAGGCCACCTAGAATTTTCGGGAGCCTTTTCCTGGCTGAAATTTTCGAGAAGGTAAGTTTTCCTCCCTATAATGTTCGGCTCACTAGACTTTCAGCTAGGAAATCCGAACAGATGGAAAGTTTTTAGGCATAAAAATATGCCTATATCTACCGTTTGAATACTAAAATACGTTCAACAATGCTATGTTAAGTGGTTTTGAACTATATCCTCGTTGGGATGCCCCTGATGCATTTTGATCTGGGTGCACCTTGTACAAAAGCTGTAGAATAATAAGGTGACTGTTTATCTTTTTCTATCTCTTCACGTTCTTCGGGGGTGACGACATAACTGTGAAAAGGTACGTGTTTGCCTTCAATGTTTCTTTCAAACAAAGTCTTCAGCACTTGTCAACTCTCGGGATGGTGCCCGTCATCCCTTGCGTACTTGTAATAGGCCTGACCGAGCAAGTCGTCTATCTCTAAACTAAGTGTAGGATCTGGATCATCCGTAGAGTCTTCTTTCATCCTTTGAACGTAAAACTTGTGCAATTTCCTACACCCCGCGCATCCATTCTTTGTATCTCAGCCCGTGAAAGATTTTAGGACTTTCTAGACTGTTAATTAAAACCGTTGTCACACATTTCAAAACCTTCTTGATCTTAGCGGATATGGCGCTGTTGTTGGATAAATGCTTTCTGTTTCGACTCCTGACGTCGTTTCTTAAACATCTCCTCTATCTCTACATAAGGATGGAATCTTGCGACCTGTGGCTCAGGCGAATACGAAAGCCACTTCTTGATACCATATGATATTGGCTGGTCTATCCTTATGAAAAGGATGCGCTCTTTTTTGTAGCATGTCAGAAACATACGATCCTCGCTCAAAGGCTGTTTTTTTTCCTGAGCTGCATATTGTCTCACATCAGAGTGTGCATGATGCGCGATCCACTCTATAGTGTCCTCTTTCCATTCTGAAGCAGGGGCTAACGTAAAGCACATTTTCTCATGGCGGTGCACATAGCAAAATCCTTTCGCTTTTTCTGTCAATTCCAACGCTGAGAGGGGATATGAATCTGGCAGACCTTACCAGGTAAGGAACTCAATTTGTCTTCTGTCAGCAGAGGTGTAGTCCTTGATTCGACATTGTAGTGTATCGAGCGACTGAACAGCTTAGATACTCTAACGGAACACAACGAGTCAACAAGCACATGGTTCGGACTAAAAGAAAAATACGACAGGGGTAACGTGACTCCTAACAAGTTCCCAGGACCGCACATTCCTCCCCGTCAAGATCCTAAACAATATGTGGCATCTCGCCTTGAACTAAATGTTCATGGAGGCAGGAGGGGTCCATCAGTAATAACGCTGTGGTGGTCTTCGGTCCCTTACTGGATATCGTCGCACTTGGGTGGCAGGGACTAAGCTTGGGTCTTCGGGTGTAGTGGGTGGCTCGAACTCCCTACAGGTTACTTCAGGGCTATTCACATTGGGTACTGCAACCTGCGGAACAACACTTCCCTCGTTGCTATGGCCTGTCCTTTGAAGATGTTGGAGTGGGGCAAAAGGCTTTGTAGTATGAGAAGTTAATTGGTCATGATGTCTCCGAACTACCATTCCATCTTGTAGTTCAACTAGCGCAGACAGAGGGCCGGTTTCCTGGATTATAGTTCCAGGGACCCACTTCGATCCCCGGGAGTAGTTTCTGACACTCACGGCATCGCCAAGCTTCACTCCTCGCGTTCGGCTAGGCTGATCATGCTGTTTCTTTTGTCTAGACTGAGCCAAATGCACCCTTATCGCTACATCCGGTCGCAGCAGATGGAGGTGAGACCTAAGACTACGTCCCCACCGTAACTGAGCTGGAGACTCGCCAGTGGTGCTTTGCGGGTTAATCGGGTAGCTTAGAAGAAAACGAGCCAACTTGGCTGTCAACAGAACCGTCACCCTGTTTCTTCATCCCTTGCTTAAAAGTCTGTACCGCCTGCTCAACGAGTCTATTTGTACTTGGGTGGCAAGGTGCTGAGGTAATGTGCTTGATGCCATTTTTTTGCAAAAATGACTTAAATTCACTGCTCACAAAATTGGATCCATTATCGGACACTACAATTTGTGGTAAACCATGTGAAGCGAAAGTTGACCTCATCTTGTCTATGGTCACACTGGAGGAGGCAGAGTTCACACAGTGGATATCCATCCATTTGGAATGGGCGTCAATGATCAGCAAGAACATCTTTCCCATGAAAGGTCCCGCATAATCTACGTGCATTCGCGACCAAGGGCGGCCCAGCCATTCCCAAGGATGTGATGGCGAACAGGGAGGGCTCTTTTGGTGACTCTGACAAGTAGCACAACTTTTCACCTTTTCACGCGGCTGGACTCGTGCGATTTCCTTTGTTGGTTTAAGCCAATCATGTTACCGCCTGCAGATTTTCGTCTGGCAAAGATTGTCACAGAAACAGAAAGTCCTCCCTTGATCCATCGCATGGCGAAGCGATTTCAACGGTGCGGAGACATTAGGCGAAATTTTACCGTCCAAAGGAACACAACGTTTTGTTCGATTGTTTGTTGTGATATTTTCTTTTAATGATTGTTGTTGGAGAGATTTTGCATCTTCAAGGATCTTTTCAAGGCGCTTTGGGTCTCAATAGCTGCGTTCGTTACAGATGTAACCGTCCACGTTTATATTTGACAGAGGAACATTCAATACTCTGGAAATTCTGTCTGGTGAATCAGAAACTTTTCCATTTAATTTGGTCCGCTTCCATTGTTCGGACCCACAGAAGACGCAACCAATATTCGAAGATCAAAGAAAATTAACTACATGTCGCCGTGTACAGAAATGTACTGAGGAATATTTTTCACAATGTATGGAAATGTACCGGGAAAAACTATTTCGAAAGTCATTTGGGCAGGCAAGGGAGCGCTTGATGCAATTTTGAGCCAAATAAATAAGAAAATTGGAGACCGGTTTCACTGGGCTGTCCACAATTTTATCTTGGTAGCATCTACTGGGCTGGTGTTGATAGTTTCTAGGAGGTATACAATGTCCCCTGGGACGGGTGTGGACCCCGGGACATCCAAAACGGGTAGGCGACTGAGTCCATCCGCATTTACAGCAGTTCATACTTATAAGCTAGCAAAGTCAATGCCCACCTCTGCATCCTGCTTGAGGCCATTAAAGGCGTGACTTTTTCAGGGTGTAGCAGCCCCAAAAGTGGTTTGTGATCTGTGTAAATCTTAAAATGGCGGCCATACAGAATTTGTGGAACTTTTTCACACCAAAAACTACAGCTAGTGCTTCTTTATCTAGGTGACCGTGGTTCCTTTCTGCCGTAGAGAGTGTGGGCGAGGCGTATGCCACAGGTCTTTCTGATCCATCTTCCATAACATGGGATAGAACTGCGCCAACACCCTAAGGTGATCCATCACAAGATACCACCGGCTCTTTCTCGGGATCATAATGTACTAGTAAGTCTGATGATTGAAGCTGGTTTTTGGCTTTATCAAATGCTTCTTGCTGTTCCACCTCCCACTTCCAAAGAACATCTTTCCTCAGCAAACTATGTAGTGGGTCAAGAATGGACGACAGGTTAGGTATGAACTTCCCATAGAAGTTAAGCATACCAAGGAACGACCTCAGCTCAGTGGGGGTTTTCGGTGCTGGGGCCTCTTGAATGGCCTTTACTTTTGTTTCAACAGGATGAAACCCCGCTGCGTCAACTCGGTGCCCAGGCACTCCAAAACTGGCTTCATGAGCTGACACTTAACTGCCTTGAGTCGTAGACCAGCTTCGGAGAGGCGTCTCAAAACTTTCTCGATGTTGTCTAGACTAGACTGGTTCAATGGTCCCTGCCCTTTCAAGTCTTTCTAGGTCTTGTTCAATTTTCTCCCTCAGAGTATACGGTACTGGTCTGGCTTTATGGAAGATAGGGGTAGCCGTGGGGTCAACATGGATTTTCGCCTTTGTTCCTTGTAGAGTTCCAAGCCCCTCCTCGAACAAGTAAGCATGTTTTTGCAAAATCTCTTCCAGTCGCTTATTGTGTGAGGAAAGTTGTCTGATTATGGGTTAATTCAGCTTGATTTTCTCGAGCCAGTTCCTACCTAGCAAAGCAGGCCCCTTGCCGCCTACAACCAAAAGCGGCAGGGAGTATTCAACCCCGTCACAACACACACTCACATGCAGAACAAGACCCTTTAGGTTTGACCTCTTTCCCGGTATATGTGCGAAGGACAATTCCTGACTCTACAAATTGGGTTGCTTGACCTGCTGAGAAAAGGTAGTTGTATAGTTCCTCGCTAATCACAGGCAAGGAGGCCCCCGTGTCAACGTCCATTTCAAGGGGTTGCCCAGTAACACTTAGCTGTACTTTGTAGGGTGATGGGCGTTGACTGCCAAAGTTAAACAAGGAATATGCACCCACACCCTGTTCCTCCCCTGGTGTTTGCATGGCACCTTCAAGAATATTGGTAGGCTCGGAGTTGCCTGATTTCTGCTCATTAACTGGCTGTGGTTGTTTCCCTTTCTTTTAAGCTGGGCACAATCGAGCTAAATGGCCAAATTTACCACAACAATAGCATTTGGTATCTTTTAAGATGCCAAAAATGACAGCTTTTGGGGTAGTGGTTGCCGCCACAACGAGAGCACTTAACTTCGCTTCCCTTATTAACTTTGACGTCTACTTTGTTGACAGAGGCATCCCCTCCCTGACCGTCTGCCTTTTGTATCTCTGAAGCATCCTTATCTGTTGCTTCAATGGCGAGAGCTAGATCAAGTGCCCGCTTCAATGTTAATTTGGCTTCAGCTAATAATCGGCGCTGTATTCTGATTTCACGAACACCACACACCAGCCGATCACGAAGCATCTCATTTAATGTAATTCCGAATTCACGGTCTTCAGACAGGTGTCTAAATTCAGCTAAAAACATTACAATGGTCTCACCTGGTTGTTGGAAGCGTGTGTTAAACTTGAATTGCTGAACAACAGCCGAAGGTTTATGCATGAAATGGTCTTGGAGGAGTTTTGCTAAATCCTCGTAGCTTTTATCCTTTGGATCTTCTCGGGCAACAAAACTTCGCACCAATTTATAGGTTTTCGCTCCCACACAAACCGGAAAAATGGATCTCCTCTTGTCAGGATCTGTGATTTCATTCGCTTCGAAGAAATGGTTTACACGCTCGATGCAATGGCGCCAATCTTCAGTTTTGTTGTACTCGTCCAACTTCCCAAAGGTGGGCATGATTCACGTAGACTTCCCTTCCTTTGTCTACCTTGCAGTAAGCGTCCGTACACGTTCCTCGTCGTCCAAAAATGTGGTTTTATCGAGGGACTAAACAGCTTAAATACTCTCACGGAACACAACGAGTCAACAAGCACATGGTTCGGACTAACAGAACAACACGACAGCGTTCACGTGACCCCTACCAAGTTCCCAGGACCGCACAGACATGAATGTTTGTAACCATCTTGCAATAAATTTACGAGTGCAAAAGACAAATGTAGTATAGCGAACTGGAACAAATAATTTTCCTAGCAAAGCGATTGCTAGACAGATAGCGCGTTCAAAATCTGCGCGGTCTTATTTCTATCACACAGTAGATTTTTCATCAACTGATCAGGGTTAGAAGAGAACGGGCAAGCCTAAGAAAAGCTTTTGTTTCTATTGAAAAGCACAGTTATTAACGTAAACGGCTATCTACTTATTAGATATGGAGGAAGGCGATTTTACGTACACTGTAGCTACCTAGACAGTAAATAGACACTTAATTAACACTTCAAAAGAAATGACCATCCACTTACGCAGTTTACCCATACCAAATTAGTATGCAGGAAGATAGTTTTAATATTAATAATGTCCACATATGTTTACCTATATACTAACAATGTTTACCTTTGCCGAAACATGGCTACTCGACTGTTATCTGGTACGGCTGAAGTCGTATAGCCCACCTCTCGAATCTTGCGGGAGGCTTGTAACACAGATTGCCATAGCTAAAGACTAGGGGTTTGTGATCTTTGTAGACTGTAACCGCTTTCCCGTAAAAGTACAGGTGTATGTTCACAAGCCCAAAATACAGGGACGGCTGACGGGTGCTCTTAAAAGTCCTTGTTTCAGTTGGTGAGCTTGCGCAAGGGCTCTGTCTTGGGGTGTAGTCAGAGATGAACTTTGTTGTCGATGGTGTCTAAAGATGAATATCATCTGCAACTTTCGTCGGGTCTGGCGAGATGCCGTCTTTGGAGAACGCGTATCCAACGAATTTTTCTGTACTCTCACTTGCTATGGTTCAGGGTCGGACCTTCCTCTCTCTGTATTGGGCTTGTAGGTTCTGGACATGTTCCTCGTGCGTCTTTCCAAACACCAGTATTTCGTCACTGATGTTAATGGCGCATCAGTGCCCTCTAGTGTCTTACGGAGAACGTTCTGGAAGATCTCAGCGGCACTTGATATGCCAAAATTGAGACGTTTTGCACAAGTAGAGATAATTGTATGTTGTTTGCAAAGTTGGTCGGGAACAAACGTGAAGATATCCAAGATGACTGAAACACCTGAAGACTCGTTTGTCTACAACTGCAATCTCTGGAGACGTCCTTCACCGCGCAACACAAAACCCTCACTTCGGGGTCTTATATCTTATTTACAGGGGCTCTCAATACCGTAGAAGATATGCCATGAATTAACCAGTATACTTTTGCATAGTGTCAGACTGTTTTACAGCGACACCAAGCGTTTCATCCGCGTCAAGCATGCTGGGATTATACCAAACTAGCAAAAGAGAGACTAGCACGGACTTCGAAACACCGTTCAGTAGCTGAAGATTGGCTTCAAAACTATTAAATTACTTTTAATTCTTTGATCCATTAAGAACGGATTTATCAAAGCTATTCAGATATCATCGGACGTTTTGCAAATAAATCAAATCATATTTTAAAAAGAGTCATCATTTTTTTTCTTATCCAGAAACTTGGATGGAAACTACCTGACAAGAATTAACAACACAACCTTCTCTGGCCTTATATACCTGCACCAGTTGTAAGTGTGGCTGACTATAATGACACCGGGTCAATTGTTATATACTAATTGTTTCAATAGTGCTCTTCTCGGTTGAAGAATTGTGAACAGCCTTTTCTTTAGTGAAGAAGAGAAGGCCTGTCTACAGGGTTTTTTTGGCACCAAGAGGGAGTTGACTCTTCGGGTGATGTGATAACATTCTAACAAATTAGAATCCAGTAACTGTGAAATGTAAAATACTTATTTATATGGCTTATCGATCAATGTCTTAGAGTGAGCCAGCACTTCTTTCATTTTCTTCCTGGTAACCAAGGATCCCAAACCTAACAATTGTTTTAATGATATTTTAATCAAAGTCAAAATTGTTTCAATTTTTGTCTGTTATGTTATCCAACTTCCAGTAATTTATCATGTCTAGCGGCCTCTGTTTTCAGTCTCCTAAGGTTTTGGATCTTATAGGGGTATTGGTTTTCAAGTCACTGTATTATTCAGTATTTCTTGGCCACCCTTTTAGAAAGAACTATGTTGTTAGGTGTTGATGCCGAAATTGGTACTTCATTTGGAAAGCTCGTCTGAAACATTCATAAGAATATAGGCATCCAAAATATCATTGATAAAGAGGGCTTTTGTCAGGGGTCTGGGGTTGGACATCCTATCGGAACGAGATAAACTATATACAAGAAAGGTAAGCGATAAAACATGATTTTTGGGTTCTATTTGCCCCCATTATCAACCTAAGAGGAAGCGGTTACACACACCAGTACAAAGAGGCGCAAGTCAAAGTAAAGGATAAATTTGTTATTAATGAGATCAATAAAGAATATTTACCAACGTGAGTAGTATACTATGTTGAAAGATAAGCCTTGTTGGTGCCTTCCCTTGCCTTCCGTGTGCCTTCCCTTAATTGATATGCATAAGCCTATGACGTCACCTCGGAAAGAAGTGTCTTCCTGCATACTAATTCGGTATAGGTTTACTAATGAGCGTCACTCTACTTCAATAGGAACAATAGGCTTGCCTAGACTTGCCCGGTAAGTAACTTGAGCTCGGTTTTCGGACCGTCTATTAAAAGGAAAATAAGAGCGATCACCTAGCAACGCGAGAAACGGCTTCCTATAAACAAAACACATACAGAAAGTAGAGTTGAAAAGTTTTTATTTCAAGTTAGTTTATGTCTTCTTTTTTAGCTCTAAAACTCGGATATATATAAACAAAACATACACAAAGGGGAGCTGAAAACGCTTTATTTCAAGTTTGTCTGGCTATTACAGAACCGTTTTCTCCCATCTATCTCGAGGAAATGAAAGTCTCAAGGTTTCACGCGCCGTTAGTTAGGTAATTATGCGAGTTCACAAGCCCACCGTTGCATACAAATTAGCTCTACAGGAAAAAACCCCAAGAGAGAACCTTGACGTATTATTATAAAACAAATAACTTAACAAGGATCAATTAAAACACGCGACTCATAATTGCTAGCAATAAAAAGACAAGAGAGATATCGTTTTAAAAAAATTTATTAAAAAACAATGACAAAAAGAGTCAAATACACAGGAATGGAAATTAATTAATCTTCATCTTCTTTCTCCTCTGTAGAAGGGGAATAGAAGTTGGTTTCCAACGTCTTCGCGTTTTTGTGTGTAACTGCTCCGCAATCGTGACATCGAAGAAAGCCCTCTTTCATGTAATGTCTCCCCTCGGGAATCTGGTGATCGCATATAGGACAAATCTTGTAGTAATCGTGCCAAAGGCATTTAGGACATTTCATGATCAATGTCCCGTACACATTAGAGTTTTCGCAGTGTTCACAGGGACTTTTTGAGTGAAAGGTGGTGGACGTTTCAGGGTTACTACTTTCTATCTCCTGACTGTCGTTTTCAGTGTCGTTGTCGCTCTCTTGGGTGTCTTCCGCTTCAATGCCATTCTCAGAAACCACTTCCTCCTCCTCCTCCTGATTTTCAATATCCGATGAACTCTCCTCATTATTACTCTCGTTATCGGAAGTATTTTCTACATTTTGGTAGCCTTTTTCCTTTTCTATTAAATCACTTAACAACTTTTTGTTCTTGATTAAACCTTTATCGATTCCTAACTCTGCAAGTCCATCTAGAAATGTATTCAGCGCACGAGGCTTGGCAACCTCATTGTTATGAGGGAGTAACACATACTCAACTAGCTCAGCGATGTTTGTGACGGGAATAGTGCGTTTATTTCGAAGTAATTGTCCGCTGGGGGTCCAGAAAAGAATATCTTTGGACGTAGCCATACTATGCAGCAAATCAGAAGCACGCTTTTCCGGCACTGCTCGGGAAAGATGACCCAAAACATCTTTTATTCTCGGTTCTTCATCCTCGCTTTCATCACCAGAACTTTCGCTTTCTTCATGTTCACTCTCGTGATCTTCTTCTTCAACCAAATCTATCTTTCTCTTCATTTTGATGAGTACTCGTGACAGACTTAGCTTGGAATGATCAACATAGCGATGTGTCACCTCTTTTATAGCATTAGAAATCCTAAGCTTGAAACGACAGGGGCTAATACATCTTCAATAAAACCACTACCCTCTTGAACAAGGACTCGCTTCTTTGTTTTGAAAGGGACATTTGGACTGGCCAGGTTAAGTAAAGCATCCTTATATGGCAGCAATACCCGCTTATTTTCTTCGGAGATAGGAATGTGTCCCATGAGTAAATTGTATAAGACTTGGACTAGTGCATGAAGTTGCTGTGGTGTAGCTGTCTTTAAAAGAAACTGACGCTGATAAGCGGGACAAGCAGCTAACAGCTGAAGAAAACCACGATTGTTGTTCACTACACGAGACATTGCTACAAAATGAACTAAGAATGGCAGTTGGTAGTCTTTTATAGAATCAGGTGGAGGGAAAACAATAGAAATGTGGTGGCGGTGGTGGTGGTGGAGGGAAAACAATAGAAATGTGGTGGCGGTGGTGGAGGAAAGAAAACAATAGAAATGTGGTGGTGGTGGTAGTGGTGGTCTTGGGGGAGGAAAACAATAGAATCTCGTGGTCTGAAAACCTATATAAATGCGCAACATTCTACCTCCTTCTCAGTCTACATTTTGCTCCTGAGGAGTTGACATGAGTTGGTTCTGTTCTGTCTGCGAAAAATCCTTTAGTAGAAAAGATAGTATGCAAAGGCACGTGATGTCTAGACCCCGCAATGCTGGTCTCACCCCATTTCAAACAGTTCCAATATTTTCACAGAAATGTCAGCGGTTTCGCTTCGAGCATCCTTTCACCTCCATGATTGCCGGAATGACCGGGTCCGGAAAAACGGCCTGGGTTCGATCGCTATTGCAACAAGCTTCAGAGACCATTTGCCCTCCCCCGGAGAGGATCGTTTGGTGTTATTCACAATGGCAGCCTGCGTATACACAAATGTTAGTCGCCATGCCAAACATTGAATTCGTCAAGGGAATTCCTACGGCTTTGGAGCAAGATTCCTATTTTGATGTGAACAAACGGAATTTGATCGTGTTTGATGATCAGATGATTGACGCCAGTAAAGACAAGCGAATTGTGAACCTCTTTACTCGTGGTTCTCATCATCGCAATCTGAGCGTGATTTATATCGTGCAGAATCTATTTCATCAGGGGAAAGGTAGCCGCAGCATAAGCCTAAACAGCCATTATCTGGTGTTATTCAAGAATCCACGAGACAAATTGCAAATCTTGACTCTGGCGAAGCAAATGTATCCTGGGCAGACTGATTTCTTTTTAAATAAGTACGAAGAGGCTGTAAAAAGACCTTTTGGTTATCTTCTGACTGATGTGAAAACTACTACCCAAGATAATTGTCGGTTGCGAACAAACGTCCTGCCCAGTGAAGAAGGCTTTAACCAAGCAGGGTTTCAAGAAAATATTCCTCAAGAGCTCCTAAAATATCTGAAGCAGCAAACTCTTTCGCCTGTCCCACTTCTTCCAGCTATGCAAGAGATACAGGGCAACATGGATGACGTGCTTTCTCGAAACGATCTTCGGGACGATCAAAAAGCTAAGCGATACGTTCAGTTGCAAAACAGATACCTGGCTTTTAAAGAACAATTAAATACAAGAACACGACCGGAAGAAATAATCAGTACTGTTCCAGACTTAACATCAAGGACACAAGATTCTTCGACAGCAACGACAGCATTCTCGACTCCCCTCAACCCCTTTAATGTAACACCTGAATTAACACAAGCGGCTATCTCTCAAAAAGCTGACAAAGAAAGCCTCACCCCTCCGCCACCCTTAAATTCTGCTTTCCTGACCCCTCCTCCCACAGTAGAAACCCCATCACAACAAGGCCCGAAGCGCAAAAGGCGTCGGATTCAATTTCTAAATTATTTGGATGATCATAAATCTCATGGCAAACAGCTGAAGAAACGTCGGCATAAGAAATTCAAACCTTACAAGTACTCCATGGGCGAAGAAGATGAAGATTAATTAATTTCCATTCCTGTGTATTTGACTCTTTTTGTCATTGTTTTTTAATAAATTTTTTTAAAACGATATCTCTCTTGTCTTTTTATTGCTAGCAATTATGAGTCGCGTGTTTTAATTGATCCTTGTTAAGTTATTTGTTTTATAATAATACGTCAAGGTTCTCTCTTGGGGTTTTTTCCTGTAGAGCTAATTTGTATGCAACGGTGGGCTTGTGAACTCGCATAATTACCTAACTAACGGCGCGTGAAACCTTGAGACTTTCATTTCCTCGAGATAGATGGGAGAAAACGGTTCTGTAATAGCCAGACAAACTTGAAATAAAGCGTTTTCAGCTCCCCTTTGTGTATGTTTTGTTTATATATATCCGAGTTTTAGAGCTAAAAAAGAAGACATAAACTAACTTGAAATAAAAACTTTTCAACTCTACTTTCTGTATGTGTTTTGTTTATAGGAAGCCGTTTCTCGCGTTGCTAGGTGATCGCTCTTATTTTCCTTTTAATAGACGGTCCGAAAACCGAGCTCAAGTTACTTACCGGGCAAGTCTAGGCAAGCCTATTGTTCCTATTGAAGTAGAGTGACGCTCATTAGTAAACCTATACCGAATTAGTATGCAGGAAGACACTTCTTTCCGAGGTGACGTCATAGGCTTATGCATATCAATTAAGGGAAGGCATACGGAAGGCAAGGGAAGGCACCAACAAGGCTTATCTTTCAACATAGTATACTACTAACGTGAACAAAGAGTCTCCCAAGAATGAATTATTTAGAAAAAACCTAATAAGCATCACGGAATTCGACAATTTTCCAGAAATCTTCTTATTTCCAGTATTCAGTATACCTCTTAAAAACTGCATTTTCCCTTTGATCGTTTTACCTTTTACAAACTTTATTACAAATTATTTTACAAACGCAATTGTCTATCAGATGTGGCTTTTTAGAACTTGTAGAAAAATTAGAGAAAACAATTCATGTCTCTTATTTATGGTTAGGTGTCTGAAATCTTCTTGTTTATCCTTATTAATTTATAATTCATGTTGGTCGGTTCTTTCTTAAATTTTTGTTCTTTATCGACAGGCATTTACAAAATAATGGTATTCAAGAAATAGCCGTAGACTCTTTCAAGGGAATGAAGCACCTGATGTACCTGTAAGTTGAACGTTCATTGCTTTGATGGTTAATGATACGCATGGTATGGATACGCCTTCAAAAAAGTACACTGATGAAACTCATCGTTTGCTATAACAACAGCATGTGCTGTTTTAAGGCAAATTTCCTTTTGGTATTTGTCCAAAGTTATGTTTCTGTTCAAAACAGTCAGGCGCGTACTAGGTCTCTAGATGAGCATGCACGGTAGCGACGAACGTATGTTTCATGTCTTATTCACCAGCCTCATTCTGGTGAAAAACACGTGCGCTTGCATTGTGCACTCCGACGTGACGAGTGAGTGAGCGACGTGTGAGTTATTACTTTGCTGAATAAATGTCTACGGATTAACGTAATAAGTTAAAGTATGAACGATGTATTTTCTGTGAATTAACCAACCACACTCCAGACAACTGCAGATTCACAGTCAATTGTCATTTAACGGGTAATATGCATACAGAATATCACGACGTAGAACAACCACCGTTACAGTGGTCAGGATTGTTAACCTCAAGTGACTGATAACTCAGGAGACGAGTCCCTTGAGTACATATTTAATCTGGAGTAAAATCTAACACCAAAGCAAGCCTCAAAGAAGTAAACAAGACCCTCAGCTCTCTGCGAGATCGTTAGTATTGACCAAGTCTGATTTTCTGGGCTCAAGAATGGATAAAAAGATGCGATTACAAAAAGAAAAAGAAGGGAAAAAACCCTCTGAACTAAAGCGCCCTGACACCTGAAAAGTACATTGTGGGAGGTCATGAATCGCTATGGACATCCCAATTCCCTCCCTGCCTAGGGGGTTGTTCCCGACTATTTTACCAAATAGACAAATATATGCCATTCCTGTCCATGGTGCCATTACGGTGGCAGAGCAGATGGTGTGTCATAAAAACTTCGCAGCGATCAAGACACAATTGGGAATCCAAGGTCATGACGAGAGTGTTTTGTTTGATTGACACTGTGAGGGCTCTCAGGACATCATACTACATCCACAATACAATGGGCAAATTCAGTGATACAACCAAACAAAGTTAAAAATAAAGTTGAAGGACAATGAGGAAGATTGAAACGTTCTATGATGGTACAGAAAGCAAAAGTTGTCACTGATTATTCTTATTCTGAACTTGCCTCCCCCAGTTTCTGTTGTAATCATTAAGCGTTGTAAAGGATGAATTTTTGGGTAGCTAGTGAAATACTTTTTCTGTTGCTTTATTTAATTTTAAAATAATCCTTTTTTCATTCAGTACCCTTTACTATCAACATGGTGTACCCTATATTTTCAGGGAGCCTCTAGTTCATAAGCCACCGGCATCTATATAGTCTTCCTTTTCATCACTATTTTGAACATTTGTAAAATTATTTACTTTAGAATAGCTTCTAACATCTTTAAAATATTATAAATTTATCGTGTATCGTAAATATATTTTAAGTGGTTAATGGCGAAATGGATGAATGAATAGTCTACCCTTGTTCTAAACTACCATTTGTAGGCGTTTTTTAACACTGAGGTAAGTGCTATGTGGAGATAAGGGGGCCATGTAGTATAGCCACGTATAAGGTATCTAGCCGATTATGGGCCGAAGGTTTTTCAAAATGTAAAGAGAGTTAAAAAGAGTCATAGGAATAATATTGGAGTGTATTCTGAATATTGTTAATGTATGTCAAAGGTTAACTCGATCCCCCAAGCAGAAAAAAAATTGATATGGTATGCAAGATGTCAGCTTTAAAATCTGACATCCTTTATCAAATAAAGATTTCTATTTTTCATAACATTTTAAACTAATAGAAATTGTGCCTTTATTTCAGTTTTCTTCATGGGAACAGACTATCAAAAGTTTTAAAAGGCATTTTTGATCCTTTGATTAAATGCAAGTTTTTGTAAGTAAATAATAACATATCTTTTGGTAAACAAAGCCTGTACGTTTCACCCTTTCCGATAACGAAACATTGAGGATCCTTTATATTACCTGGAAGTGAAGTAACCTACAAAATTATAAGGTTCTCCCGAACTGGTCAGTTTGAACCTGCAGAGATATGAAATAAATTATTAACAATATAAGTATAATTTAAATGAAGACATGATCGTCGCAATTATAATAGTAATTTTTTAACTAGTTAAAAATAAAACCGAAAAAACTTTGGTGCTTCAACGGTTTTCGAACCCACATGGCTTAAAAAAAGCGTAATTTTTCTCGGGCTAATTTTCAACTGCGACCATTATGTCTTTCTTAAAATTTATTTGATATTTCCAAAGCCCACATCACCAATATGCCTTTTAGTGCGTAAGCACTGTACAGTAATGTTCCACCACCTGAGCTATGAAGACCCATAAATTGGGAGCAGGAATATTTCTTGATTGAGTGAATGGAATGAAACATAAAGTGAAGTTTTCTCCATAACTTTCAAGGGATGAAATGAACACAACAACTGGCCTGCTTCCAATGCATGGGTCTCAGTTGGTAGCGTCGTCACGCATAGGCCATGTGTTCGAATGAGGCTCCAAAAGTTTTCTTGGGCTAATTTTCAACTGCGACAGTCTTTAATAAAATTTATATTATATTTCAGGCAGCTCACATAATCACCTTTTGGGAAATAACCGTTTAAACAAATATTATTTTTCAGTTGTAATTCTGTCTTGTATGTGTTTACCTAACTCACTTTTGGTTCTGCTTCTTTTTCTTATGACTTTCCTTATGACTACGGTTTGAATACTGTATAATTGCTTGTTTCAATTTATCAGAACACTTAACAACAACAACATCAGCGAGATTGAACCACACGCACTCCAAGGACTGAAGACCATAGAGACAATGTGAGAAACTATTTTGATCTAATATACTCAGTCCACGAGATACACTCAATCAAGAAACACTTATAGACTAATATATAGATTTAGCCAGGGCTAAAAGCGAGGCTCCCATTAGTAAATTTATAATTTAAATTAAACAATAAACTTGTATTCGAATTCCACAATTCAGTTAACTTTAGAGCACATTTATGTGACTTTTGAGGGAAAGGCTACCTGATTTTAGAGAAAAATAATTTGCAAACAGCCCAAGAGTGAACCAAATCTTACATCGAGTTGATAGCCTCATATGTACACTCAAAAACTGGTAATCATCTTTTATCACATTTAAGAGCCGTAATGGCTATTGATCACCGTAGATCAATTAGGCTTAGAAAAAAAACCAGGCCAACGTTTTGGCGTTCGACAAGTTTACTTTGCAAAATCTTGCCAACAAATCTGGGTGCGTGTAAACCAACCTTTTATACCATGGACAGAAAGCAGTATTTCACAATACAAATTACTCTCATTCAATATTCATAAACTGTTAAAAAAATTTTCCAAAATCACCTATACGGCCATCCGGTTCTCACTTTTGTAGTGCGAGCTGTAGCGAGTGTTTGAATGAACATTAACAGAGTTACGCTCCAAGATAATAAAGAATTTATCATGTTTATTTTTTATTTGATGGTTTAACGCGCGGCATTTTGAGAACTCCTGCAAGCGATGTTCACTGAACGACTGAAAACAATCGGCATAGCGATTAAAATTGCAAGAGAGACTACTAACAATCAATAAAAGAAATATAATTCGGTGAAACATAAACAGAGACAACAATTTTCATTCAGGAAGACAAGTATTAAAGTGTCCCTAAATATCCTGAATCTTCAAGCTTCAAGCTTAAGTTTGCTGAAGTTTATGTTTTAAGCCAGCTTCCCGGTGTTTGTTTTTTCAAAGACGAACTCGAGGCAAGAAAATCGCTCAAAGCTTTCTTTTCCGGCTAGAATTATAACTAAAGATTCTTTGGAACATTTTCTTTCTATTTGCGGTGAGAAACTGTCTAAAGGCTTTTTAAAGTTCTGTAAGATTATATCAAACCAGATACTCGGTGAGATCGTTGTCTCAAATCTTACAAACGCGCATAAACTAAATTCCCGCATAAACTACGCTCCACTTCATTAAATTAGATACAAAAAACAAACATGAAATACAATAATTTCTCTGGCTTACCATTCGAGATGCAGCTCCTGAAAGTTATCAGGTAAAGCCAGTATCGCTTCAGACTTTGCAATCCTCTTACGCATCAAGCAAGGTGAAAACGAAAACGATGCCATCCGAAATCGGATTTCCGACTTTGACAAGCGACGTTTTCTCAACCAAAAACCCAATAAACAAACTAGCCATGAGTAACAGAAGACTCCTGATAGCAGCTGAATTTCATTTTGTACATCCAGTGGAAAAAGACAGTTAAAAACATCACAAGTTGACACAAAACTCTGTCAGCTTCAGCTGTTAAAGTAAACAAGATTCAAGATGCTGCATAAATTTTGCGCATGAACTCACATGTCAAATTTTGACCAATCAGAGCATAAAAATTGGACGTAGAGCGTGACCAACGCGTGACCATTGTGAGAAAAAACAAAAGCAACTGTCTTCCCTGCCTGTAACAGCTGGCTGAATTTTCACGTCCGAGGTCAGTTTGTAATCAAAATTTTAATTGTGCAGCACATAAACACAACATATTTCATATGAATTAAGAAAAAAAATTGAACTTGAGCCTGCGATCACTTGAAAACTAGTTTACTTGTCAGCGGATAACTTCAAAAAATACTTGACCTCGACGGGTCGACACCTGAGCCCGCGATACGGTCAAGTGATACTGGTCAGCGGGTACTCTGTTTTGACAGCTGTCAATTGATCAAAACATTGATGTCCAATATGTGTGCATTATCAGTTTTCCTGTGCTCCCAAACTAGTAAAAGTATGAGATTGAACGTTGTTCGCGATCTAGTAAAACAGTTAACTGGTCAGCGGACAGCTTCCAAATAAATCACGTCACCTCGATGAGTTGACACATGAGCCCGCGATATGGTCATGGGATACTGGTCAGTGGCTATCCTGTTTGGATACGTGATGTGGTTAAGATGGACGGCCGCGTGTTTAAGTGCTCCGCGTAACATTTCGTAAATTTCTGATGTTTAAGTGTTCCTTCTGCTTTTTTCTATTTGTTTTGTTATCTTGTTTCGTGTGTCACATTATGCCTGAGTCTATTGCCAACCTAAAGAGAGAAAATAACGATCTCAAATCTAAAGTTTCAACGTTAACGGAGGAGATTTCAAGACTAAAAGATTTATTTCAACAACAAAGCAGCAGTGCCGCCCCTTCTGCTAAACAAAAATCTCACAGCCTTGAATTCCTAAGCAAGGAATATGATGACTTTCTTCTCTTCAAAACCACTGCCAACAAAGAGCTGCAACGACTAAGTTCACAACTCTCACAGGTCAAGGCCAGGGTGGACGCCATTGCAAACGCCATCGATGAATTCCAAGAATATAGCTTTCAATACAATGTTAAAATTGTCGGTGTTCCCGAGGTGTGTTCTGACGAAGCGGCTTCAACAACAAGTAAGCTTTGTGTAAAATTGTTTAAAGAAATGGGAAAAAATATATCAATCCAAGATATTGACACTGCCCATCGTGTCCCGCAAAGAAACAACGCCGGAAATCCAAAGCCTATAGTCTGCAGATTCGTGAGACGGCTGGTTAAGGAATCTCTAATGTCTCATCGGAAAGAAATTAGCAATGTAACCCCAGCTGCGGTTGGTCTACCAGAAGGGTCTTCATTGTCTTCGGCCAGAATTTACGATCATCTTTCACCAAGAATGCAAGCAGTCCTATTCCAGGCTAAAAAAGTTAAAGAAGAGCTCCACTATCAATATTGCTGGTCAAAGGGCCCCGTTATTTGTTTACGAAAAGACTCCACATCGCGGATAATCAAGCTCAAGAGCATGGCGGACCTCGACGAACTTAAACGTAAATTGGCCATTGAAGGTTAGATTTTACTAAAAATGTCTATTGTACACGATAAAAAATGACTTCTCACAAAACAAAGAAACAGTGCGCGATCGAGAATAAGACCTTACTCGCGCAATTACCATATTATAACTGTAAAGTCCTGACTTCTGCCCACCCACAGTTTAATAGTTTAATTGATGATAATCGACCTTCTAGAAAATTGCTAGATTCTCTCAGTAGTCTCTACGACCTTAGTGTATTCCAGCTAAACTCTCTTGATAAACATATTGATCCTGATATAAATCTCACCTCAAACAAAATACGCTCAAAATATTATTCCCCACACAGCTTTGCGCAGTTTGTTGACAGCAAACAGTTGCAATCAAAAATCTCCTTTTTACATACAAATATACGTAGCTTAAAGAAAAATTTTGAAGAATTTCAACATCATGTTTTAAGTGAAATGAATTTCCGTTTTACTATTATTGGTGTTACAGAAACTCGTATATGCGATCGTGAATGTAGTTTTAATTTTGTACCAGAATTACCAGGATACTGTTTTGAATCGGTCCCAACACCTTTATCTGCCGGTGGTGTTGGCCTGTTCATTGATCAAAATTGTAAATACCGCGTCCTTGAACGAGTTTCCAATTCTTGCTATCAAGCCCTATGGATTGAACTTCATCTGCCTAACAATAAGAAATCTGTATGTGGTGTTACTTATAGGCAACACAATAACGCTAATGAGTTTCTAGAATACTTGACAGATTTTCTTGAACGCCAATGCCGTCAAAATCAAAATATTTATCTCATGGGAGACTTCAACATAGATCTGTTAAAATATGAAACTTGTAGTTACACACAAACCTTGCTCCAAACAATGCAAAGTTTTTCAATGTTCCCAGTGGTTGATAAGCCGACTAGAGTCTATGGTAATTCAGCAACTTTAATTGACAATATTTTCATAAATAATCCTGAGAATAATATAGTCAGCGGCAATATCGTGTCCGATACAACAGATCACTTCTCTCAGATGTGCATATTATCGTCGCACTGTAAACCATTCTTTCCAAACAACAAAACTAAGGTTCGTGACTATTCTACCTTCAATGCAAAGTCTTTCATTGACGACTTGCAGAATATTAATTGGAATAATATTTGTAAACATATCGATGCCAATCAATCGTTTTCCAGGTTTTACAAATGCGTCAACAAGACAATTAACAAACACGCTCCTTTAAGAAGTATATCCAATCGTAAACAAAAATTCCTTGCTAAACCATGGCTGACGGCGGGTTTAAGAAAATCAATCAGGGTAAAGAATAACCTCTTCTATACCTCAGACCGTGACAAATACAAATTTTACAGAAATAAAATCATTTATCTTACGAGATTAAGTAAAGCGAACTACTACCAAAGTTTCTTTGATCTCAACATATGTAATATGCGTCAAACTTGGAAAGGAATTAACGAGCTAATTGGAAACTGTAAAAAGAAAAACAAGCGCAACTCAACTAACTCTATTCGCTCAAACCCGAATGAGGTTCCAACTAGTGACCCGAAGGAAATAAGCAATATTCTTAACAAATATTTCGCCACTGTTGGGAGCAAACTGGCTTCTAAAATTCCTCAGACCATAAATACATTCTATGATTATTTAGATCCGCCACTTAATCGCACTTTCTTCTTTGATCCTATTATTCCGGAAGATATCAATTTAGAAATTTCACTTTTGCAAGACAACAAGGCCCATGGTCTCTACTCATCTCCAGTTAGGCTGCTGAAATTAGCAAAAAGGGTCATATCCGTACCTCTAGCCACGATTTTTAATCAGTCTATTTGCTCAGGGATTTTTCCATCTAAACTAAAGTGTGCTAAGATTATCCCGATATTTAAGGACGAAGATGACACGCTGCCCGAAAACTACCGACCTATTTCTCTGCTCTCGATTTATAACAGGATTTTTGAAAAACTTATGTACTCCAGAGTTACCAAGTTTGTCAAAGATTGCAACATTCTCTATGATCAGCAATACGGTTTTCGCAGTAAGCACAGTACTCAGCATGCTGTACTTGATATTGTTAACACAATTCTCCAAAACATGGACAGCGGTAAATTTTCGTGCGGTGTTTTCATCGATCTCAAAAAGGCTTTTGATACTGTTAACCATGAAATTTTGTTAGCTAAACTTGAAAATTATGGTATTAGAGGTGTAATAAACTCCTGGTTCAGATCATACCTGACTGATCGGAAGCAAACTACGGAAGTTAATAATGTTGTGTCTGAGGCTGAAACGACCTTGTGCGGCGTGCCACAAGGCTCAGTCCTCGGACCACTCTTATTCCTACTGTACATCAATGATATTTACAAGTCCTCTTCGTTATTTGCCTTTTATCTATTTGCTGACGATACTAGTATAATACTTGCAAATAACAACCTAAAGGAACTCGAAACACTTGTTAATCGCGAGCTTGGCAACGTCAACGAATGGCTAAAGGCCAACAAACTGTCCTTGAACATAAAAAAATCAAATTTTGTAATCTTTCGTCCCCGGCAAAAGAATATGCCCTTCATACCTAGGATTAGAAGTTTTGACTCCGTGACTAACACCTACGCAAACCTTGAAATGAAAGATTATGTAAAATACCTTGGCTTAATGATTGATTCAAATCTTTCATGGAAATACCACATCGAATCTGTCTGTCACAAAATCAGCAAGTCGATAGGAATTATAGCTAAAATTCGACATTATGTCCCGCGTCGTGTTTTACTTTCAGTTTACAACTCATTAATTGTCCCTTACTTGACTTATGGTATTTGTGGTTGGGGAAATTGTGCCTTGACATTTCAACGAAAGATAGTAACTCTACAAAAACGGGCCTTACGTCTCATTTACTTCAGTAAGTCTAAGGAACACGCCGTACCCTTCTTTCTCAAATCAAATTGCCTTCCCCTGCCTAGCATATTTTTCAGAGATTGTAGCTATTTATTGTATGATATCAACAGACAGACAGCACCAGTTAGTATTCTCAATCAGTTCGTTAAAACAAGTCAGATTCATAACTACAGAACAAGATCTGTCTCTAGCGACTCGTTTTATGTTAAGTTCTCTAGAACCGATAAAATGTATGCCTTTTTCACGAGAATCGGTGCCTAAATTTGGAACTCTATTCCGTATTCGATTAAAATACTTAAACGTTCGTCCTTTCGTAAAAAAATAAAGGAATTATTACTAAATTTTTTGCGGTCAGAAGATGATTATGTCGAAGTCTCCCGTCTTATTAAGTTATTTAATACTTTAGTTAACCTCTCTTCGTAATCGTTATGTACATGCCTTGTTTTTTGTTTTATGTTAGTTTAAACTCTATTTATGTCTCCTCCCCGGTTTACTGAAACACTAACAATAAACCCCCCTTTACTGCCAACAGCCGAGCTTTGTTTGCTAGACGCCTAACTTAGGAAACAAAGAAAACCGAGACTATGGTCTGGGATTAAAAACATGGCCAAGTTAATGGCCGGTTTTATTCAAATCTGCAAAATCATCTTATCAATGTTAAAATATGAAATAATGTTTACGAATTTATAGGTCTAGCAAAGGTGAGGGCCAGAAGAAAAAGGCAACTAAACTACAAGAAATACCTAAAGCAAGTAAAAAAGGTGGAAGATTGGGGAGGAGGCGGGTCGATTGCTTGTTCAAAGGATAAGCGGGTCAGCTATCGAAGATTCGGCTTGATGTCAGCTTTCAGACCGAGAGGATTAACAAAAGGTTACACCCTCTTATAAAGGGTCTCCGCGAGATAATGAGATCGAGGCTAAGTAGATTTACTTTGAGTGGCCTTACGATAGGAGCTCGTGATTATTACCCAAAAGTAATTTTACTTTTGGTCTTGTGATTCTCATGCGATCGTAAACCATTGTAAGATAATTCAAAGTTCACATTCGAGAGCCTCTAAGCCTTTGAAGCCGCAATCGACCCCACCCCCCAAAATCCATGCATTGAAGAAATTGGAAGGGGAGACATAAAAATTTTTATTTGGTTCCAAATAAACTCATTTACTGTATTGTAGTGTCTTCACTGTTATTTAGTCCATCTATATATAATTCTTGTTTTGTAATATGTCTTCAGCTCCCCCCGCCTCGATTAGTTCATAAGCTATTTGCGGGTGGGAAAGTAATGTAATTAGTTATTTTCCAATTTTCAATAAAATTTGTTGTTGTTGTTATTGTTTGGACAGCTGTCAATTGACCATATTGTTAATGTCCTATATTAAAGATGTGGGCTTGCCAAGACACGCCTGAGACACCCCTCCCTTCCTTTTGATAGTCTCCCCTACCCCACCCATACAATCTGTAGACGCGTACGTACGTACGTACGTACGTACGTACGCTCGGTCAATCACGTGACAACCAAACGAAAAGAGGTTGACCATATTCCATGGGTATGGGGCTCTGTCCCACGCGCGCTTCGCGCGCGCGGGAGCCCCGCTAAAATGTATCCACTTAAAAGATTTATATACTTAATTTTTTTACTTTCTTTCTTTACTTCTCGTAGATTTTTACAATACAACCGTCTCAGGAGAGTAAAGAGAGAAGACTTTTCATCAATGATACGTCTAGAAAGGCTGTAAGTATTTAGATTTGTTCAGGTAGCTCAGATGATCCAAAAAATGCCAGTCTGCCTGGTCAGTTTTTTTACCATCTTGTTGGTTGACAGTATTTTTTTTCCATTTTCAAACTCTTGTGTCAAAAGCCCGTCCTCTCCTCTCTTTTTTGCCACTCTTTTTTGTCAGGGAGGTAGTCTCGAAATCGAAATCATGGTCATTGCACGTTTTAGTTTACAACAGAGCCGTCAATTTATTTTTATCGCTAAGTGGCATTTCCGCAGTAAAAATTCCACTATTTCATGACCAAGGAGCCTGAAGAATATGTTTACATTTTGCGTTTTAGTATACTGAAATCAAAAGCGTTAAAAAAAAATCAAACTTTAAAGCTTAAACCTTTAAGTTTTGAATTTTCAGTGGCCGTAGAAAAGAGCAAGAAAACTGGTGACCTCATTTACTGAAGTCACTTTAAAGGTCTTAGTATATCAAGTTACTTCACTCTCTGAAAGGGCCACTTTCACTGCTTGATTTGATCGCAGAAAAAAATCTCATGCTTGACAAAGTGGCTTAAAAATATCTGTGTATCATTAAAAGTTTCATTGAAATATTCTGGTCCTGAGCCAGACTAGCCTCTCCCTCAAGTGGTGTTGCGATAATATAATAGAAGGGGTAAATAGTAACAGAAACAAAAAAGTAGCGTTGCATATTACACTCTATTAATGTCAAAAAGAGGTAGGGTCAGATCTTGATACTAACCTAAGTTGAGATCAATACACCTGGTTTTTTTTTTGCAGGTACATGTTTGACAACGAAATATCCTTCTTTGAACCAGGATCATTTCCACACGCACGTCTATCACAACTGTGCGTAGGTCTTCTTTTTGTTGTCTTGCCTCTTGTATTAGAAAATACAAGAGGCGATAAATGGGGTAACTTATTTACTACTGGGTAACTTGAAGATTAAATCGCGAAATGTACACAGCATTTTTTGAAAATAAAAGATAAGAAATGGGATTTTTTTAAGCATGCCTAAGAGGGTTCTACACGAACGGAGAGTGGTCTACCTGAGCTTATAGCACACAGTTTATCACTGACTTTCATTATTGTTCAATATATTTCGCTGTACAGCGCCGCAAATGATCTTGCTGCTAAAACTCAGCAATGAGGTTGATCCATCAGAATAGAGAGTACTTTTGATTGCTAGGCCGTATTTTATTTAAACAAAGCTGCATGGCACTACTTTAGTAGCTAAGGGAAAGAAACTCCATCTACACAACAGGGCACTTTTGTTCCTCATTACTTTTTATTGAACATTCACTTACTTACGTACTTACGTACATACTCGTTAATTGCGTGCTTGGTCACGAAACAGAGAATACCCGCTTTCCAAGACATTCACAAATTAGAAAAGTAACGAACGCATACAGTATTTGTAGACTAAAAACCTACGTGCTTTGAACTAGTTTAAACAATCAACAAAAACATCCATGAAGAGTAATTGACCTGATACGTTCTGCGGTCCATGATCCGCTAAACTCGCGTAAGGTAAAGCAGATACGATAGTCTTTTTTGCCTGAAAACGGCTGAGGTCGAACTTCGTGAAAGACATTTGTGTCTCCTCTGATTTTTTTATCTGCCCATGTATGCATCTTTCTGTTTCGCCGATGTACACTTTGCTACAATGGAAAGAAATCTTATAAACAACTCCATCTTACTTTTGCGGGTCAATGATGGTCAATAGCATCCTACAGGTCGTACTACATGTCAATAGCTGCAATCTCAGTGCTGAGTCGGATTTTAAGACAACTCTTTTTTTCCTTACTGATGCAGGAAATGTCATAGATATCAGGGCTCTTGAGTATTGTTCTGAAACAACAACGTATCCTTCTAAAATATACTTACAAATTCTTGTCATCTTACGGATGTTTTATGTAACCTTGCGAAGGAGATCATTGGCTTCTTTCATACTGCTCATAATACATCCTATTTACACCCCAAATTTCGCATAAGCATTGACTTCAGTTTCTCTAGGTAAGACTCTGATACCCAGGAGAGACTAAGAACTATTCTTATGCAATTTTTTATTCAATTGTTTCAATTAGCAATTTTTTCTGTTAACTTCTATTTCCTATAAATTACAGGCTTTTATACAAAAACACTGGTCTGTCATCAGTAACAATCGATGCAAAAGAACAACAAAGACCTAATGTAACGATATACATGTGAGTATATGACTCCAAACGTATCCGCTTTTGTTTGAAAACGGAGGTTTTTCTGTCCAGTTTGGCCCACCATCCACACGTAACCGGTGAAAATGGTCACCGAAAACGCACCTTAACAAAAACGCTCTCCAGAGTAGAGTTTTTTAAAATGCCGGCTTCTAGTTTACGTGTGGACAGACGAAAAGGGGAGTTTTCAAATACGATGATGTCAAGCATCATATACTTTTAGCGTGACACATGCTCCGTGAGGAATGCTATCGTATTTCTCCATCGTTTTAATGTTTTCGTGTAGATGGGTGAAAACGATTTGAATACGCTGCGTGCGGCGAAAAAAAAAATTCTTTTTCAAAATTATACGGATACGTGTGGAGGGGCCTTAAACGTAAGTGCGCTGAAGGCCTGAGGTGGGTAGGGACAACAGTGAACACCATCACAAATTAAACGAAGGGCAAATCAAATAACACTTGGTCTTTGAATAACAATTGCTGGCTGCACAGAGTAGGGAATTCAATTGTTCATTGATCCACTAGCTATATGTT
>OZ037776.1:19224503-19234503 GCA_964035525.1 Porites cylindrica | reverse complement strand
GGCCGGCGCTTTTCGCTACTAGTGGGCTATAAGATAGCCTAGTAGTAGCTCAGCCAGTCAGAACGCAGCACTGATAATAGCCCACTAGTTGGATTTTACTAATATCTTTTATTGTTGTATGCAATTAAATTTAATTCTTGTGTTTGAAAAGCCTCTATGAGGAAAGTCAATAAAGTATTTAATTATGTATGCATTTAAAATCGGTCCTTCAAGAGGACAGCTACAACAGATGGATGTTTAAAATCCCACTGAATACCGCCAGAACCTCGGGTGTAAACGCCTCCTTTTCCTACGGACAAAGGGTTTCAAGAAGGCTCACAAAATGTTTCAGAAAACAAGCAGTTGGCACCTACCACAATCCTTTTAGCTACATCAGACAATATTTGGTCGATCCAAAGATCCGCCAACCAGGGAAAAGAATTGTAAGATGATTTATGAAATTCAGCTCGAGGGCTGTGATGATTTCTACATTAAGAAGACAGCTAGACATTTTGGAGTGCTATTTGTGGAACACGTTGCGGTGGACTCAAGTGTTCAGGCTACACCTTGGATATCACCACCTCCTCGATCTTTGTAAGAGAAGACGAAATGTTTAAAAGAAGAGTCAAGAGGCCATCAACACATTTTGTAGGGCTCCAATATTACACAGAGATGCTGGGCTACGAGCCCCCCGTGATCTACCGGGATGTTTTTTTACGCGATTGACAGTATAAATCAAGTGACAAACCTTCCACCTCCATCAGTTGATAAAGATTCCGCGCAAAAATCAAATGCTTGTGTACAATACGTTTGTTTATCTAGGAATTGAATCTTCGTTCACTCTAAAGACTGCCTCATGGTTTGGGTTTTTTTTAAATTAGGGCTCAGCCGTCTCCGCTTTTTCAGAAGTGCATTCACCATGTACCAACTTTGCTCTCCCTTTTGAATTAATGAATCATTTGGAAATTTATAATTTAAACAAAGTTGAACGGGTAGAGTAATCTTGTCAACGGGTCATTGCAGATGGACGTTTCCGACCTGGCTGATAACGTTAGCATCATTTTTTTTAACACTATTTATTAGGAATGCATTTTGCTCTTTTCTAGGCACGAATACGACAATGTTTGCTGGATTTAGAGCATGTTGGTGTTTAAAAGGCCACTACCGTCTTGACCGTTTTGGACCCTGCACAGCTTGTTCTGGTAAAGGGGTCGAGTGCTCCGATGACAAGCTCGATTTATCCCGTGGGTTTTACTGGAATTGGGGCGATCATGACGGAAACCACAGTAAATCTACTTACAAGCGTTTCATAACAAACTTGGCTATTAGAAACGATAAATACAATGAACGAACAACGAGGTTCATTGGTCAGCTACCAAAAGCTTATAAGTGCTTACGAGAAAATTCCTGTCTCGGAGGAATTGACTCACAATGCGCTGAGAGTTACACTGGACCACTTTGTGCCAAATGTCGACGAGGATACTACAAGAGAGCGATATCCTGTCACAAGTGTCCAACACAAAAGCTCATGGCGATCCAGTTTGGAGTGCTGGCCTTTAGTATTCTCATTATTGTCCTTGTAATTATTAAAAGCAACAAACTGTCGACTTCAGGAAGGCGCACGATCGCCGACATATTCCTTGCTCATGTCAAGATTATTATCGGATTTTACCAAGTTCTAGCTGGTATTCTGCAAGCTTTTGCTTATATCAGATGGCCCTCCCAGGTATTTGTCCTTGAGAGTTACATCAGATTTGTCCAACTTAACTTTTTGGAGATTGTTTCCCCGGCCTGTGTAAACGATAATTTCAAAATGAATGCCTATAGCCATTTCATTTTTACTGTGGCGGCAAACGTGTGCATAGTTATCTTTCCACTGTTCTGCTACCTCTTAAGGTTGGCCTGGGTGAAGGTGAAACGACATCAAAGCGATGGAAAAGAAAACATGGAATCCAACAAGCCTTATCTGAAAGTCACGTTGTTTCTTCTGTTTGTTGCCTATCCAGCCACTTGTGTCAACATATTTAAGATTCTTCCTATTTCATGCCATGAACTCTGCCCATTTGAAGGATCCACCACATGCCCTTCTTTCTTGAGAGCTGACTACACTACTGAGTGCGGAACCAACGAGCACAAAAAGTACACGTGGGCAGCATATGCATCGTTATCATATGTGGTTACATTTCCCATCTTTCTCACATACTTGGTCTGGAAAAACCATCATCAAGCTCAAAATAGAATTAAAAAACTCTCAATAACAGAAACCAGGTCCAACATGAATCAAATGGCGTTTGCAGTTTTGTTTTTACACGAGAACTACTCGCCAAGCTGCTGGTATTGGGAAAGTATCGAAATGGCGCGAAAAGTTATTCTGTCAGCTGGCGTGGTGTTTGTAGGATCTGAAAGTCGTACGCAAGTTGGTATTGCTGCAATGACTTCCGGTGTTTTCGCAATGCTTCATGGCAGATTTCGACCCATTTCTGACAGGTTTGAAGATTGTCTACAAATGACGTCCCTTCTAGTGACGTCATTCAATCTTTCGATTGGAGTGCTACTGAAAATACCTTCAGATGATGTGGCTGGAAACGTGGATGCAAACAATGACAACGAGGGCCTTGGTATTTTGCTGTTGGTTACGAATGCATTTGTTATAAGCATTGTGTTTGGTAAGGCTGGACAGTAAGTCATAAGAATTAGGGACTTTAAGATCCAACGACGCGGACGGCAACGAGAACGTCAAAAAAATAGGTTTTAGAAGCAAAACAACAACTTTGCACGTGCATCACACTTGTTTGTACATTTCTTTTCCCGTTTTTGCACGACTACGACGTGAAAATACCTAATTTCGCGTTTTATGGAGAACGTAAACAAGCAACGACGAAATTTAATTTCTCTTTCTGGACTTGGATATGGTCGCTAGGAATTCAACTCCCGGAAGGTTCGCCTACATTTGACAAAGTAGGTGGGTAGGAATAATTGCGATAAAGACTGGAAGAGGACAAATTCACTTTTTAAGCAACGTTGTCGTTGCCGTCGCGTCGTTGGATCTTAAAGTCCCAAGTTAGAGTCTTTAAGATAGAGAAACGCGGACGCCTTGAAGAACGCCACGGTCGAAGAGGGCCTGGGTCGAACATACGGTGTTCGCGGTCGTTCACGGCGGGAAAATTAAGTTGAGAATTTTCTTTTACGACGCGAGCTGTTTTCGTTTATAAGTCATGCAAGCGGCTTTATCACCGATGCAGAATTCTTATTTCTTCATCAAGAAAACTTCTGATAATCTGATAATTTAATGTTTTTCTGATAATTTAGATTTTCCTTACGACAACTATCGGAGGTTCAGTTTGCAAGACCAAAGTCAAGGTGATTGCAAAGCTAATTTTCGGCTAGAGAAGCACCATGTTGGTCGATTAGTTGCAGCTGTAGTTGATGCGCTCCAAATTCCAGCTATCTTCAAATGTGATCAAGGCACAATTGGCGAAGGTTTTGAAGGCCTTTGTATCCTTCTAAAGCGCTTTGCATTCTCAAGTCGGATCTCTGACATGATTCCAGTTTTTGGAAGACTAGTACCTGAACTTTGCATGATAAATAATACTGTAATTGACTGGGTTTATAACCATCACAGACATCGCATCGTGGATTGGAATCTAAATGTCTTAAATCCCATCCAGCTAAAACATTACGCGGTAGTAGTTTTTAACAAAGGAGCAGCATTGAAGAATTGCTTTGGATTCGTTAGTCCTATATCTCGACCAGTCGAAAACCAGAGTAGTTTACAAAGGGCACAAGCGAGTTCATGGCTTAAAATTTAAATCTGTTGTGATTCCAAATGGCTTAATTGCACACCTTTATGGGTCCTTAGCTATAATTCGTTCAATGTGTGCCGAGGTGTCATTCAACTCTCCCTCAACTCCTGTGCCTGTTGTCTCTTAAATCGCTAAATGAGGATAGCAATGTGATCCCGGACTGATCTCTTTTCCACAATAAAGCAAGGATCTTTAACACTATTGAGATTTTCTGCGATCTTCTGCCACAGCTCACTGCGCTGAACAGACTTTTTTGGCACTGTTGGGGTTGACAAAAATTATCTCCTTACACAACACAAGGTCTTGCAGAGGTGCCCAATTCATAATTCTGAAAAGGAAATAAAGTGGGTTAAGGATTCCGGGAGATATATATTTTTACATTTTTCTGTTGCTCCTGAACCCGGGGAGTGCTCATCCCAAAATCACTCAAAATCACGGAAGTTAAGCTAATTATCCAGTTGTGTGCCAGGCCAAAGTATACCGAAATAAATATAACAAAATCATTTCAACTTTTGTACCCCCCAAAAGCACGTTTAGGTGTCCACTCATGAAATTTAATGTTTTTCAACGCTCGAAGAGAAATTTCGTGTCTCTGTGCGGCCACGTAATATCCTCTATTTATTCCTCGAGTAAATTAAAGACTAAACTCGAAGTGAAATCAAGATATCACGAAGTAGTCCGGTCTCATTTCGTGAAATAGCCGATACAAGCCGAAAAGTCACGAACTTGCGCGCCCAATCTTGTCCCGAAAGTAGTGCATCATTTCATAACTATTTTTCACATCCCGAATTGCCTTGGGTTGCGGTAGCGCAATCGGCTAATCCCTCAACTTAGAGTCTCCTCTGATCTGACGGTTCACACAGGTGAGTGGGTTCAAACCCCAGGAAAGCCACAATAATAATTCTTTCCTTGTCGATAAAGTTGAAGAATAAATCAAAGAAATCGAAGTGATCTCGAGATATCTCGAACTAATTCGGCTTTCACTTCGTTAAATAGCGGAATAAAACTGAAAACCTACAGACTTCGCGTGCCCAATCTTGTCCCAAAATTGTCAACTTTGGTACATTTCTGAGCGTCGCAAATCCTTTACTTCGCGCTCCGCCGAAGTATAAAAGCAATAAAGGCCATCAAAGTACTCACGTTTCACCAGCAACGCCGAACACCTTTGTATCACGTCTGTGAAAAACAACAACGCGCCAACTCGGGCCAAGGCTGACATTTTTGTCGTGCCCAGTGAACTTCCACTGGTTATTCTTACTTCCGGTCGTGCTTGACGATGTCCGCGTTCCTCTATCTTAAACTCCCTAATTATACACCAACGCCGCCAATGCCTGGCATCATCTTGTTCAAACGTCAAGAATCAGGTGTATTGCCCAGTGGTGGCGGTAGCGTCACATAATGGCATTAAACGTCTCCTAAACTATGTGATATGAAAAGTTTTGTCCATCAGTCTTCCGGGTATCATACATTATTTCTATGGTAAAAACGTATTTTGAACGGCTTTTATATAAAAATCGTTACTGTTTGTTTGATTTAGTGTTTGAAGCGCCAGTCATCCTCACTTAAAAGGCATTCAATGAGAAATATTAACAAAGTAAAACTTTGAAGAAACAAAACCGGGAAATCCCCTACTTGGTCGCGGTATCGGATTGTTTATATCAACAAGTTTGTAAAAAAATAAGGAAATGACTGTCTTTTGAGTTCGGCCCAAAGCGGACGCCGTCGTGTTAAGGGGTAGATGGTATGGCAAGGTTTTATGCCAAGTGAAATTTTCACGACACTCTAATTGACCAAAAATCAATGCTGAAATTAATGAACCAATGTATTTATTATAAACCACCTTGTCTTGTTTTTCTCTTCGTATGTAGTCCCTCCTACACATATCCTTGACGACGCAACGAACGACTGCGCACGCGGCTGTTTTCCTTACCCAACAGAAGGACCGGCTCATGAGAAGGGAGAGAGTGTATTCGCCTTTTCCAGAGCCCCCCTCCTAACTAGCCTAGCTGTGATCACATTGGAGGGGTTGTCATACATATATCAAAAATGAACAGTTAAGGTGACTCGACCCAGTTTTTTTTGGGGGGGGTACCATCCTACTTTGAAGCTCTCTGGTATCCCCACCTTTACTTTTATCGTAACTCTAACACATAGAATGGATAACATATAGATCAATCTACAATATAACATAAAATTTTTGGCGATCGGAGTAAATGTCACGTGGTTATAATGTCACGCCCCTTTGAGGTCTGAGTCGAAAATCTTCTGTTGCCGACATTTTTTCGTGAAATCTCTCGGCTACACATAGTGCACATTAGTGCCTTGCGCTGAACAGAGTTTCACCAAAATCGCAAAGACCCAATTCGAGAAATTCAGCGGTTTCCAAATTTAGGTCATAATTTATGCGAAAATGATAAGCAAACTTTACACGGATTATATCTAATAAACTATGAGATTCATCTCTTTATTTTGGGCATCCTTAATATAACAGATGGGTCCTTGCAAGTCAGCAAAACGCTTTAGGGCCTTGTAAATGTGCGCGATTTCGAGCAAAGCAAACATATAGAAATTATAGTTTTCGCTATTTGTTGACGTTTGTCAGCGTTTAAGAGTCCTTCTCACGAAAAAAGCATTTTCTTAAAAATTCGTAGCTTTTTTTTCCTTCAAATTTTTTCAGGGCCACAATTGATTAACTAACTACCCGGACTCTGAATTTCATGGCCATTGAAAAACTGTGACATTACCTTCTTTAAGCCCAAACTTGAGTAAACATTGAAGATTTTTAGCGTTTTGGCTGAGTTTGTCCTTTGGGAGTTGTCTATTGTTTCTAGTCTGTCATTATACAGCATTCTTGTTCAGCACGCGTGCAATGACCACGCTTGGCTGACTTCCGAATGCTCATCGAGATATGATAATTTAGTATAAGAAAATAGAAGGCATTCCCGTAACGAGTTGGTTTAATTAATGCTTGCATTAAACCTAAACCGCGATGGCCTGTCTCACTCTACCAAAATTATCATTTCTCGGTGAGCATTCGGAAGTCAGCCAAGCGCGGTCATTGCACGCGTGCTGCACAAGAATGCTGTATCATGACAGACTAGAAACAATAGACAACTCCCAAAGCACAAACCAAGCCAAAACGCTAAAAATCTTCAATGTTTACTCAATGACCATGAAATTCAGAGTCCGGGTAGTTAGTTAATCAATTGTGGCCCTGAAAAAATTTGAAGGAAAAAAAAGCTACGAATTTTTAAGAAAATGCTTTTTTCGTGAGATTGACTCTTAAACGCTGACAAACGTCAACAAATAGCGAAAACTATAATTTCTATATGTTTGCTTTGCTCGAAATCGCGCTCATTTACAAGGCCCTAAATTGTTTTGCTGACTTGCAAGGACCCATCTGTTATAACGATGCCCAAAATAAAGAGACGAATCTCATAGTTTATTAGATTTAATCCGTGTAAAGTTTGCTTATGATTTTCGCATAAATTATGACCTAAATTTGGAAACCGCTGAATTTCTCGAATTGCGTCTTTGCGATTTTGGTGAAACTCTGTTCAGCGCAAGGCACTAATGCGCACTATGTGTAGCCGAGAGATTTTCACGAAAAAATGTCGGCAACAGCAGATTTTCGACTCAGACCTCAAAGGGACGTGGCATTATAACCACGTGACATTTACTCCGATCGCCAAAAATTTTATGTTATATTGTAGATTGATCTATATGTTATCCATTCTATGTGTTAGACTTACGATAAACGTAAAGGTGGGGATACCAGAGAGCTTCAAAGTAGGATGGTACCCCCCCAAAAAAAACTGGGTCGAGTCACCTTAAGCTGACCCGCAAGAAAAAATTCTGGGTTTTCCTGTTCCAATTGCCCTTATTGTAAGATCATGTGGCATTCTCAGGATATCAGAGTTACACACTTTTGAGTACAAAGTCTGGAAAACGATTTCCAAACGCCTCCATGAAACTTACCAAAAGAAAACCTCAAATTACGTTTATCAATTGAATAGTCTACCCAACGTTAATATACACTAAAGATAATTCTACCAGCAATTGTCTTTGTTTTAAATGGTAAAATTACCCAAGACTGTGTCAAGTCTTTTTGACCTAAAACTTATTTGGACAATTTTCTTATTTTTCTCACTCTCATTTTTTGCAGTTCGCTATCTTATCGTTTTCATACAGTTTATAATGGATTTCCACCGAAATCCCTGTTTCAATTTTGGCTGTAGGAACACCACACGGGAAACTCAAGCTGCTGATAACGATATTAGTTTGCAAACAGTGTCAAGTGAAGGGCGGGTCGACACTCCTGGAATTATTGCGGTGGAGAATGAGTTCTGCCAGGCTGACGTCACCGTGAATAACAAAGTGAATTATGGTCATATTGTAAATTGAACAATACAAGTAGTATAGTAGGTACCGACGCAATCTGCTTTTGTTTCTTTATTTCGTATCGATGTTGGGCCAGTGAATGGCAGTTAAACGAGAAAGAATATAAGTTGTGGAAGAAGAGGAGGGAAACCTATAGAACTGAGAAGAAGGAGGGGAGAAAACAGCGAAAATGAGGAGAAGGAGACAGACATTTTATTTGTGCACAGATGTTAGTGATGGTAGAGGGAAACAATAGAAATGTAAAGGTGGGGTTGTTGGAGTCAATAGGGAAAAACAAATGATTGCGGAGAAAGAGAAGATGAAAGGGGAACGTGGATTGGGAAAGAGGCACGGGGAACGGTGAAATGTATAGAGGGATTAAAACAAGAGAATTGCTACTGAAGGCACTGATAGGGCTTGAGCTTAAGCACATTTTGTTCGCATTTTAAATTTCTTGTCCACGTGCTCGTTACTTGTTCCCTGTCACCCGCTCCTCGTTTCAGTAAAATCTCTTGAGATAGGAATATTGTATCAGGTGCTAAAAGAGGTAGTTTAATTTCCTGTTGCTCTCATTAATGTACACAATTTACGCAATCATGAAGAAAATAGACAACGTATTGTTGTATGCCTATTATAGTAGTTCATGAATCTTTTTGACAGGGTTTCCAAGGAAAGACGGACTGCCTGAAGCAGTTAGTTGTTCAGTAAAAGCAAAAGTACAAAGCTGCTGATATAACACAGATTCGACCTCGGCATGTAAAAAGGGCCCTAGTTTCTTTTTGCTCTTGACCCTCTTGATAGAAAGGTATTAAAGTTTGTAGAATGGTAAAGAAAACAGCCGTCTCGATGTACAACAATATATTGACAACGAACCATTCTACAATAAAATAAACGCGATAGAATTAGAAAGCAAAAAAAGTTAACATAATTGTCTGGAGTTAACTACTTACAAGAACTCCGTAAAGTGAGAAATAGTCATAAATAACTTGCAAATCGCTCGTAGCGTTCAAATCACAAACATGGCCGAACTAAATAAGAAAAGTCCCCGGTCAGCGGGTTTAAGGGAGTTTCTGGGGCAAGAAGTCTCCATATAGACTCCCTAATATGTTATCTCTTATACCTTGTATACCACTATATATCTTATGTTAACCCTGGTAATACTGTATACCCTGTATACCCCCATATATCCCGTGTACCCATGTATCCTGTTTACCCTTGTTTACCGTAGTAATACTGTATACCCTGTATACCCTAATACATCCTGTGTACCCATGTTTACCCTAGTAATACTGTATACCTTGTATACCCTGGTATATCCTGTTTACTCATGTTTACCATAGAAATACTGTATACCTTGTATACCCCTATATATCCTGTGTACCCATGTTTACCCTAGTAATACTGTATACCTTGTTACCATGGTATATCCTGTTTACCCATGTTTGACCTAGTAATACTGTATACCTTGTATACCCCTATATATCTTGTGTACCCATGTTTACCCTAGTAATACTGTATACCCTTGTATACCCTTATATATCTTGTGTACCCATGTTTACCCTAGTAATACTGTATACCTTTTATACCCCTATACATCTTGTGTACCCATGTTTACCCTAGTAATACTGTATACCTTGTTACCATGGTATATCCTGTTTACCCATGTTTACCATAGAAATACTGTATACCTTGTATACCCTTATATATCCTGTGTACCCATGTTTACCACAGTAAAACTGTGTACCTTTTATGCCCTTGTGTATCCTGTTTACCCATGTTTGACCTAGTAATACTGTATACCTTTTATACCCCTACAATGGAGGACAAAATTCTTAGGA
>OZ037776.1:19172003-19207003 GCA_964035525.1 Porites cylindrica | reverse complement strand
TATCAGTTTTATGCTTTCTGGAGATGATTTCTTGTCAAAGTCAGGTATTATTCGATTGATTTGATTAATAAATGCCTGTCTCTGTACTGAGTATTTGTTACATTGAAAGAGGAAATGAATCTCATCTTCTACCTGATTTGAATTACATAAAGGACATAATCTATTTTCTCTTGGCAAATGGTCGATTTCGTATCGACCATGTTCAATCATAAGTTTGTGATTACTTATTTTAAATTTAACAAAATTCTGTCGTTCGTCATAATGTCTTAGCTGGTAGAGATAATCAGATGTAGAATATTCATCTTTAAAAGTTTTATAAAATTCTAGTTTTTTTGAATTTTCGAGGCTGTGCCGCCAAAAAGATAGATATTTCTCTCTCATTTCTCTGGTATATCGTCTAATTTTATCATTATCTAGAGATTCAGCATCTAAACTGGTTAGATTGTATTGTTCAAGCATGTTTATGAAATTGGAAAAATATCCGGAATTATTCATAGAATGTAGATTCTTTGACATAAGGAAAGACTGTTTGACTATAGAGTCATTATCTTTGTTGTTGAGGTAAACAAAATATTTCATAATTTTCTGATTTATCGGGATAAGCAGCGGCAGTCTATCAAGTTCAGCTCTGCAGGCTATGTTAGAGGCCTTATTGTTAACCTCTAAGTAACGTTTACAGAATTTGAGGTGGATTTTTTCTATTGGGGAGCTATCCCATTTTTTAAAATCTTGCTTGGTGTACATTCCCCATACCTCGTTGTTGTAACTCAAGATTGGGAATACCATGGTGTCAAAAATTTGGGATGCAGTATTAGGATTAAGTTTGTTAAGAATTGTCCGCTTCCGAATACTAGAAAACGCGTGAAGGGCCTTTTCTTTTAAGTGTTCGAGTGCAAGTGTAAAGTTTCCCGTTGGAGTTAAACTTGTACCTAAATAAGTGTATTCTTGGACAATTTCAATTGACTCACTGCCTATGTTGAATTTGATGTCAATAGATTTTTTTGGGCGTTTCTGGAATATCATAATTTTTGTTTTCTTCGGATTAATTTTTAGCTTCCATTTGTCACAATACAAAGAAAGTGCATTTAAACAGTTCCGTAATCCAGTTTTCGATCTTGATAGAATAACTAAATCATCTGCGTAGAAAAGTGAATTTATTTTTTTCCCATTTGGGAGAACAAATGGGTCAGATAAGGTGTTTTCGAATAAAAGTGGTAGATTGTTTAAATAGAGGTTAAATAAAAGAGGGCTTAAAATACAGCCTTGACGTTCACCTCTGGAATATGAAAAAGGCTGTGTTTTGTTTTCATCGATTTTGATGGAACATGTCGAGTTGCAATAAAGACTTTTCATGAGGTTGTACAAGTTTCCTCCTATATTCGTTTTTAGCAGCTTATAAAACAATCCTTCGTGCCAAACAGAGTCAAACGCTTTGCGGAAATCTACGAAACAAGCGTAGACTTTTTCCTTGTGATAATGCACATATTTATCTATTAGGGTCCTTAGAGTGAAAACATGGTCTGCAGTGCGGTTTTCAGGCAAAAAGCCAATTTGGGAATTATGTAATATCTTATTTTCCTCAAAATACAAGTGAAGTCTTCGATTTAAAATAGAACAGAACAGTTTTCCAAGGCAACTAGAAACACATATGCCTCTGTAATTTGTTGGATCACTCTTGTCACCAGATTTGTAAATTGGGGTTATGAGGCCTTGACACCAAACATCTGGCATTTTTCCGGATTGTAAAATGAGGTTAAAAAGTTTGACATAGACAGGCATTAGTGGTTCGAGGCTTGCTTTGATCATTTCATTTCGTATTTTGTCAACAAATGGTGATTTCTTATTTTTCAATTTCTTCGCCGCTTGACGTATTTCCCTCTCAGTTATCTCATAATCGAGATGGTTAAACTGTTCCTTTTCGTGTTCTAAAGAATTTAGTTCCCTATGGATTTCATGTTCATGCGTGGATTTCGTCGGGTCAATAGAATGCAGAGATTTGAAATGGTGAAGCCATGATTCTTCCGAGATTGGGGCAGGAACATTTTCGTTGAAAGTGTCGCTCATCGAATTTAAACAATTCCAAAATGACGCCTTGTCAGGATTTAAAGCTAGTTCGTCGAGTTGTAATGTTTTTTCTTTGTGGAATCCTCTCTTCTTTGTGTCTAGGAGCTTTTTGTAATCATTCAAGGTTTTGTGATATCTTTCCCGCACTTCGGAGTTGAGGGGGTCACGGTGCTTTTCATTTGAGACTTTTCGTAATTCATGCCTTTTCAAGCGACATTCACAGTCGAACCATTTCTTGTTGGATGATTTCTTAATACGCTTATAAGTTTTCTTAGCTTTAATTTTTAGGCATAGCTTGGAGCTCTCAGTTAGAATTTTCATAGCGTTTTCTAAGGAGATATTCACATCTTCGGTGTTTCTCTCCATATATTGTCTAATTAGAATTTGGATTGCTTCCGTGCGCAGTGCGTTTTTGAATTTTAAATGTGAGTCAACTTCCCAGCAAAATTGCCGTGGTAATTTTGATAATCTATTGCTACTATTTGGAGTGTGCATTTCGTCTCCAATTAACCTGGTGTTAAGATTGAGCCATGCCACGATGGCACTATGATCCGATAAATAAGATGGCTGTTTAACAACAAAATTTGCAACGTTGAGAAATGTACACTGATCACATATTAGATAATCAATAACGCTCGTTCCGTTTTTCCCATGAAAAGTGGGTCTGCCTAGGATATCTCCATTAACTCTGCCATTAACTATTCTTAGGTCAAAGGTTTTACAAATTTCCAACAGCCGTTTCCCATGGCTATTTAAAACATTATCAAAACTGTTTCTTTGAGTTGGCTGGAAAGCAGATTCCGACTGATCATTACTAATTCTACTGTTTCCCTCCTTTGAGACAGTATCAGAGTATTTCCCGGTTCTCGAGTTAAAGTCACCCATTAGAATTATTGATCCTGTCGAAGAAAAACGTACTATGTCTTGTTCTAGCTGATCAAAAATTTCGTTATCGAAGTATTTTGAGTTACAGGGGGGTATATAGACACCACAGACGTAAATATTCTTCACTGACTTTAGAAAACGATTCTCAATTTTAAACCAAATAAAATGCTGAGTTGTTTTAGTGATGGAAATGTTTTTATGGAATTTGTTCTTATAAAATAAAGCGATTCCTCCGGAGTTACGCCCACCTCTCCCCGACTGATTTGGTGTGGGACATTGAAAAAAAGATTTGTATGCCGCAATTTCCAGATTAGAGCAGTTGCCAATTTCTGTTAACAATATAAAATCGGAGTTATTAATAACACTCAAAAAATCAGTATTATCTAACTTATTTCCAAGATATTTCGAAGAAAGGCCATTAATATTCCAAGCGCAAAAGGACAATGTGCTTGAAATATCGGGACTATCTTCGGTGTCCGTGATTGTATAGAAAAAAATAAATGGATTACTCTTTATACTGGTATAAAGTTTATCATTAACACTTAATTCAGTGTCAAGGGTAAGATGAAATTGTTCATACAAATGATTTTATAAAACGAAGAAAGGATATGATTTCCTGAGGCATTGCTGAATCCGTTAATTTGTTGGAGGGGCGAGTTTCTTCACCAGCGGTTTCCATTTTAGCGGCCTGTGGAAACGTTTGATGCGGTGTTTTGGAGTATTGATGCGATATAGTTGGAGGCGGAGCTGGGAGTATCTGGTCCGGCAGGGTTTGCATAGGAAGCTGGAATGCTTTATTTGAGGCATTTGGTTCATGATGTAGTGAATTTTGCAATGGTGTTGGAGGTATTCGTTGTGGAAGTTGTGGTGTGACAAATGGTAACGGCGGAGGTTGAGTTTGAAGAAGGTGAGACCAACGAGGCACTTGAGGTGGTGTGTTCTTTACGGCATTGCTGTATGATGTGTGATGTAATAGTGGCTTGGGACCTTGGGAAGAAGTCGCTTGAGTTTGTGAGGATCTTTGTCTTTGGGCTGGCATTGTATTAGAAGGAACTGTAGGTTTTGGTCTGGCACGACCGCGAATTGCGTCCTTAAGGTTTTTGGCGAAAAATTTTACGTACCGTTTAAGAATATGTTTCTGATCGTAAAGAATATTTGATTGATTCTCAAGGAGGTTGTCATGTTTGACTAACTGCACATTGGGTAATCTTGAGCAGCTACTGATCAACTGATTGTTTATTGAGGTTATTATTGGTGTCGGGATGTCGCTGCGGGGAAGAAGTGTTGAGTAGAATACTTTGCTTAAAGGAAATTTCGTTGAGGCTTCTGTAATCAATATTAAGATGTTAGAAATAAGATCTTCAGGAGAACTGGTTCTTTCTAGATCGTTTGTTCCTGTGTGTAATATGAGTAGTTGGGGAGCAGTGTGGATTTGACTTTTTAAGTACGATCTAGCGTGTTCAATCAGTGGAGTTCTAACATACTTCACTTCCTGGTCTGAAGAAAACATTTTTTCCATGTCTAAAAACTTTCCATTTGAATCACATAGAAAGATCACTTCATTAGAATTATTGGTGTCGTTGGTAGCAGGAGACTTAGGAGGGTGCTGGGAATTAGTGTCTACGGGTTTGTTTTGTGGTTCTTTTCTTGGCGGGTTTTCTGGTAGATCTTGAAGGGGAGAGAAAGAGTTTGATGTTGGAAGATTAACAAGTAGTATCTCATCTTCTGACCATTGGTTGTCGTTTGATGTAGGAATGGCAGCTTTATTCTTTGTGCTATCATTGAATTTGTCGTCCATTTCCTCACCAGAGGTCTGGCTCGACGTCTTAGTTGTTTCCGGCGGCAGTTGTATTGTTTCCCAGAGGGCTTTAATTTGGTCCTTAAGAAAGGTGATTTCCGCTTCAAGCTGGTTCTGTGTTCTTCTCATGGTTGCGTTATCCTCCGATATTTTCGCATTTTTCTTTTGAAGTGCTTGATTTTCATTCTGTAATTTGGAAATTAAGTCAGCGTGTTTTTGTAAATCGTGATTTAGAAGTTTAGTATTGTTTTCCAGATCATCAGCAAGGCCCCCTAGGGTTGTTGTTTGTACTTTGAAATTGTGATCTAGTTGGGCAGCTTTGTATTTTAGGTGCTCGAGGTTACCAGCGTTTGTTACTTTAAACTCAGTAAAATCGGCTTCTAAATTTCCGACGGTATTTCGAAGAGTAGTTAAGGTGTTTAGCCTACTCGGTGTAAGGGAGAGTTCAATGGGTGTTGACAATTGCGTTATTCTTGTATTTCCTTTGTCTGCACTGGGTGTTTCTGTTTCTGTTATGTCACTGACAACATTTTCAGCATTTTCCACGGTAGTGTCGTTTAGTTCCGAAGCCCTTGTGTCCGCAATCTCATATCCTTTGTACTTTGTGAAAAACTTTTGGAGTTCTACATGGAATGTAGATTTGTCCTTTGCGCTAACAGCGCTAAGGTTTCCTGACGACCCGAGACTGTTAACAATAGATAGCAGTGCAGGAAATTCCTGTTGACTCCACTCGGCGAATTTTTTGCCTTGAACCATGATTCTGCCAGTGGAAATAAAGATAGTTATGGTGACCATTTGATCTTCAATGTTATTTTCTTCCTCGTGAATGTGCATGATGATTTTATCGCTTTTGGTTGGGCAGCTATGTGACTCTTGTTCTTGCCATGTTACTCGATATCCCATCACGTTCAGGTGATCAAAGTATCGCACAGCGAAGGTTTTGATCCATAAAAGTAGCCGGTCTTCAGATCTTACAAAGGAGACAACCTTAGCAGCAGTTTTGTAGGCTGAAAAATCGATTGCTTCGAATAAAACTGATTTGGATTTAGTGGATGAGTGAAATTTGTCGACCAGATATCGGTGAAGATCATCACATGGTTTCATGTCCACCATTGAGGCTGGCTTGAATGTTACCTTTTTCTTTTGTCCTGGATTATCTCCAGGCTCGAAAGAGGGTTCATCTTTGTCTTCATCCATGTATATTTACGTTTCGATAAGCTTTTTACCAGTATAATTCAATCCTTCCATGTAAACGACTAAACTTCTCGCACCTTAAAAAGCAGCGACCATTTTCAGTGGTCACGCAAGTTGTATACCCTTATATATCTTGTGTACCCATGTTTACCCTAGTAATACTGTATACCTTGTATACCCCTATATATCTGGTGTACCCATGTTTACCCTAGTAATACTGTATACCCTTGTATACCCCTATATATCTTGTGTACCCATGTTTACCCTAGTAACAACAACAACAACAACAACAACAGCTTTATTTGCATGACCATAAAGGAATTACAGTATTAAAAAGCTATTAGTCTAAATTTAAGTACTAATTCAACTAATTAGTACTTGCAAAACATTACAAAACGTTACAGTTCTCATTCATTCATTCATTGATATTAATTTGGTTCTTTAAATTCAAAGCATTGCGAGATAAATGAAACTAATTGACTGTTAATTAAATAATCAGAAGAATTCATAAGAAGAGATATTAAAGAATCGTGTGAAAGTGATTTGAAGTCAGGTATTTTAGTTTCTAGTTTGGAGAAAAATATGTCTCTGATCTGAGAATAAGCCTTACAATCTAGTAAGAAATGATTTTTATCTTCGATTTTGTTACTTGTACAAAAGTGACATATCCTTTCATTGCGAGGCATGTTTTCGTATCTACCTGTTTCAATTCTAAGTTGATGACTACTTATTCTAAATTTAACTAATGCTTTTCTCGAAGGGTTTTTTCTTGTTAAAACTAGGTACGGCGAGGGGCTATAGTCGTCTTTGATTGTACAATAAAAACTGAGATTTTGTGATTGTTGAAGGGTCTGATTCCAGTAAGAGACGTATTTATTTTTCATTATGCCGATATACCTGTTAACTATTGAGTCACTCAATGAATTACAGGAAAAGTCATAGTTTAGATCATAGTAGTCAACCATTTTCATGAGATTAGAGTAAAAGCTAGTTTTTCCGTTATGATGAAGGTCAATTGAAATTTGTAAGGCTTGTTTAACTACAGAATCTTCATCTTTACCTCTCAGATAGTCTAAGTAATTTAGAATCTTTTTATTTATATCAATGATCATGGGAAATTTACCGAGTTCAGCTCTACAAGCAATGTTGGATGCCTTGTTATGTACTTGTAAATAACGTTTACAGAATTGCAAATGGGTTTTTTCAATTGCAGAGCTGTCCCAGGACTTTTAAAAAATCTGATTTAACAAAAGCACCCCAAACTTCACTGTTGTAGGTTAGAATTGGTGAAATCATAGAGTCAAAAATTTTACACGCAAGTGAGGGCTTAAGACTATTCAAATCCGTGTGCCGCCTGAGGCTGAAGAGCGCGTGAAGAGCTTTTTGTCGGAGATGTTCAAGCGAAAGTGTAAAAGATGTAATGCGAGTTCCTAAGTAAGTATAGTTTTGGACAACGTCGATTACTTCATTGCCTATGCAGAGTTATGTTGACATTTTCGAGTGCATCGTTGAAACATCATTATTTTGGTTTTCTTAGGATTTATTCTAAGCATCCATGAGTTGCAATATGAAGATAGTACGTTAAGGCAGTTTTGTAGACCAAGTTTGGATCGCGATAATATTATCAAGTCATCTGCGTAAAGAAGAGAGTTGAGTCTGGTGCCATTTGGTAACACGAAGGGGTCTGATAAAACATTGTCAAATGAGAACGCTAGATCGTTAAGGTATAAGTTAAAGAGCAGAGGGCTTAAAATGCAGGCTTGCCGCACTCCTCTTGCGTATTGAAAAGATCGCGTTTTGTTATTTCCAATCCTGACAGAGCAGGTAGACTTCGAGTATAAACTCTTAATTAGACTATAAAACTTTCCTTGGACATTGATCTTAGATAACTTATAGAGAAGCCCATCATGCCAAACCGAATCAAAGGCTTTCCTAAAGTCAACAAAAGACGCATATATTTTCTCCTTGTGACAATGGACATATTTGTCTTTTAATGTTCGAAGTATGAGGACATGATCTGCTGTTCTATTATTTGCTAGAAAATCAATTTGAGACTTGTGAAGTATATTATTTAAGTCAACGTGCCTTAGAAGTCTCTGATTGAGAATTGAACAAAATAGTTTTCCAATACAACTGGAAATACAAATTCCACGGTAGTTTGATGGATCGCTTTTAGTGCCACATTTAAAAATTGGTGTAATGAGGCCATCACACCACATTTAGGGCATAGTTATTAAGTCGAGGACCGTGTTAAATAGTTTTAGATAAACAGGCATTAATTCGTTTAGGCTAGATTTGATCATTTCGTTTTTGATTTTGTCTGAAAAAGAAGATTTGCCGTTTTTGAGTTTTCCAGCTGCAGTGCGAATTTCACTTTCAGTGATGAGGTAATCCAAGGAGTGAGATCTTGTCGTAATATCCTTTGATTTCTGCAACTCATCTATAATTGCCTCCTGCTGTTCATTAAGGGGTTTATTCGAATGCAAAGATTGAAAGGGGGACATCCATTTTTCTTCAGAAATTGGAGGGGTGTAGGTTTCCTTCATAGTGTCGTCCATTGACTTCAAACAGTTCCAAAAGCTCTTATTGTTCGAATTTTCGACCGTATTTTCAAGTTCACAGATCTTATTGCTATAGTATTCGTTTCTCTTATGTTTCAAAAGGTTTTTATGTTGTTTTAAGACGTTGTGATACTCTTCCCTGAGAGTATTGTTTAGAGGATCTCTATGTTTTTGATTAGAAAGTTTCCGCAGTTCATGTCTTTTATAGCGGCATTCTTTGTCGAACCATTTTTTGTTCGAAGATATTTTGCAACGTCGCTTTTTTGCTGTTTTGATCTTCAAACAGCGTTTGGCGGTTGAAATAAGAATATTTTCTACAGCATGAAGGTTCATGTCAACATTTCTCGTGATTGTTGCAGTATTCATAAAATCGTGGATCATTCTTTGAATGTCTTCAGACTGTAATGTAGCTCTAAATTTTTGTGACGAATCGTTTTCCCAAAAAAACTGTTTTGGTAGAGGAGTCAAAGAATCATTTATAATTGCCTCGTTTGATGAATCATTATCTAAATGACGGTTAACCTTAAGCCATGTTATTATTGGACTATGATCTGATAAACTGTTCGGCTCTTTCACTACAAAAGATGTTATATTTCGTAGCAGGGGCGGATCTAGGGGGAGGGTGCAGAGGGTGCGCACCCCCCCCCCCCGCCCCCCTCAGATGACCTGCGGTTTTCTAATACAACTGGTATTCTGCAAAAACAAAAACAAAAAAACTATGTGGTTTATTGGTGTTGAAGTAGGGCAAGAGACGAGTGCACCCCCTCCTAACAAAAAACCTGGATCCGCCCCTGCGTAGCAAATCGTGGTCACATATGGAGTAATCAATGACAGTGATTCCCGATTTACCATGAAATGTAGGTCTGCCTAACGAGTCGCCATTAATTCTACCATTTAAAATTCTTAAATCCGCGCTTCTACAAATTTCCAAGAGTCGTTTTCCATGATTATTCAAATCATTGTCAAAACTTTTTCGTTGGGTGGCGCATAACGAAGATTCAGAAAAATCGTTTGTTATTATCTTATTACCTTCTTGACAAACACTGTCCGGGCGTTTTCCTACTCTGGAGTTAAAGTCTCCCATAATAAGAATTGAACCAAGGGAGGAGAATTTCTCGATGTCGCTTTCAAGCTCTTCAAATAGTTCAGGTCGAAAGTAGCGGGAATTGTATGGTGGAATGTACGGTCCACAGACATAAATGTGTAGCGATTACTAATTTTAAACCATAAAAAATTTGGTGATTCTTTTTGCACTGAAATCCAATCGTCAAACTTTAGTTTGTAGAGCAGAGCTAATCCACCCGAGTTACGTCCGCATTTTCCTGTTTTCAAGGTATCTGTAGTCACAATCTTGTAACCGTTTACTTCAACAGTCACTTTTTTCGGGGAGAATTACGAAATCAAAAGAATTAATCATGTTTTTACAATCCAAATTTTGCAATTTTTCCCCCTAATAATGTCGACGATAGCCCATTAATGTTCCAAGCGAAAAAAGATAATTTGCTGGGGAAACTTAAGGGCCCTGGCATATTGTATCAAACTTAGTTCCTGAAGAAAAGAAAGCTTAAATCAGATATCCCAGCAAACTAGCTAACAACTAGCATTGAAAGTTGTGGGTTATGTATAAGATATTATACAAGGGTCTTAAAAAATTGGATTAAAGATACCAGTTCCTTTGGGATTTCAACTGCCGGGACTTTTCCAACAGCACAGTCGTTTTGGAGAGGAACAGAAGGAATCGGTCCCACTGCCGCTAAGTGAGACGGTGAGAAGCTCTGTACATTGTAGTGTTGCGGCGGAAAGTTCTGTTGCTGTTGCGGTGCTTGCGGAATGTTGTAGGTGTTGTGACCATTTTTAACAGCATTACTATAAGAGGCATCACCCGAGGAAGTTGTATATGGGAAACGGGAAGGTAAAGGTTGTTGCTGCCGGGAAGTAATACTGTATACTGTATACCCTTGTATACCCCTATATATCTTGTGTACCCATGTTTACCCTAGTAATACTGTATACCCTTGTATACCCTTATATATCTTGTGTACCCATGTTTACCCTAGTAACACTGTATACGTTGTATACCCGTATATATCTTGTGTACCCATGTTTACCCTAGTAATACTGTATACCTTGTATACCACTATATATCTTGTGTACCCATGTTTACCCTAGTAATACTGTATACACTGTATACCCTTATATATCTTGTGTACGCATGTTTACCCTAGTAATACTGTATACCTTGTATACCCCTTATATATCTTGTGTACCCATGTTTACCCCAGTAATACTGTATACCTTGTATACCACTATATATTTTGTGTACCCATGTTTACCCTAGTAATACTGTAGACCCTTGTAGACCCTTATATATCTTGTGTACCCATGTTTACCCTAGTAATACTGTATACCTTGTATACCCCCTATATATCTTGTGTACCCATGTTTACCCTAGTAATACTGTATACCTTGTATACCCCCTATATATCTTGTGTACCCATGTTTACCCCAGTAATACTGTATACCTAGTATACCACCATATATCTTGTGTACCTATGTTTACCCTAGTGATACTGTATACCCTTGTATACCCTTATATATCTCGTGTACCCATGTTTACCCTAGCAATACTGTATACCTTGTATACCCCTATATATCTTGTGTACCCATGTTTACCGTAGTATACGTTGTAAAGAAAAGAAGGAATAAATCTAATAGAGTAATTGAAGAAAAGAAAGCTTAAATCAGATATCCCGGCAAACTAGCTAACAACTAGCATTGAAAGTTGCGGGTTATGTATAAGATATTATACAAGGGTCTTAAAAAATTGGATTAAAGATACCAGTTCCTTTGGGATTTCAACTGCCGGGACTTTTCCAACAGCACAGTCGTTTTGGAGAGGAACAGAAGGAATCGGTCCCACTGCCGCTAAGTGAGACGGTGAGAAGCTCTGTACATTGTAGTGTTGCGGCGGAAAGTTCTGTTGCTGTTGCGGTGCTTGCGGAATGTTGTAGGTGTTGTGACCATTTTTAACAGCATTACTATAAGAGGCATCACCCGAGGAAGTTGTATATGGGAAACGGGAAGGTAAAGGTTGTTGCTGCCGGGAAGTAATACTGTATACTGTATACCCTTGTATACCCATATATATCTTGTGTACCCATGTTTACCCTAGTAATACTGTATACCTTGTATACCCCTATATATCTCGTGTACCCATGTTTACCCTAGTAATACTGTATACCCTTGTATACCCTTATATATCTTGTGTACCCATGTTTACCCTAGCAATACTGTATACCTTGTATACCCCTATATATCTTGTGTACCCATGTTTACCGTAGTATACGTACGTTGTAAAGAAAAGAAGGAATAAATCTAATAGAGTAAACGACGTGTAGGTGCCGACATAGAAAAGCAGATCAGATCAAAACGGCCAGCTTTGCGCTTTCCTCGTATATAGTAAGGTTTTAGTCTGTAACAGACAATATATTGCGCAGGCAGCCCATTCCCGGAAGTCTACATGAGATGGAAGAAAACGGGACCGAAGGCAATCATTTTCTAATATTTGTTGAGAAAAATGTGCTGAGGGTTTGATCCGGTTTTGAATATAAGTTTTATAGAAGAATCAGTTATTATTTGATGAAATCGGCTTCTCTTCTCTAAAGGATAACAATAATTCGTAAAAATGTATTTCTTTTATAAAAGGAGAATTAAAGGCAAAAATCAGTACACAGACATCATTCACGTCTTATGATTACTGAGTCATTATTTTATAGTCAAACCAGATCAAGCGTTTCCCCCACGACAGTGAGGCTACTCGAACCGCGACATGTGGAAGGATTTTGTCCAATCAAATCGACTTCTAAAAAGAATGAAAGAATCTCAAGGTTTTATAGATTTAACTGACCTGACCTCTCGGGAAACAACCCTCAAAATTCTGAATTTTATTGGTCTTTTTGTTAAGAAAAAAAATCCGAAATCGTTGATCGAGTAGTCACACTGTGTTGAACCTGTCGGTGGTTTTAGATTTCAGATTTATCTGTACATTCTTTCATGCATAATGAGCAGTGAATTCACGCAGGAGGCAGTTACTGAAATTTCTACCACCTCAGTTTCCCTGAATTTGGTGTAGATGTTTCGATTCAATTTTATCCATTCAAAGATTTTTTATCTGACCAAATACAGAGAAAATCTCGTAAAATAGTCACTACTCATTACGCATGCAGGAATACCGATTTGAATTTTTATGGCACGACTAACCAATTCATGAAAAGAATCTTGTGGGGTGTAGCTTGACCTGCCTTGACTGTAAAGGAAGATAATTGGATTGCTTTCCGGACTGATAAAATCAAGATCAAGCAAAACGCTCACCTCCCCGTGTTCCTTTATCAATTCCTCTTAATAACGATATCATAACAAGGTCCGTAAGTTAAAATGTAGCATCCACTGTGTATTTGGTTTGTTACAGATGCCATTGTGTTATAATTATCCTCAACATTAAGGCTCGAACTCGGATAACTCGAAGAGAAGAGTCTGAACACAATAGTTACACTTGTAAATCACACTTGTAAAAGTTTTATAAAAACATTGACCCCTAGCTATATTTCACCCCACTTTCCAGTGATTTTTACTAGGGTTAAGTTTCGAATTTCCTTGCCATTGGTAAGAAATAGTCACTGAAATTTACGCCCGAAATCTACCCAGATAACGTGATTTCTCAGGTTCTTTTAAATCAACTCGGATGCCCTCATGTTACCGGGAAAAACGCTAGTTTAAAACAAATTTTGATTTTCATTGGTGAATCGAACATATCACGTTTTCTTATATAAAAAATGCCTAATCATGTTAGCATTTCTTGGATAAATTTGCACTGTACCATACACTGAAGTGCTAAAAAACTGATCAGTAACTATCAGTTTTAACATGGAAATCGACCGCGATAACTCGAACTGTTTCTCGTTTCCCTTCGGAGTTCGAATTCCGGGGTTTCTAATCCTACTGATGGTTGAAAATAATCAATGATTAATATATTTAACATTATTATAAATATTCAATTTAAAAAGGAACCATAATTTAATTTAAGTAGCTTTTGCAAAACTGTAATACTTTGTTATAGTCATGCAAATAAGGCTTATTGTTGTTGTTGTTATTGTAATAAATTATTGCACAATGAGATGTCCCAAGGGAGTGATTTTAAAACCTAATAATCAGTTCCTTGGCCCCTTGATCATTACCTGCATGGTCTTAGTCTAACCGCGCCGGTAGAGGGTTTCCGACTGTTAGCTAGATGTGTTTACTTTCTAAATAGGGCAAGCATGCGCACTATGCTATAACGTGTCTTTGAATAGCATAAAAGAGTGCCGTATAAATATTTGGGATTGTTAGCAACGCTCTCCGTTGCAAGGTGTGCGTTCAAAAATAAACTAAGATGTTTTAAAATAAGCGTGCGCAGTCGAGCCGTCGTATCTGCAAGCCGACTATGCAGGGAAATTGCGAAACTGGTAAAACGGACTGGAGCGGAATCAAATTGTGGTCCACTATTTCAGACCCTCAACCGTCTTCCCAATGTTTTACTGTGATTCATCGCAAAAATTACATTGTCCATTGAAAAAATGTGGTGTACTGAAATTTAGGACCGAGCAGGCAGACAGGTGCGACTTGAGCGCCTCCGGAAAGCCGTCGGACAACCAAACCCAATGCCAGGGGGATTCTAGCAGGTGCCTGCTGACATCCGTTCACAAAATTTCTAATTTGGTTGTCCAAAATGCAATACCTCCACTTTAGATCTTTAATTTTTGCGACAATGAATAATATTAATTAGACGAAAAAACAAAGAAAAAGTAAGTCGGGGTAAAGAGACAAAAAAGAGCTTTTGAAGCCCTTGTCGAACAAGCTATTCGTTTACAAAAGATAATTAGTCATAAACACGTAACAAAAAAGTTGTCCTAGTATCACTCAAAGACTGATCATATAGGCATAAAAGATAGCCGACTTTTTCTACAAGGGATATACAAGGGTATACAGGGTATACAGTATGACTAGGGTAAACATGGGTAAACAGGATACACAAGGGTATACAAGGTACACAGTATTACTAGGGTAAACGTGGGTAGAAAGGATACATAGGGGTATACAGGGTATACAGTATTACTAGGGTAAACATGGGTAAACAGGATATACCAAGGTATACAAGGTATACAGTATTACTAGGGTAAACATGGGTACACAGGATATATAGGGGAATACAGGGTATACAGTATTACTATGAAAATGAAGAAATGATCGTCGCAGTGAACGCAATTTATGCAATTGCGTAAAGAAGCCTGAAAAAAAATTCATGATTTCAACGGAGTTTGAACCCAAGACCTGCGATGCTCAACAAACTGAGCTATGAAGCCACTGACGTTGGGAGCAGGTCAATTGTGGGTTCATATGTTCCCGTGAAAAAGATGAGTGTTAATGATATATGAAATAAATCATATAAGAACCGCGGAAATGAAATGAAAATGAAGAAATGATCGTCGCAGTGGACGCAATTTATGCAATTGGGTAAAAAAGCCTGAAAAAAAAATCCAGGACTTCAACGGGGTTTGAACCCATGACCTGGCGATACCGGTGCGATACTCTACCAACTGAGTTATGAAGCCACTGACGAAGTCCTGAATATTTTTTGTTTCAGCCTTCTTTAGTAAAATCCAACTAGTTAAAAAATATCGAGAATAAAAAACTTTAGCTACTTAAAGCTAGACTTTAATCCGTTTTTGCCGCGAAAAAGCCCGCGCTTTTCGCTACTAGTAGGCTATAACATATAGCCTAGTAGTAGCTCAACCAATCAGATCGCAGAATTGATAATAGACCACTAGTTGGATTTTACTAAATATGGTTATACAAGGTATACAGTATTACTAGGGTAAACATGTGTACACAGGATATTTAACAATTATTCCACGAGGGCGCGTTGGATATGAGATGATAGATAGCCAAAGAGGCGCGTAGCGCCGAGTTGGCTATAATCATCTCATATCCAACAAGCGCGAGTGGAATAATTGTTTTATTAAAAACGCCCACAGAATCTCGTTGAATCTCCCCGACTAGAACAAACCGGAAAAGACAAGGGACTTCCGCTATTCACATGTCACACGTCTATCAAAACTGTCAACGCGCGAACGGACTCGCCTGGACTGCATGACTGAAAAATCAAAACATTGTAGCGATGAACATTAGTTTTTTAAAAACCCATCGGGATTCTAGGATTTTACACAGAAGAACAGCTAAAAAGACCTGGCAGATAATGTGAAGGAAAAGAATTTTTAAGTGACAGCCGTCGAAATTACTGTGAATTTGAATTTTCGGTGCAGTTATGAAAGTAAGAACAACGGAGAAAAACTATTACCTCGGTCACTTGTTATGAAGTTGTTTGAAGCCACAAGCTGGTTTTGCTGAACGAGAACTATACTGCCGCCTCGATTGCTCTAGTGAATGGCTACATAGCCTGTATTTGTAGCTGGTTACTTGTGATTTATATTCTTGATGTCGGATAAACAAGCTGCAGTTAACTATCGGCGAGTGACTCGATCGGCGAATGGCTTCGCAATCATGAAGAAACAACACTTGTCTTCTTTCGTAGCTGGTCAAGGTACTTCAGTTCCATGTGTTTTCATGTGTTTTTCGACAAACTTTCAAACAAGCTCTTGTGGCTTTTTTGTTTGTTTTTGTCTTTTTTCTTTCGATGAAATTGCATTTCTAATATTCTAAGAAATGAATTAAAACGATTTGCTTCGGGCGCCGTTCTATCCTTCGCGAAAAAAAATCTCAGCTAGCTTCCAATTTTAAACTGACGCGTACACCGACCATATATGGAGAGCATGGTATAATAGCTCATACACCATAACAGCTAAGCCAATCAAAATGCTAGAATTGCATTATCCAATGATTCAGTTTTTAATAAATAGGGGTATACGGGGTATATCTTATTACTAGGGTAAACATGGGTACACAGGATACATAGGGGTATACAGTATTAGGATATATAGGGGTATACAAGGTATACAGTATTACTCAGGTAAACATGGGTACACAGGTTATATAGGGGTATACAAGGGTATACTTGTTATGCTGGTATTATAACCTATTGCACTAATGTATTAGGGAGTCTATATGGAGACTGCCATGAATTACTTGCCCTCTCTGGGAACAAGTAATCAGCGGTAACTCTGCACGCGCCCAGTCCGGAAAGTCCTTGAAAATTGTTGAAATTTGCATCAATTTCGAGAATAAAAGAATATATTTTATCTAATTTTCGAACTTTTCTAAATTTCTCAAAATGTAAAGCGCTTAGGGATTTCTTAATATCATTTCTTGAAAAAATTCACCTGTAAGCGGCATGTTCGGGTGGTATTAGCCAAAACTCTAATTTTTAGAGCTGATTTTAGATTCTTGATATTTTCTGACATTGGCTCTATCTTGATTAAAAGGGCAATGGCGAGTTCCTTTGAGACATCAGCCGTCTTAAAACCACAGGTGGGGACGGAGAATGTGCCGACTGCCATCTTAATGGTTCTTTCAAGAAGAAAACTGCCTTCTCTCGATGCACAACAATTTATTGACAAGGATGAAAGAACCATTCTACAATAAAACAAGACGCAGTGGGAGCGTATATTTGGGCATCGTTGAGATCATTTTGCTCAATGCTGAATGTTGCGGCTAGTCTTTTGATGGGGTTTTACTTTTCGTAGCGCTCTTTTCGGTATAACGTTGTAAAAATCTGGGATTTGGTGACTGGAAACTTTGGCTTCGTTTCATGGCTTCACTCGCAATCCAATATATACAATAGCTCCAATCATCTGGGAAAAGGCAGTGAGAAAAATTTAGCATCAGCCGTTAACAAATAACAAGAAATTGTATTTAACAAGTCTATTCAATTTGTCGTGATTCTATTGAGTCAATAACTTATCCAAACCTGAAAACATGTACTAAATGAGGCTGAGCATGAAATGAGGAGTTATTTAGATGGGGGAGGGTGTTATCGCAAGTGAAAGGACGCTTGCAAGAGACCGTTGTCGTTAAACTGTATACCTGAAACGAGTCAACACAGCCATTGTATTCGAGAGATATAAAGGTCATTGCAGAAGATTTCAATGAATTTTTTTCCATTGTGCTGCGTTCCTGGTAGTGACGCATGATCTCTCATCAACTGCTTCACCCTTGGTCACTGATAAACATACACCTGAATGCGAGAAATTTCATTTTCAGGCAGTTTCAGAGGGTGAAATCCAAAGGATTGTTACATCCTTTCAAAGCAACAAGGCTCCTGGTTACGACAAAATTCCGATGTCTGTTATTAAGAGCCCATGACTGTGAATATCGAGATTCGCAGGACAGGCTAAAAAATTTGAAAATTCTGATTTTTTTTTTCAGAAAAACCCCTTTGGAAAACTATCATCGAAAAAAATACTTTTAACTTTCAAGAATATATAGTTTTCGAGAAAATAAGGAAAAACGAAAATAGCGGTTTTTACCTAATTAATTATGCAACAATTAGAGTAAAAATGACCTACTTTATTGCATCTCCACCGAGGCAAGATTAAAAGCTATAAAACAGAAATATTTTTGTTTAAAAGCATCTATCTTTAATTTCTATCCATAGTATATTTTAAACCATTAACATGATTTTGAATTTTTTAGGCTTTTTTTAAAACCACCATCTAACGCACTTTTTAAAATGGATAATAAATGAGCAACTTCAGAGGCAAAAAACTCACCTTGGCATGTGTGATACTAGGACAGAGTTCAGCACTTATATAAAAATAAAAAATAAAAATCTGGGTACTCGGGATTCGCCTTTACAAAATAAAAAGTTTCTTGACCACCAGTGGCAAAATGTCACAAATTTGCATAAGTGAAATTTGTAGAGAAACGTTACGCCATCCGGTTTTTTTCAATTCAGGGTCAGTATGTGATGTTCGGAAACATCACGAAGCAAGAAAACGTTCTTTGGTAAAGTTTATGTTAAAAGATCAGAGTAATCAACCGTTCACAAAAAAATAGTAATTAAAAAAGCGACCTCGAAGAAAGGTTATATAAAAGCGACGAATTAACGTCTAAACATGATCTCCAATGTCTCTTGTTTCTTTTCCTAACTTCCTTGTATTAGTATCCATCCGTATCATCGCAAAATCGCCCCTAGTATATCTAAAATAGGTAGATACATTTTCCTTGAAATTTTATTTTGAAGGAGGTTTTTTGCGAACGGGATAAACTTCATTAGGGGAAGTCATAAACTAACAGTAACAATGTCAAGCAACGACGTCTCGAGCAGCTCCGCCTTCTTTTACTGATTTTCTTCTCCTTATAAAATTTTATGAAAACCTTTTCTTGAACAGACAATGCGTTTTTCGCAACATCATATTTTTCCCGGTTTATTTTCTTTTCAGAAAGGAGGGATAGTAACTTTGCATGAGAGAAGCCGGACTCCGGACCTGTCAGTCGCGCACTGAAAGTTACCATTTTTTTGTCAGAGATGTTGAAATCTGATTTTTTACTACGTATTACCAACAAAAAACCGTCCCTTGGTTTATTTCTTTACTTTTTCACAAATAGAGGTATAATCAGGCAGGTACCAAAGGCCCTAGGAAACAGCTAAGTCATCGTAGTTCATACAGTCCAGCGGTTTCTCTCCTCCGAAACGAATCCGAACATCTTTTCCGCAAAAACTGCCCAAGGGGCGTTTTCCTTCAAATACAGAATGATATTTGTTGATTTCAAAATATAATGTGGCAGCGCCTTAGTCTGTAAATGTATACGCGCAACCCATGAACCAAAACAAGGTCCAACCGACACCGCCGCAGAACTGGAAAAGGAGACTACAGTCGAACCTCCCGAGAGCGACCACCCAAAATGCAAAGACTTAGTGATCTCTTTCGGGAGGTGGTCTCTTACGAGAATCGACACACAGGAGGTTTCTTTTGAGAAGAAAACCGGACACATATACTTTAAGGAAGAGAATTTATTGCATGCAATTTCCAAGTCACGATATGTACAGTTTAATGTTGTTGTTGTTCTTACCACAAGAGGTCAGAAAACTCATCAAGTGGTCTCTTACAAGAGGTTAATAACAATGCAAAATCATTAAACCGTCAGCCCAATAAGTGGTCGCGGGCGCTTACAGGAGAGATTCCAACTGTAAGACTTAAACTGGGTGGGTTTTGGTGTTTTGGATAGGTGGTCCCTCAAGGGAGGTGGTCGCACATGGAGGTTCAACTAATTCCAATTTTTCCCTCAGAGTAAATAAGATAAGACTCCTTGTTCACCACTTTGAGCCACTCTAAGCAACTCCCACACATGTCGAGTACTTGCAAAACGTAGCATCATCTTGAAAAGAGAAGTATCAGAAAGGTCTTCCTTGACACCCCTGGCCTATTGCAGTTTGCGGCAACGAACTTATGTCAACGTAAGTGTCATTTACTAACCGGGCAGTAAAGCGACGCAGACTAAAAGAGTAACTTGACTGCATTTTTCAGTTTACAACAGACCCAAGTTTTGTCTAAAGAAATACCTGCCTTGTGCTCCGAAGTATTAACGTCAGTACCCAGTCATGTCCCAGCTTGCCTCTTCATATCGGAACGTCCAATCGAATCACTGTTCAGTTGATAGCGACCAAGGAGAAAAATAACATACCGAGGTAAGTAAGTGGCATCGGCGTTTTCATTTACGCCCAACCGTTTCCCAAAGTAAAGAAGGAAAGGACTTCATACAAAGGGAAAGACGATTTATGTGATAAAACTGCTCTTAAACTGATGTTTAGCTATGGCCTATGGGAGGGGCTGGGGGCTATTTAATGAATGATTTTCCAGTAATGTGAGACTTAGTTATGCGCAAAGGATTATGGGATCGCCAGGGGGCAAACATTTCAAGTCGCTACAATGGAGCTGTTTCTCCATTAAAAGCAGTGTCTTTGGACAGAGAATGCCGCATTTTGGCCTGATTTTATGAGAAACAGAGGTGACTAATGTTGGTGCTTTGAAATTGTAAGTTTTTGTGGGATCAGTGCTATGAAATCTATCGATAAACACTCCATGCGTAAGATCGACTGTGAAATTTACTGAATGGTCTCTACATATCAGTAGTACTAACTTAGGTATAAATGAGCGGGGAATGCGGATTCATTTAACCTTTTTCAGTTGTACTTACATGTGCTCATATTTATAACGAGTGTAATTTACGCTCTGCTCGGCGGCGATCACAATGCTGTGCAGGTGTGTGACAACGATCAAAGGTAAGCTCATGTATTGTCGAATTTGATACGTATTAACTTTAAAAACAAAAACATCTTCCCCACATTAGTATATTGATTTCTTCTCGCCAAGAAAAAAAAACAGAAGTGAAATGTTTTGTCATGATCCAGAGCACCAATGAGTTCTAATGCCTTTTCCAATCATTTTTAGGGAAGATATAGAATCTGAATTTCGCACATCAACTTGGTAATCTATTTATTTCACACTCTGACACTCTGCTTTTGTATCGGAAATCTCACTCGTTCGTACGATTTGTGCCTCATCTACTAATGGTTAAATACCATGTACTTTCCATGAAATATTTCGTAGACGTCACTTTGTTTAAACCAAAGTAATGGAGGATTTTTTATTTTTATGGCCACGTACATACCAATGATTGTTGTCTTGTCATAACCCGCACAGCGCCGCATAGCGCTCATCGCGTTCGAGCGTAGTTACACACGTCGGAAATATCACCACACGTAATTATAATTTAAACGCTTAAATGAGCCAATCCCCCTACATGTGTACCTAAATTTGCACTATATATTTCGAGACCTTTTCTTCATGTAAATCAACGTGTAAATTCAGTAAACATAAATTTCACCCTCAACCTTACGCAAGGAGTGTTTATCCACAGAATTTATCGCATTAATCACACAGAAACTTGAAATTTTAACGCACCAACATTAGTCACGTCCGTTTCTCATAAAATCACGGCAAAATGTGGCATTCTCTGTCCAAAGACACTGCTTTTAACGGAGAAACAACTCCACCCCATACATTTCTTTGTAGCGACTCGCAATGTTTGCCCCCTGGCGATCCCAGAATCCTGTGCGCAAAACATGGGTCTCCGATTGCTGGAAAATCATTCATTGCTGAATAACATGTGCCGTTACCAACAAAATACGGAAAAACGTTTTTTCCTTGGTTTGGAATTTTGACCACGAAAATTTTAGCTCTAGCCATTTCGTGATACCAGGCAAAAATTTGCATTTCCCTCCTAGCAGCAGGCCCTCTAATTAGTTAGAGTGCCCATTAAAATTTGGACGATATCTAATATTATATATCCGCAGGAACGAAACATGAGAACAGCTGCTTACAGATTGTCGATGTATGAGGCGGGCGTTCTGGGCTCCCTGTGACCCTTCTTGACAATAAGACCCTAAATGGCGAGGATATTTGCTGTTTTAGGTTTATTCTTCGCTAAAGTCATTACTTACTGCCTTTACCCTGTCAAAAACTGTTCCTGTTGAGATACACGTGGGGTATGAAGAAAATATTAACAAACACATTTTATCAGGGAGCACAAACCAAATATATTTTTTTGGGGGTGATGCATTTAAACTAGAAACATTCGGCCCAATTTTTTCAATTTTCAGTCCATGTCCATCCTTGCCATCAGTAGAAACAGATCGCGACAGGAAACTAGTTTCAGTGCCTAAATATAGTCTTACATAACAAAACTGGAAAATTATTTTTGGAACTGAATTGATGCCAAATGAAGACAATATCAGCTTTTTAAAATGATGTATGTAGCAAATAGCTTGGCATAGCCCCTTTAGCTCTTTTGTGACGGTCAATTTTACTAACAAGAGTACCCTGCCTTTTGACCAAATCCTCCTTTTTGGACCGATTTTTAACCAGTTAGTAGCCTGCATACCAGGCGTTATTTTTGTCGAGTTTTTGCAGGCGAGCGAAGGCAAGCGCGAAGTGAGTGAGAAGCCCCAGACATGCGCGACCGGGAAGAAGCAGAAAAAACAATGGCCTGTCTACGTACCATTGTTTTCTTGCATTCAGCACCAGACATACCCTTTAATGGCCCTCCTCACTAGTTTCTCGCTTGCATTCGCTCCGGCATCGCGCTTGCCTTCGCTTGCCTGTTATGCAGGCTATCCAGTTAGCATGATATGGGAATGGCAGAGAAAGTGATTTGCAACACAAGACTGCTAAATTGGATGTACACTAATTTAGAAGCTTTTTTAGCGCATTCATAGAAGCCAAAATTTGGATGTCTTTTACGAACCTATATCGATCTTTCTCCCCGGCTCTTTTTTTCCCTTTGCCTTTCTTCTTCTGTTGCTCCGGCACTCGATCGTCTTCCCACTGTCTTTCTTTCGCAAGTAATTTTGGCTGGCTAACTTTTCAGGAAGGGGACATTTAATTACTCTGTAAAGAATAGAAGGTGAAGTAGAAAGTAGATTTTGTGTGTGTAACTCTGTCAAGATACATGAAAATAGGTCAAAATTTGCTAAATGACGTACCAGTGGAAAAATCCATTCTTGCTGATTTTGATCCTAATCACCTTGGTGAATGAATGGAAAGCGAAATGGGTACATGAAGGATATTCACGGTTAAAAAAAAAAACACCAAAACGACCAAAGCGGTCGTCAAAAAGTCAAGAAGACACAAAAGTGAGTGGGCACTAGTGTCGGCAGTCAGTAGACCTGCACGGTTCTAAACTTCTTATTTCACTGGTCCCCTTTAATCTGCACTTCCATTGTTTTCAGGGATAGGGGCATAGTTATGTGACAATCCCCCTTGTTTTCCCATCGCCCCAGGCAGTACTCCCTCCATCTGTTTTACTTTTTCTATTGAGAGGACAATTGCAAGGATCCGTGAGAGTCAGTTCAATGAAGGTTTCAACTAATCAATGGCACCATTAGGGGTAGGTCGCCTTGGCGATCTTTGATCATCTTTGGGTGTTCGAAATCGTGTCTGGACTCAATAGTGTTGAACACACGAACAGTGAAGAGCCGCAGACAGAGGAGGAGGAAGAATTTCAGAACAGGGAGAAAAAAAGGGTGTAATGATTACTTTAATCTTTTTCACCAAAATATAACTTTGCAAAACTATTGAGAAAATTAACTATTTCGGATTCTTATTGATTGAAAACTTATGGTCTGATGTACACTATTATTAATGGAAAATCCCCACTTTTAATGCCCTGATGAATGAACTATCGGTACTATAATGGTGCATGTGCCCACTCCAAGAAAGATGTATGACTGCGAAATCCATTTAGCTGAATAAAGTCAAGTCAAGTGATCTGACATGAATAATATTTACTTCATAAGCACACCTATTGCTTTTCGCACTGTTAAAAATAAAGTCTGACTGTGCTGATTTTGACAACGGTCAAATAAATTTTATAATGTAATAAGAAGAGCTAACATACAAATTACAAAACATTTAACATAAGCTATTCTCTTGGTTATGCTGTTCTTAAGCCTCAAATACTGCGTGTTGCTGACAGTATTGAAACCCGTCCTCATGTACGATAGGAATATGCAGATGCATTATGCAAATTTGCCACATTGTGTCGCCAACCTTCACAGCTATTTGTTATCAGGGATATCAATTTTTCAGATCCGTTACTTAATTTTAGCTTCATTTAAAGGTGCTTTCATCCTTCTACTACGTTTCGAATATACCACGTACTATACCGAAACTACAAAGAGGAGTCAGGCGGCATCATTTCTCTACAACTTTTACTTACGCAAATTTGTGACATTTTGCCACTGGTGGTCACGAAACTTTTTATTTTGTTAAGGCGAATCCGGAGTACCCCACTTATGTCCGGGATCGATCTTGTTAGCAAAATTTGCTAGCAAATTGTTTTCGCAATTTTAGCAAAAAAGATTTAAAGAAAACTACTATCAGAAAAGTATAGAAGAAATAGCAAATTTCGCAATAATTGCAAAAGTTACAAGACTTTTTCTAGCAAATTTTTGCTAACAAGATCGATCCTGGACATATCTCGAGTACCCAAATTTTTTATTTCATATTCTCTTAATATAAGAGCTGAACTTTGTCCTAGTTTACATTTTGGCTAGGTATGACAGATGCCAAGGTGAGTTTTTTACCTCTGAAGTTGCTCATTTTTTACCCACTTTAAAAAGTGCTTTTGATTGTTGAGGGACCAAACTCCCCAAGAAGTGGAAAACATACTTAGTTGGGCCAAGAACAACCTTATAACTATAACCCTTACTGAAACCAAGGAGATGGTTGTTAAGGGTGAAGTTGAAAGAACTCTCCTACTGTTACTTTTAATATTAAACAGGAAGTATTTCTTAAGCTTTTAAGCGTTTACTTTTTGGAACAAGCAAAACGAGGCTCTCCTCAGCAAAGCGGGGGAGCGTTACTAGTGTGCAAGAAGGATGGCTATTAGACTCTTTTTTTAATACATTTATTGATAATCAAATATTATATTTACAATACTACAGAAAAGCAGTTTAGCAATAAACATTAACTTACAATCAACAGAGCAAAGCTAAATTAATCGTTAATTATTCAGGGCTAAGATAAATTTAAAAACAATTACACACAGGGTTTACGAAATAATACTGAGTTAAAACTTTTAAAACACCTCGCGAATTATAATTAGAAGTATCGTGATAAGATATCATTTCAGTACCCGATTCATTTCTCCATAGATTCTCTGTTGCAGCGATCGAGTGCGTCTCTTGTAAAAAAACAAGGTCTTCTTTACGTTTACGACAGCAGAGCAAGATGGTTCTTCTTTTTCGGAAATTAATTAAGCCCTTTACATTAAGCGATGTTAGTTTTAAGCACTGCGCAACTATTGTCTCTGCATTCAAATTGGTGGGACTGCATAGCTAAAACAAAGGAGCCGAAGGTGTCAGGGAACAAACGAGGGCGTAAATGTAGACATAATTAAAAACTGAGTGTGCACAAATAAAGTTAATAAATGAACACAGTAAGAAAAATTTTGAATAGAAAGAACACCCGAAAACACTACAACACAACACTAAAAGATAAGAAAAAGAAAAAATACAGGGACACACATTAACCACCAAAACACTAGCCGAAACATACTCCCTTGAGATCCTCTCAAATGAAGTATTCTAAGAAGGTACTAACCCTTCTACAATTTTAAATATTGTGTTCTTCAGAATCACATTAGCTTCGCTGAATATGACTTAAAGAGGTTGTTGTTGTATTGCTCTAGTAGTACCGTATATTAGTTGAACAGATCTATATTCGTTAACTGATCTATTCAAAATCCTCTGGGATATTTGTTACATCATACTTTATTTCTCCTATGTACAGAGATCTGCCAACCACATTGGCCTCTGAACCTTGCTCTTTTGCCTTGAACATCGCCTTCATTAGCTTCCTTTGTTCATCTTGTATAGCTTTTGCATAACCAGCGGTTATGTAAGGGTCCTCGAACCTTGCTCTCTTTAACCCCCTGCTTCCTGGCAAAATCTTTGTCTCTGTCTTCTCGGCAAACGGAGCGAGCAATTATCGGTCTGTATTTGTTTCCTTTCCGCTTGTCAATTCGATGCACTGCGTGAAATCGAATTTGTGCAGTGTCCATTTGCAACAACTTCTTAATTTGCAAAATGCTGGGAATAACTTGTTTCGGCGGATTGGTATAACACCTTCCCCTGATCCTGGAATATTGTGAAATTTTAGATTCTCGCGTCGAGTGTAATCTTCCAGCTCTACATTTTTGTCTCTCTCCTCCGCTCCTCAGCTTTGGTTTTTGTAAGAAGCGCTCGCAGTTCTTGCATCTCGTCCTCCTGTACTGTTTTAGAGTCTTTCAGTGCTTTAGTTGCCTCTTTCATATCTTCCGTTCGATGGTTGAGGGGTACATGGGGGTTACGGTATTGCAGTATTGGGCTTTTTTTCATGCATTATTTCGGTAATTTTAATTTTAACATGCGGTATTGCGGTATCATCTAGCTCTTCGGTATGCGGTTTTCATCATTTTGGCTGACGGTATTCGGTAAAATAAGATTGTTCACGGTATTTTTTTTTTTTTTTTACGGTACCGTTTATTGGTGCTTTCCTTTTGATACAATACGCAAAGCAAAACACAGTAGGACATAAAGGTCAATAAAAGTTAATATTTAGAAGTCTTGAGACATAACGGTAAATGATTACACCATTTATGGGTCATTTTGTGACAGTTAATGTTCGATCATATAATGTGATTGTTGTTGCATCCAATGATAATGAGTCGTCTCAAGTTACCTTACCAGGCTTTTCGATCTGTGTACCTGTGTCGGTAATTCGAGGTCTTTCACGTTTTCTCACAATGGCTGAGGTCGCTGAGGTAGAAGACGGCGCGGTCATCATTGACTGTGTGGCAATTTTTTATGAAGAGGGCGAAGGAGGCGAACATTATCGCAACAAGAATAAGTTTAGATGTCGGGTGTCGAGAATTGAAAAACGCCTTGTAAAGTTAAAGTAAAGATGCCCGTTTCAAACGTCGTGCTACTGCCTTGCCGAACTCAATTGATCGAATTAAATTCGACTTTAGCCCGGCAGTAGCGCGACGTTTGAAACCACGTCGTGCTACTGCCGTGTAGCACGGCAAGCCTTGCCATGCCGAACGGCAGTAACTCGACTTGGTTTCAAACGTCGTGCTACCGCCGTGCCGAACTCAATTCATGAATTATAAATACATTACAATATATTTAAAAGTTTGCTAAACCGTTTCTTTATTTTTGTGTTTTGTTTTTAGCAACAGCCGTTCCATTCGACTGTCATTGTGTGAATTAAACTCGACGTCTGAAACCAAGTCGTGCTAATGTCGTGCTGCAGTCGAGCTACAGTCGAGCCAGCATAGCACGGCAGTAGCACGACGTTTGAAACAGGCCTAAGTTTGCCTCTTACCGGCGCGGCATGTGAGACCGCGGTCGGGATAGTTGACCCCTGAGAGACTGACGTGCTAGACTAGACTCACTTATCAAAACTTGCACTAGACGTGCGTGAGGGTTTTGGTTGGTTTGTTTTTCGCGCTTTCAAGAGTTTTTTCTTTATTATTGGAGTTAATTAGCTGTTGGGTCGACCTACCAAAAGGTTGAACGACTGTAGGTTACTTTTCACTGAAAATTTGCCAAAAATTTGCGAACTACCACAGCTTAAAAAACATAGACATCTGGTGCATAAATGCCTGAGATAATTAAACGCGCCGGATGGAAGCAACCATAAGTATACGGAACCGATTATAAATGTGATTAAAATATGCGGTATCGGTATTTAGACGATTTGCGACGCCGTATTTCGGTATTTGCCATTTTTTCTTACGGTATTGGGAACCCCCCCAATGTCCCTCTCGTGGTTGCCCACAGTTCCTCGACACTTTTTTCCACTGTCAGTTAGCATTGTTCTTTAACGTGACAATTTCTTCCTTCATTTCTTGCCTCAGGCTACATAGTTCTTTGAGCAGCTTCGCAAAATTGGTTTCCATATTGAATGATTTTCCACTGATCTGCGACCCATGTTATGCGCACAGGATTCTGGGATCGCCGGGGGGGGAGGCAAACATTGCGAGTCGCTACAAAGAAATGTATGGCGTAATGTAGTTTCTCCGTCAAAAGCAGTGTCTTTGGACGTTGAATAACGCATTTTGGTCACGATTTTGTGAGAAGGGGAGGTGACTAATCTTGGTACGTTCATTAAGTTTCTGTGTGATTAATGCGATACATTCTATCGATAAACATTCCTGGGGTTGAGTATGAAATTTATGTTTACTGAATTTACGCAGTGATCAAAACATAAAGAAAAGGTCTCCAAATATATAGCACAAATTTAGCTATGAAGGTGGAGGGATTGGCTCATTTAAGCTTTTTATTTTTAATTACGTGTGGTGATATTTACAACGAGCGTAACTACGCTAGGTCGCAGTCAGTGCTGTGCGGCGCTCCGCGGGTTGAGCCTCCATTGTGTCAAGACAACAATTGAAGGTATGTACGTGGTCATAAAAAAAATTAAAAAACCGTCTTTTACATTGGTATAAGCAAAGTAACTACGAAATATTCCATGGAAAGTACATGTTATTTATGCATGAGTAGATGAGGCCGAAATCTTACGAGAGGGTGCCGCAAAACGAGTAAGATTTCCGATGACAAAAGCAGTGACTGTAAATAAAATACCAAGTTGATGCGCCTCGATGCGCGACGTTCGGAGTTTCTATATCCTCCGACAAAGTGACTGGCAACGGCATCAGAACTAATTGGTCTTCTGGATCATGACAAAACAGTTTGCTTGCATTTTTGGCGAGAAGAAATCAGTATAACAGAGTAGGGAAGATGTTTTTTGTTTTTAAAGTTGCACGTCAATACATACCTTCTATCGTTGTCACAAACCGGCACAGCATTATGATCGCCGCCGAGCCGAGCCGAGCGTAGTTACACTCATTGAAAATATCAGCACATGTAGCTACAACTGGAAAGGCTTAAATGTGTCATTCCCCGCTCATTTATACCTTAATTTATACCTAGTAAGTTCGTACTATATATTTAGAGACCATTCAGTAAATTTCACAGTCTACCTTCGGAAAAAGGAATGTTTATCGATAGAATTCATCGGATTGATCCCACAAAAACTTACAATTTCAACGCACCAATATTATTCACCTCCGCTTCTCATAAAATCATTGCAAAATGCGGGATTTTATGTCGAAAGACACTGCTTTCAATGGAGAAACAACTCCACGCCTTACATTTCTTTGTATCTACTTGCAATGATTGCCCTTTGGCGATCCCATATTCCTGTGCGCATAACTAAGTCTCCCATCACTGGAAAATCATTCGTTACATCCCTGAGCGAATTTGTTTCCTCTCCGTCTTCGTTCATCCACCCTTTTTTTAATTCCCTATGGAACGAAAAAGAACTAGAACTGGAAACTCTTTCCTTCCTTTTAGATCTTCTCGTAGTTTTGGAAACCGAGTTAAAAATAACGGACGTTTTCCCTTCTTGAGGTTGCTCTTCACACCGCGTGGCCTTCCGCCATGACGTTCAATCTGCCTCTTCCATAGTCTGATTATACCTCTTTTTACTTACAGCATTTCAGTATGGGGTGTTGCCAGTCATAACAAGTATGTTTCTAAAATTGAAGTTCTTTTAGGCTTTCTCAAGGAGGCCACGCCCATTTTAAGCCTTCTAGGCGGGCCTCAGATACATACAAATTCTACTTAGGGCCCTTTAGCAGATCTCCTCTCCCACCCAGTGAAAAAAGACTGCTTAGGAATCGTGGTCACTCCTATGTACTTCCTCAAATTAGGACTGGACGTTTTAAACGCTGTTTTATTAATAGGTGTCTTTTCAGATTTATCTAATTGTCAACTGTCTTTCGGAACGTTTGTTTTTAGAATTTATTACGTTCTTATTGTTATTATGATGATTATGATGATGATGCGATGATGATGATGATGGAAACCCAAATGGGTGCCCTGAAAATACGTGGCTTTGTGCAAACACAATAACAGCAAGAGTTTTATTTATCGTGTTCAGCAATAAATCACCACCAAATAACTTACAACATTTACCAATCACGAAAGGAAAGCCTCAGTTGTATTATTAAAACATATTTACAAGGTAAATCCACAAACACCAATGTTATTTTTTTTCACCATAGTGTCCAAAGGAGTTCTTGAAATTAGCTGTGTGCGAGGTCCCATTGATTACTGGACGAAGACAACAGCCTATTTTTGAACGTTTTTATCGATTTAACTCTTTTAAATGGCGTTATGAAGTTGACATTTGTAAGAGAAAGAATAACTTTGTAGTCTGAATTTGAATATTAAAGTTCGGTAACTTTAAGCCAGGGGCACCCAACGGATCTGTTCCTCACAATATCTGTTCTACAGCGAAAATTTTGCTGGCTGGGAACTGAGGTTTCGGCTGTTCTCCTGGGAAGTAAAGTCTATTGAATCTACGGTCAAGAATTTATCAAATGTATCAAAAATTCTTGCTGGAGGTATTTTATCCCTCTAATTTGTTAGAAATTTTCTTTGTGCGCGAATTGTGCGCGCGGCTGGCGCGCGGAGTCGCGCGCTGATGATTTATTTACCGCTGACCAAAAAATCTGCACGTGGGCACCGTTGTTAGAAATTAGAAATCAGGCTACGCTCCGCCATTGGATAACTGGCATCACTCGAAATTTGGCGGTCCTTCCAGGCGGTACGGTTCAGTGGCGGTTAGGACGATTCATGAGATTCATGTTTATGCAAAAGGTAAGGTTTCTTTGAATATGCTGAATATATTGTCTACTATTATGTATGCATGTTATTTTTAATTCCCTTGTCTTACTTATCTGCATGTCACTATAAATGCCATTAAAATCGCCTCTCGGGTTTTTGGCGCGCAGCCGTTAACTTTTCAAAACAATTCGTCTTTTCTTAGTCTTAGTCTTATTGTTAGTCAAGGGTTGGCTTAGTTTCAGTGTGTATTGGTAGTTTTCGGATGAAACCATTTCGAAAAGCGCGAACGAGATACTGGAGATAAAAAGGATGAGTAATGAATTCAAATTCTTTAATTGTAAAATGTGCCTAGTGGTACAGGACAATTAACCTCATGTTTCAACCGTGTAAATTGATGTCACAAGGGGAAACAAACTTAAACATTTCCTGTGTCAGCTCATTTTTTTTCTCCACTGGTCGAGAAAGCTCGGGGGACGCGAACACGATGCTATCATAATGCAATTCAATAACATTAACCGAAAATTGTTTTTTAATACTACTGTAGATCGAGTCCTCTGAGGAGTGTGTTGTGAAAGAATTATTTCGGTGCATATTTATAGTTGGTGTCGTTTCTTTATTTTGCTTTTAATTATTTACAGTGGCTTTCATACTGAACCCTGAGCTGTAATATTTTCTGATAATGCTTGACAACGTCAGCAAAACATTTTGAAAAAGCTAACAAAACAGCCAGCATGTGCTACAACGAGTTTTAACAGCAATTGCAATTCAAAAATCCGACTCATTGTGTTTTTGAAAAGTTGCATTTTTTCGATTCCAGAATATCATCCTTTCTTTTATTGTGTTGTACTTCTACGCTGTGTTTGAAAGATTTTATCTCAATTCAAATGCTGTGTAGTTGTACATTTAAATATATTTATTTCATTTATCCTAATGCTCAGTCAATTCCAAGCATACCCATTCTCCCTGGGAATTTTTCTGGCGTTTTGTTCCTACAGTGGGCATTTTTCATTGACAAAAGCTTCATTTGGGTAGGAAATTTTTCATTGTTTAATTAACCTTACCCCCTTAAGGGGTACCATCTAAACTTGTACTTATGTATGCGCTCTGTATATGCCATACTGTTTGCCAAGTCTACCATGGAAAGTTTATCTTATAAAGTAATTTTGGGTTGTAAAGTTGTCCTCTTTGCAGTGTCTTTGGGGTCTGTATGGATATCAGGAAAACTGTAAGGTTGCTGAGTTAAGTTGTTAAGTATGTTTACTGTGAAACTCACAAAACCATGGACACCAGAAATATTTATGGAATATTATTTTGTTACGAGAATCAGGCAATAAGGCGCGAGATAACTTACACACAAACAGCAATGGTAATTAGTTTGTGGTTTAGAGTTTTGCTTGCATATTCCTGAACTTAATTGTGTTTGGCCAGTACACAATCAACATTCCTGAAAATTTTCAGGTGGTCACTGTTTTCGGAGTTTGACAGTAACAATTTTCAGCTTTTTACAAGGTGACGTACATGTAACTTCTGCTTTGATACTGGGGCATTTGTTCCAACTTTTATTTCCATGGTGAGGTTTTGTATGTATCTACTGGCCCCACAGTGGGAGCAGGCATTTGCAGCTTTCGAATTAAAAAATGACAAATGCCTGTTGAGGGGGGTGGGCATGTTTAGAATTGACTGAGTCATAAAGAAGCTTATCCTCTGTAATCCTTTTACCTATACAGCCCTATTTGTATTAAGAAGTTTCATTACAATGATTTATTAACCCACCCCATGTACCCTCACATTAAAACAATATAGTTCTAGAACGGTAGTACGTTACATGGAGAATTCATGTTTTTGTATTTGCTATCTTACTTAACCCACACTAAGATTTGTTACAAGTGTCTTTTTAGAATAGATACTGCAGAATTAAACAATGGCTGCAACAGGTCAAGTTTGAAATAACATGTCTAGGCTGATTAATATTAACTGAAAAACACAATGTTCCAAGTTGGTTTTCTCATCCTTATAGCTCTCATTGATATAAAAAAGGAAACACTATGGAATAAGTTCTACATTCAAGAGATTAAAACTCAGCTTTTGAGTCCTAGTAGTGCAGCATACACTTTTCTCTCTGCAGTAATTTCAATACATATTCTAAGAAACAGATAAAAATAAATAAGAATTTAGTAGGAAATTACAAGTATGCAATTGTTATACCATGTTAACCTGGATATCCTGATATTTCATACATCATATTGAAATTGGATGTGACCCTGGACAAACACTGACCTATTTATTATTAGTTTTGTCTGTTGTCTAAATTTAATATTATTTTCCCCATATTCATCATCAGAGGTAGAGTAATATTGTGCAATTAGTGCTGATGGGAATAATAATGAAAATAATAATAATGTTTTTCTGTTTCTTTTTCTTAAGCTTGTAGTGACAGGAGAGGAAGTATGACTTGAGCCCAGGTAAACATTTATTTTATGAGTAATATAATTAATGTATGTTATCGTATTAATCAGAACATGAATGTCAACATAAGATCTTTTTGTAGTCAATGGATCAGTGAAGTACCATAATGATTAATCGTGAAATTTAATTTATCCTAGTACAAAGGATAGGAAAGAACATTATGGAAACATGCACATGTAAAGAATGATAATTGAACTTTGATGCTGCTACAAACACCTTTGAAAATTCCCCTTAAAAAACAATTTATTGATTTACTTATAAAAAGACATTCGTTTCTGTAGACATGTACCTGGTAGGTGTGAAGAGAATGTATCATTGAACGGTGTTGTATAGTGTATTTTGGTAATTTTAGCAATGGATCTTTGATTTCCTTTTCGCATATAGCGGCAGACAGTCAACCACTTGATCATGTTTAAACTTCTTTTACCTTAACCTGCCTGACAGTAGAGTAAGTCTATGTAAACAGAACACTATTCCTCTCACTAAAGGGCTTGCTCATGTTTGAGTATTCATTGGTCATTTGTCCTTGTGACTGTTTCTCCTGCTGCAGGTGGGGCTAGAGTTGTGACAACGAGCATTCTTTGTCTGTTCGTCCTTGCGACCCTCTCTCCTGCCATTAGGTGGGGCTAGGGTTGTGACAACGAGCATTCTTTGTCTGTTCGTCCTTGCGACCCTCTCTCCCGCTGTAGGTGGGGCTAGAGTTGTGACAACGAGCATTCTTTATTTGTTCGTCCTTGCGACCCTCTCTCCTGCCATTAGGTGGGGCTAGAGATGTGACAACGAGCATTCTTTGTCTGTTCGTCCTTGCGACCCTCTCTCCCGCTGTAGGTGGGGCTAGAGTTGTGACAACGAGCATTCTTTGTTTGTTCGTCCTTGCGACCCTCTCTCCCGCTGTAGGTGGGGCTAGAGTTGTGACAACGAGCATTCTTTGTCTGTTCGTCCTTGCGACCCTCTCTCCCGCTGTAGGTGGGGCTAGAGTTGTGACAACGAGCATTCTTTGTTTGTTCGTCCTTGCGACCCTCTCTCCCGCTGTAGGTGGGACTAGAGTTGTGACAACGAGCATTCTTTGTCTGTTCGTCCTTGCGACCCTCTCTCCCGCTGTAGGTGGGGCTAGAGTTGTGACAACGAGCATTCTTTGTTTGTTCGTCCTTGCGACCCTCTCTCCCGCTGTAGGTGGGGCTAGAGTTGTGACAACGAGCATTCTTTGTTTGTTCGTCCTTGCGACCCTCTCTCCCGCTGTAGGTGGGGCTAGAGTTGTGACAACGAGCATTCTTTGTTTGTTCGTCCTTGCGACCCTCTCTCCTGCCATTAGGTGGGGCTAGAGATGTGACAACGAGCATTCTTTGTCTGTTCGTCCTTGCGACCCTCTCTCCTGTCGTAGGTGGGGCTAGAGTTGTGACAACGAGCATTCTTTGTTTGTTCGTCCTTGCGACCCTCTCTCCTGCTGTAGGTGGGGCTACAGTTAAGACAACGAGCATTCTTTTACTGTTGATTCTTTTGACCCTCTCTTCTTCCACACGTGGTCTAAGGCTTCTGACGATGGGTGCTGTTAGCTTGGCCTTATTATCAGTTACTTGTCCTTCTCAACTTTTTTTTTAAATCATTTATCCCTTTTTTGTTTTGTTTGAACTAGGGTAACTGTCTCAGAGCTGTTTTAATAAATTCCTAAATAACTTTCTTGTTTAATTGGAAGACATGGTTATAATTTTACTGCTGATGTTTGTACAATTGTCTTCATTTTTTATGCTATTTTACAATGATTTTTGTGCAAGTTGCAGATGTAGTGTGGATTGCAGATACT
>OZ037776.1:19152003-19167003 GCA_964035525.1 Porites cylindrica | reverse complement strand
GAAACGCTGATCAGCAGCAGTAGATGTTAAAATCTAATTCTGAACGACTTTCATTGAGACAAACTTTCGAAAACTCAAACTTTGATTAACTTTGGTGTTCTTTCTTTACATGCATGTGTTTGCAATCGATCTTGTTGTAAGTTTTGATTTTGGATCACATGGTATCACATGTTGTACCCTGTCAATCAAAATACGCGTCACAAAATAAACGGATAACGTTACAAAAAATTTCTCATGTAGCAGTATAAACAAGAATCGCCGAAAGGCGATTTTTAACTGGGCTGCAAAGGGGCTATTTTTTCTGAGGGGCGGGGGCGGCTATACACACTCAGGCTACCATAAAACCTTGTCGGCAACCATTGCATGCAACACAATCTCATGTGAGACTGAAACATAAACTCATTCAGAACATTGTACCCTTTTGAAAGACTTTCGTGACCAAAAAAAAAGAGTACCATTTTTAAGTGGGGGCTGTATAATAACTTTTAAATTCCACCATTATGAATAAAAATAAACAAGTTAGCCATTAATTCTAAACAGGAAACAATTTGCATTATTTCCACGCACCCCTCCCCCAATCCCTCTGTGCCCTAAAATATAGTGTGACAGTATAACGTGACTAATTTGACGTAACCGGAAATTCCAAAAATTGTTGTCCTTCTACGAGCATAAAATGCGACAGACTGAGCTGATTTACACTAGACAGAAATATTGTATTGTATGAAAACCAGAAGTATACGAAAACAGACAGTTAACTGCCCATTGATCCCGCCTGATCCAGGGGCCTCACCGACTGCACGGAGACTTTACTGCGCTTTTCAAAAACATGCGAACTCTAAAGTTCAAAAGCCACCTTCACAATTGTGTTTATCGCTGCCGTCAATCATAATTACGATCACAAGCAACGAACCTTGAAACAGAGAAACACACAAAACGGATCGAAATCCACAAATCACAAACCATGACCTTTTGAACCCGTGAAATAAAGTTTTGTTTCCTAAGAGGTCCTTTAAGATGATTGACAGCAGCGAAAAACGCAATCGTAGGTTGGGTTCTGAACTTCAGAATTCGCATGTTTGTGAAAAGTGCGATCCTAATTTGCGGTCCACAGTATACATGGAAACGCACTATTTTTTCCACAAGATGAAAAGTATTCAGTTTTAAGATTTTCCTCACGATATTTTTCTCTAACTTAAAGGAATAAAATCCTTTGCATTTTGAGACCTAAAAAAGTTTAAAGATTTCTCGCTCGCATGTTGCGTTCACGAGCACGCACTTCAAACAATGTAAATAGATGAAACGATCGATAACATATTTTTTACCTGACACCGATGTGAGTTAAAAATTCGCTCCAGTTCTGTTTGTCTCACCCAAGACTAACTTTCCTTCATGGAAGATAACTATGCCGCTTTATAACTCGTCCGAGGTTTTTTGTGCCATCTAAACAATATGGAAACACTATGCAAAGTGACTCCTTGGATATTAAAAAGACTGAACGTGACGCACTATTATGCCTTTGTTTACTTCTGATCACATCTTCAAGCGAAGTCTCTCTTTTCAAGCGATTCATCTCAATGCACAATAATTGACCCTTATATTAGTTAAAATCCTATGGTTCATTTATATTAATGCTGTTTTTTGCCCTCACATTGACTGTTCGTTCGTATTCAAAACACCTTTACGAAAATAAAGGTCGTATAAGTCATGTGTGTTATGTTTCGAGATGAATGGATTATACGCTTTTTTAAGTTTCCATTTTGCGGTGACTTCAGTTTACATCTCCATAAAATGGTAAAAGAAATATCAAGAAACATCACGAGAGCTGAAAATTTTCAAAGGCATGCTTCTGAAACTCGCTAATGCTGACATCAATATAGCGTGCTTGCTGAATGGGCGTTAACACAGAATTGTGATCACAAGATCTTGTACAAATTTAATGACAAAAGCTTAGCAAGATACAGATACAAACAAAAACAAACCCCCTGAAACCTCGACGTGGGCTACACTTGTATGCTCTACTCAGTCACCAAACCTTGCCAGTAATAGCTCCTATTTTCCTCAAGTCGCTCTCTGTGAAGCTCCCGGATGGGATGTCCCGGAGAAGCTTTAAACTTGTGTGCGAAATTCTCAGAGTTCCTATTTTTGTCCGTGTCTTCTTTATCCTCAGTATCCGAAATTTAGATCTCCAAAGTGGCGTGTGTTGCATTAAATAGAAGGAAATATTTAAAGGAAAAGCCAGTCTTCTAACAAGGCAAAGTTGTCACGTCCCTCGCTTATGGGCGTGCGTCACATCAGGATTCATCTGCCATTCATCGGCAACTGAGTTGTTCGCTTCACTGACTATGATGGCTTACAATCAAGTCTTCAGCCATAGTGTCGTCAACTGGTGAAATACTTTGCTCATAAATTGTGCTTCTTAATTGCTCATGTACTACATCGATCGATAGTTAACGAAGCAGCCACGGCGTTCCAAACCTGACGCTCACAGTCATCTTTTCAGTCTTTTAGTGTGAACCTACCCTGAACGGCGTGTCGGTTTGAATGCAACGCGAGCATTTCTCTGAGTTTCCCAGCGCCAACATCATCTAACTGACTAAAACTCGAACAATAAAAAAATGATAGAGTTACTCCCATGGTCGAATCGCTTCGAACAACGCAAATAGCCTTCTTCAGTTTCGCAACGCCTTGTGGGTTTTTTAGGGGGAGCGCAGGCAAGGTACAAAAAGTATCCGTGCAAGAGTTCATGCAAGAGAAAATCCTATGAAACCATTTGTGAGAACATCGTTTCTACGTACCAGACCCTCGTGTTTCCCCTCCCCCGGATGACCACTTTTTGACACCGACGACCGAAAACCCATTTTATCACTGGGCTTGCCGGGCAGCCCAGTAACAAATAATAGCATGATTTGTACGTGATATTTGGCATAAATACCACTCGTGATATTTCAAAATTGTCTCAAATTTAAGTATAACAATTTTGAAATATCTCTCGTGGTATTTATGCCAAATCTCACTGCAAATCATGCTACTACCTATACTTATTTGCCACACAATAATTACAAAAAATAAAGGAAAAGAGAGAAAAAAAGAAGTGGCGAGGAGACCTAACAGAAACTATAGGAGCTTATGAGAGGTTAGGCCTCCTCGAACTACGGGTTAGAGCTGTTTAACGTCAATTAAAGAAAAGATGGCGAAAAGTCGAAGATGGAAAGATTTATGAATTGTTTTCATATTTACTGAATAATTTAATCTTCAGGGATTGAGAGTTGATGACCTCGTTGTTAAGTGAATTAAAAAACTTAGGCCCTTGAAAAAAGGGCGAGAACTACTTAGTGTTTGTACGACAATACGGTACTTTAATTCAGTGATGTTATAAAGGGGGAAAATTATTGCAAATATGAACGTATATCTAGCACTTAACATGTTCTAAAGCATATTTCTTGCGTTAAAAGTAAATTTGAATTCAATGACATAAATTAATTGCAATAAATTATTTATATTCATCGATTTTAAAGCCGATCTACGCCCCATTTACTCAGTAGTTTACAGACACGATTGCAGCAACCGAACTATGAAGGGCGCTTCTTGCTTGGTTATTCTGTTGATGTTTGCTCTTCTGGAAGCTTGGAGACTTAAATGTTTGGCAGTTGCTAATCAAGGTAAAACCTCTTTTCCATTTTTCTTTTCCGAGGGTGATAACAACTTTCCCGAGGACAATCGTCACTGAATCGTCTGGATTGTTTATGATAAATGAAACTACAAGAAATGAAAAGCTTCAGTTCTCATGCTCCCTTTTCTTACAGTGAAATTTCTCTTATGTCACAGAAACAAATTGTAGTGCATGAATTTATCACGATAAATGTCTGAGGATTTCGTGTAACATCGCTCTACTCATGACTCTCAATATAAAAATCATTTATAAGTAACTCTCCAGACGGCGCTGCGAAAGGCTAATGTTCTTGGACCAAAGTTTCTCAATGGAGTCCACATTTAGCCTTATTACAAGAGCTCATTTTGAATAAAACGGAGGTTGAAACAACACTGCTTATGAATCGTGGTCACTCCTAACAGTATGTACTTCCTCAAATTAGGACTAGTCTTTTTAAACGCTGTTTTACTAATAGGTGTCTTTTCAGTTTTATCTAATTGTCAACTGTCTTTCGGAACGTTTGTTTTTAGAATTTATTAAAGTTATTATTGTTATGATGATGATGATGATGATGATGATGATGATGATGATGCTGATTTTGGAAACCCAAATGGCTGCCCTGAAAATTAATACGTGGCTTTGAGTAAATACAACAACGACAAAAGTCTTATTTATCATGTTCAGCAATATATCATCATCAAATAATTTACAACATTTACCAATCACAAACGGAAAGCCTCAGTTATATTACTAACAAATATTTGCAAGGTAATCCACAAACACCAATGTTATTTTTTTCGCAATTTTGTCCAAACGAGTACTTGAAATTAGCTTTGTGCGAGGTCCCATTGATTACTTGACGAAAACGACAGCCTATTTTTGAACTTTTTTATAGATTTAACTCTTTAGAGTGGTGTTATGAAGTTGACATTTATAAGAGAAAGAATAACGTTATAGTTTGAATTTCAATATTAAAGTTCGGTAACTTCAAACCTCAGAAACACTTGTAGTGAAAAGGGGCGACATGTTATAAACGGTCAAGGAACGTGTTAATATGACCACTGCCTTACAAAGTATATGACACACAGTATTTTAACTATCATGAGGAGAAAAAAGCCTGACTCATTTTCAGGTGTCCGGAACATTCACTAAAAGCCATACACCAGGATAGATGTAACGTTCATTTTTTAAATTGACTATTCACTTTCTTTTGGAAAGGCATTTGACAGTCAAATCCGGCGCTATGGTACTTGTATATGACCACTACATTAGCGTCAGTAATGGGACGGAAATTCGAACAACCCTGTCTCAAAAAGTTCAATGCCCGGGGGTCGCCCGGAGGCGAAAATGTTGAAGTTTCGAATTGATCGGCAAGTTACTGTGTTCTTAAATTTACTGTTGAAGTTTGTTAAAAGATTCACGGTGGGGCAAGTTATTAAATTTATCGTTAGGGCTTATTAAATTTACCGCAGGGGATTTATTAGATTTAGCCTCAAAGGTTATTACTTTTAGGGTAATACGATTTACAGTGATACAATATCTTGAGAAAGTATAATTGAACAGATACAGCAAAATAGAACCCATTTGTAATTAATCAGAAGCAAGATTCAGAATCCTGATTGAATAAAGTTTAACTCAATGGTGTTATAAAGGAGAAAAGATTATTGCAAATATGAACGTATATCTAGCACTTTATATGTTCTAATTATATTTGTTGCGTTATAAGCAAATTTGAATTCAATAACATAAATTAATTGCACTAAATTATTTATATTCATCGATTTTAAAGCCGATCTACGCCCCATTTACTCAGTAGTTTACAGACACAATTACAACAGGTGAACTATGAAGGGCGCATCGTGCTGGGTTATTCTGTTGATGTTTGCTCTTCTGGAAGCTTGGAGACTTAAATGTTTGGCAGTTGCTAATCAAGGTAAAACCTCTTTTCCATTTTTCTTTTCCGAGGGTGATAACAACTTCCCCGAGGACAATCTTCTGGATTGTTTATGATAAATGAAACTACAAGAAATGAAAAGCTTCAGTTCTCATGCTCCCTTTTCTTACAGTGAAATTTCTCTTATGTCACAGAAACAAATCGTAGTGCATGAATTTATCACGATAAATGTCTGAGGATTTCGTGTAACATCGCTCTACTCACGACTCTCAATATAGAAATCATTCAGCAAGTAACTCTCCAGACGGCACTGCAATAGGTTAATTTTCTTGGACCAAAGTTTATTTTTATTTATTTTATTTATTTTATTTTATTTATTTATTTTGCCACACGATTACAATAATTACAAAAAGATACCAAAAAAAAAATGTGGGAAGAGATGGCGAGGAGGCCTAAAAGAAACTATAGAGCTTATGTTAATTAGGCCTCCTCAATTACAATTTTTCGAAGATGGCATAAAAATTACTGCGACGGATACAATATAATATCAGGTGAAAAATTAAACTAATCAATATTACGGAAGTTTACAAATGTTGAATATTAAAAGGCTTTTTCCCAAGATTTTTGTTGGAGTATACTAATAATTATTACAAATAAATGCCTTAAGTGCTCTTTTAAAGGAGAAAGGTGAAGAAGCGTTGATGATGTTGGTGTTTAAGGTGTTGTAAAATTTAGGTCCTTGATAAAAAACGGGAAATTGTTTGGTTCGAGTACGACAGAAAGGCAGACGAAATTTACACGAGTTTCTTGTATTATACGAATGAATTTGACTTTGTAAGGTAAATTTACAATGAAATTTTAAAGGTAGAGTATGGTTTTGATAGGAGTACATGAATAAGCCTAGTTGTATTAAGTGTATATCATGAAATTTTAAGATACCAAGATTTTGAAAGATTGGATCAGTATGTGCATCAAAAGTGGTTTTAGCTATAGTTCTAATCACTCGTTTCTGTAAAATCTCCAGACGAATAAGGTTAGTTCTGTAAGTAGAGGCCCAAACTAAGTTGCAGTAAAAAAGGTATGGATAGACTAGAGAAAATATAGTGTTCGTAAGGTTTTCGTGGATAAATAGAAACTAGATTTACGAATAATTCCTGTGCATTTAGAAACTTTATTGGCGACATGTGAGATTTCAGATTTCCAATTTAAATTTTCATCCATGATTACTCCCAAGAAAACTGTTTCTTTTACTTGATCAATTTTTTGATTATTAATTAAAAGTTGAATAGTTTGATTTGTACGCTTTTGGGATGGTTTAAATGCAATGAATTTGGTTTTTTTTCAAGTTTAATGAAAGCCTGTTAGCTCTAAACCATATTGACAACTTATTTAGCTCAGCGTTCAGTATATTAGTAAGGCAGTCTTTATCCTTGTGAGACACAAATACGTTTGTATCATCAGCAAATAGTATCAGTAGTAATATTGTTGACATGTTGATTATATCGTTGATGTAGAACAGAAAAAACAAAGGCCCTAGAATTGAACCTTGGGGAACGCCACACATGATATTAGCACGATACGAAACATAACCATTGTATTCTACAAATTGAAGTCTGTTGGAAAAATAGCTCTTAATCCATTTCAGAGCCAAGCCACGTATACCATAGTGTTCAAGTTTATCAAATAAGGTGGAATGATTGACTGTATCGAAAGCTTTCGAGAGATCTAAAAAGACACCAACCGCTAATTCACCATGATCAATAGCAGATGAAATTTTTTCATGCAAATCAATCAAGGCAAGCGTCGTAGAGTGGTTTTTCCTGAAGCCGAACTGGTTATCACAGAGAATATGTAAATTAGTTAAATAATCATACAAGCGATTATAGATGATTCTCTCTAGAAATTTTGAAAAGCTTGGTAGAACCGAGACAGGCCTATAGTTGGTGAATAGTGACTGGTCATCAGCTTTAAACAGTGGTACCACACGAGCTATTTTCATGTGATCTGGTACAACGCCATGAGCGATCGATAAATTCATAATGTGAGCCAGAGGTCCCGAAATGATTTGAATGGATTCCTTAATTATAGACATTGGAATATTATCGTATCCAGCCGCTTTCCCGGAAGCAAAAGATTGAGCAATGGTAATAATTTCATCCTCTGTTGTTGGGCTAAAAAAGATTGATTCTCGAAATGATCTTGATAGAAAATCTTTATGTGAACAAGGAGGAGGCTGTATCTTCTTTGCGAGGTTGGGACCAATACTAGAGAAGTAGCTGCAAAACCTATTTGCTACTTCCACTGGATCAGAAATCTGCTGACCGTCTGACTTAAATATTGTATTTAATTGAGGCCTTGGCTTTTTTCTATTTAAGACTTCGTCTAAAATTTTCCAGGTCGCATGTGTATTTGATTTAGCATCTTCCAATATCTTTTCATAATACCGACGCTTAGCCAAACGCAAGGTGTGATTCAGTTTGTTCTTGTATCTTTTGTAGAGTGAACAATTGTCGACTGTTGGAACTTGAAGATATTTTTTGTAAAGTTTATTCTTTGTTTTAATTGATTTAAGCAGAGCTTTCGTTAACCACGGTTTTTTAAAGCGCCTCTGCTTTCTAGTCGCCTTCTTGAGAGGGAAACAATCGTTATAAATCTTTGTATACATTTCATGAAAGCGTTTGTACGCAATATCTGGCTCATCACAAGTTTTAATCGAAGACCAATCAACAACTTCTAGTTTTTCAACAAAAGTAGGAATATTATTCGGATTCTTATCTCTAATAAAGAAAGGGTCTTGTCGACATCGATTTACCGACGTATTAACGTTATCTGAATGAATTGAGAAGACGGGTAGATAGTTTCTCAATGGAGTCCACATTTTATGCAGGGCCTTATTACAAGAGCTCATTTTGAATAAAACAGGGTTATAAATATGAATATTGGAACTGCGAACGTTGCAAGTAGTAGACTTATCGTTATAGAAAAGGAATTGTGCGTTAAAAACAAATGACAGTTACATGTCAACGTTCCGAGTAACTTCCATCCATTAAACCCCTTTGGATTTCATAACAATCAAAAATTAAAAAGTGTACATCTCCAAGTAAAATAAAAAGGTACGTAGAGTGTTACAACTGCCAAAGAAAGAAGACTACAGCTAAGGTGGTTTTAACTCCGATAATCTATAATCCTACTCTCAAGCTATATATATAGTTAAGCAAAATCCAGGAGAATTCTCAATGTAGTGGGGATAGCGTTTTTTTGCTTGTAGCTTATTCCTCTCAAAAGGCAATAGGCAATTTAAAAAGTTGCAACAGTCAACACATTGACATACAGTAGAACCTCGATAACTCGAACTCCCGTTAACTCATACCATTTCCCTTGGATTTCACCCCACCTGTGTAAACTCGAACTCGGATAACTCGAATTCCTCGCTAACTCGAACTAAATTTCCTTTCAAGTTACACGGGAATTTACCCCGATAACTCGAATTCTGGTTCTTGTAACTCCACTCGGATGCCATTTCATTAGCTCTTCTTGTTTTATAATTGGTAAAACCAGTAAAATTTACACTACAGCAATTTGATTTTGATTGGTGCAACGAACAGATCACGTTTTATCATAAGATGCCCAATCATGTTACCATCTCTGGTGAAATACGAGTTAAATTTGCACTGTACTATACACTGGAGCGCTGGAAAATCAGTAACTGTTAATTATTAAGATGGCAAATTTGACACTCAATCGGCCCTTGTAACTCGAACGCCCGCTTTCTCGAACGAATTTTCGTTTCCCTTCAGAGTTCGAGTTAACGGGGTTTTACTGTATTTGGTTGATAAAAAATTAATTTGCTATTAATAATTCCGTTTTGGCAAAACCCTTGCTGAGACTTATTTGGTTATTTCTTAGCGGTACAACACCTTGAAAGCCAAAAGGCTTCGCGTTTTCTTCAAAAACTGAGGTTAAAGGAGAGCAAAGAGCACAAAATAAAAAATTGATGGGCCTATTTTTCTCACTTTCAATGGGCATGAAGCACCCGTCGGAAAATTCACAAAAAGATACTATTTCCAATTGTTGATCTGAGTTAGTTTACCAATGTTTATAAATTATCAAAGGTATCAAAAGTGTCAGAAGACAACAAATACTGCAAGCTTTCGTGCCGAGAAACATCCTGGCCCGGTTTGTTTCTTTTTGTATTCTAGTTTGCATACTACTGAGCGGAGAATTGAATTAGTTAACAATTTTGTATTTTACGAAAAATAAGGGTAAATTATCTTCTTTGATAAGAAGAAACTTTATTAGAAGATAAATAAAATAATCTTTCACATCTTTTTTACATTAAAATTCAATAGTTTTGAAGTCAGATCTCACAATGTCAGTCCGACTCTTTCTAATTTTCCACAATCAGCTGCACAGTTATCTTTATGCAGTGTCGCTTATTTTCACCTGTATCTAATGAACCTGTGTGGGGGGAGTATTGACGCTTCTCGTTTTGTACCATTTACCAGTTTCATGGAAAGGCCAAGTTGTGAAATGCACTGGCAAAAATTTGACTCAACTACCGTCTAGTTTCCCTGCATCAACGAAAATACTGTGAGTATAAAGTTCAGATCAAACGGTCTTAACACTAAAATTTCCTGACAGGCGATGTGGTAACTTTTTGACACCACGTCTTATATTTGTGAGATGTTACGAGGAACTCGTTTAATCTTTGACGCTACATTCCTTTTCCCCTCAAAATTTTCAGGCTGTATAACCTGCTCTCTCATCTTTGTTGTACTCGTGCAAGCGCCGTGCAATCAAGTTTCTATTATCATTAAAAAAAGTGGTCATGTCATCGCGCCGAGATGAGGGAATGTTGAAGCCATTTCAGTCTGAAATGAAAGTTGTAATCATGTTGTCACCGCGGCTAGCCGTGCATGGGCTGCTTTGGCTAGGTGTGTCAAAATGGAAAGTACCTTGAACGTTAATGGATTTTTCTGGGTGTGAAACTGCCTCTCTTGAACCGTGTGTATAATCTTTTGTACTATAACCCTGTTTACTTAGACATTGCAGTCAAGCCAGGTTAAGCGTACCCCCCAAAAATCCATTAGTGAATTTATCATTCGAAAGTTGAATCCGTTGGTAGTTGAAGATTTCAGGTTTATCTCTGCATTCCTGTAGGCGTAATAAGCAGTGAATTCACACGCGAGGTCGTTATGAAATTTCTGGTTGCTCAGTTTTCCTGAATTTGATATGAATGTTGTCTAAGCTATTTTATCCATTCAAAGATTTCCCATCTGACCATATACTGAGAAGTTGCAGTCAAAAATTCACTGCTGGTTATTACGCATGCGGCAATATATAATGCAAATTTAAATTTGATGCTGGTCGCATCAACGACTAACGGATTCATTTTTTAAATAATCGATTCATTGATGGAATGTAGGAGTTATGCCCTAACTCCGACTCTTCTCTGCAAAATTCCGATGTTAGTAATTCAGTTAGTTGGTCCCTCTACGAATTTCTCTCGGGGAAATTAAAGAAGAAGCTAATAGCCTTGCCGTTCTAAACTATAGAAATCATCTTGCCTTTAACAACAAGATAAAAGAGAATTCCAAAGCTTTTCTTTATATTTGTAGATACTTAGACCAAAACAACCTGACTAGAATCTCAAGAGGAGCCTTCTGGAACTTGCGGAACCTAACCTACCTGTGAGCTATTCATTTGTTTCCCTATTTGGTGAAGACGATTTAATATATTCAATATATTGATATGGCTATTTTGATCAAACGTATTCTTCACAGGAACCTTGGACTTAACAACATAAAATATGTTGAGAATGGAAGTTTCAAAAGTCTTAGCATCTTGGAAGACCTGTAAGTAACCGGGCAGGTGAAATGTATAATCATGGCATGGCCCTTAAATGATACATCTCAGGGGCAGACGGGTTGATTTAAACCCGTTGCCTTCAGGGTAAAACCAATAGAGCTACCGTAGACCATTTAAACATTGAGCCTTTCTATTCTTAATACCCGCACAGGAAGTTTTCGACATTTTAGTAGTAGAGCGCGTGTCACAAATAAAATAGAAAACGTCCAGTGAACCTCAGCCTTCCCTTACTAACAAAACATTTTTGTACCTTACAATCATAACACTTTCCACAAGATTTGATCACTACACCGCGCAGTCCAAAATATGCCTATGACAGTCCGTCTACTTTTGTCAATTATAATCCCAGTCCTCATTGAACAAACATACTTTACCACACCTGTTAATGAGACTAAAAGTGTTTCTTTTTTTCGATAGGAAAAAACTATATGCCACTAAGTTATCGACGTTGATTTTTGCCAATTTAAAGAAATGACAACTAATGAGATTCCTATGCAAGAATCAGTTTCTTTAAATCCCCTTTATTTCAATCAATCATCCTAGTGGCAATTATGACAGTCATGGCGGCGATGATTTTCACATGTATCCTTTATTGTGATGACAATCACTGATTATGGGTATGATTTAATGAATCTTTAGGTACCTTCACGATAATAGTATTGAAAGCCTTACTCCTGGAGTATTTGATGGCCTGGAATCTTTGACAGACTTGTATGTGTATTCTAATATAGTGCACTGGTAGTTAAGTGATGTTCGTTGTCACTGTAATTTTTCACCATTAAAGCACACAACAAGCAGAGTGGCTTGTCTGGATAAATTTGAACGATTATAATTTTACTCCTCTTTGATAGATTCTACGACTATTTCTAAAATTTTCCCGGAGACATTCTGGGTCTGTGATACAAATTTGTCTTCATATTCAACATCTCATGGCAATTCTAGGTTATTAAACCAGCTGGTTTTCTAACTTAGACCGTAAACGGCCGAATCAAAGTCAATAGTTATCTACACCTTACAAACTCTTACTGGCGAACTCAACCAAAACTGACAAAAATAACTGGAGTAACCGGGCAAACCAACAATTTGATTAACAATAACGACCGTTATTACTATAACAAAAGAGGCATAGAAACCCACCACAAATATGAAAGAGTCTTCATAGCCAATAGCATAACGGTTTAACTGACATACGACCAATAACCAATCAGGTCAATATAGTTGAGTATCATCAACTGAAGATGTGATAGCCTGAGAAAATTGCCTACATTTCTCGAAGCTACCACTGGTTTACGCGCGAAATGACGTCTTAGAAACGAGCGCAGAAATTCCATACTCATGACGCGTCACTACCCAGATCTGGGTAGTGACGCGTAATCCTACCACATAGGTACCACCGGGATAACTTTTGATTTCGTATCACGTTTACATAATGACTAGGTCCTTTTATATCTCGTTATTTGAAGGTACACTTCATGTTGTTAAAATAAACGTGTACCCGTTCCAGTCTACCGGCAGACCGATTGTCGTTTCCCGTTTAGATGATACCGTTGCGAGATTTCGTACTGGAGTGAAATTCTTGCCCCCTTGCAGCAACCGGGGTGAACTCACGCCGGGGTGACTCGCGCCGGCATGACGTTTTGTGGTGGTATCATGTAAACAAATGTAGAGCCATGAGAGGGAACCGGAGTGAGCTAGCCCCGGCACGAAAGTCGCCCCGGTGTCATGTAAACACCCCTAACAAAAAGCTAATTTGTTTTGCGCGGAAGTGAATACCACCTATCCAAACGTAACGAGATGGAAGATGGCGGCAGTGAAACACAGATGCCACATCAATATCAGAATAAGGTGGTCGATCGAAGGGAGCTTATGAAAAGTTGAACAGGCAATTGTTCTGGCCACAACGAAGCTCAGCGATTTAAGAATATGTCAAAAGAAATCATCAATAGTGGATGTTAGACTTATTATATGTTGTGCTTTATCTTCGCATACCTCATGGACAAGAAAATAAGCGTCGTACCGTTCCTGGGAGGACGCGGTACTTGATCGGAGGCGCTGTGTTTCCGATCAAGGGCGGCGCTCTTTCTAGCGACTACTGTATCTGTTTAGTTTCTAAAATAGCCGTATTTGTCTTCAGGTTTTCTTTTTGTTAGTCCTCCACTTACTTTTATTACCGTACTTCCAAAACAGGATGCTTCAGAATAACAAGATTTCAGAGCTTCTTAATGGCACTTTCCGTGGCGTAAATTCTTTAGTTAAATTGTGAGTATTGTTGTGGAGTATTCTAGGAGTTATTTTTAAGACAGGTCTATGTTATCTTTTAAGTTTAGTTTTTGTTTCATTAAGTCTTGTTTTTGTCCACGTACTGTTTTCCTGTTTTGATCTTTTATTTTTACTTGTACTTGAATTCATGCTTAGCTCGCGAATTTGTTTATTGCCATATTAGGAATGTTATTCGCTTGGCATTGCCAGATGTTAGCTTTTAACAGGTGGTCGAGTTTGTGGTGTTAGAGCTGACCTTCGTTCTTTGGTACTTATCAGTTGCGACGGTGCGAAGGCTAGTCTATTCCCTAACAATAGCAAACCTGCTACAATGTTAGCGATAAGGTATACAATAGAAAATCTTCCGGTCAGCTAACCCAAACATGTCCAGCTTTGGCTATTAAAACCGCTACTATACTTGAACTAGTTAGAAGTAAGAGTAAAGAGGAGAAGTAGAGTAAAAGTAGAGAAGAGAGAGAAGAATAAAAGCAAGATGTAAATCAGATTCCTGGTACCTCTTCGTGTAGCGAGCAAGTTGCTCGAACACGCCCCCACAGTATTATAATGTACATTTGTAATAGGGTTTTTCGATTTAGTGGAAATTCCTTTTGTTCGGAAATATGTTTTCTGTCTGTTAAAATTTCCTAGTTTAATGCCTTTGTGACGCTTGCTGAAATAAAGCGGGCATGTGGATTTCTTTCAAACCCTCGAAAGCATTTTGTTAAAAGATTTATAGCGTAAGATGCACATTTAATGTAAAATCATTGGACGTCTAGCGAATTAAACACGTTAGAAAATTATAACGTTTAACATCACTGGAATGCTAATTTCAACAACAAAAAAGGAGAAAAAGCGAGAGAGGCATGTTGTTATAAGCCATCATCTGATTAAAAACCGTTTGTCCATAACGCCCTGGTCGATCGTGCGAAACAACTGAAACGAGGTGCTTGCTTTGGTTTGCTTTCATTGTTCTGCTCCAGCTGTGCACTCGTATTGTTTGCATAAAAATGGCGGCAGGGCATTTTTCATTTCCAATAAATCGGAAAACACTAATTGAAACACTTCTAACGCCATGTTTTCCGTTTAACATTTTTCATTAAAACTGCCTTAAAGTTTTATTATACACAAATTGTGCGTTTTTAAGTTGTATAAATACCTTATGAAACAATTGTTAATTTGCTTCACTAGATTAAAACAACACATAATTTGCGCGGAAAATTCAGAAAATTCATCCATTTTCCATGAGATGAATTCTTGGAATGGTTTTCATCTTCTGAGAAGATAACCATGTCACAGTCAGCGCCTAAAGAACTGAAGACTTTCCATTGCT